>CAJHZI010000649.1:2042500-2467500 GCA_905160935.1 Enchytraeus crypticus | reverse complement strand
AACGACTGCGTAAAATTTAGCATACTTATAATAGTACACAATACTGCGAAACACAGTGAGTGTAAATTGAGTGATATTGTGTTACAGAGTAACGTAGATCATTGGCTGGAAAACATCGGACTTGAGATGTATTCCAGCAACTTCAGAGAGTTTCAGATTGTAACCAGCAAAAATCTCGAAATATTGAAGGCCATGTCACGCGAAGAAATTCAAAAGGAATTGGAGATAACTAAAGCAGGTTCAGTGTTTTGCTACTTTATTTTGATTTGTCTCCGTTATCACTAAACTGGCCAGGTAACGAGAGTTAACTTTGCAACTAGAAATTTAATAATACTAAAATGTGACCTGGTTAACTCATTATTTTGAAATTTAGCTTTTCTATTAATAAACTCAAAAACGTCAAACAATAGCTGTAAACATAAATGGTAACCTTTAATCGTATATATGGTAGACAAGGAAAGGAATATCTGGCAGGATTTTCGAAATGAATGTCTGATTTTTACTTAAATCCTGCAATCAATTCTCTATTGAGGCAGTGGAACATAGAAATGTGGTCTAGCTGCAAAATAATCGTACCTTTATTCAACTTAGTTTTTGAAGAGTTTTAGATAAGCCCTTCTAATAAAAATCTTTGATTCCTTCAGCTAAAATATTTATAATTTGTGTTGCTTTGTTGTTAACTTGCCATACTCTTTGTCAAATATAAGATTAAGATATTGCAAGATTTTCTTTTGCTTAAAAGACATTTGCTGGATAGTACACACTTTACTTTGTACGTGGTTTTTTGCCTTGTTCACACCCAAACCCCGGTCACTGAGCTATGACTGTCTCTAAAACATTTAAAACATTTAAATAGCTCAATGAGTGGATCTGCAGTAGCTAACGTCCTGTAGAACTGAATATTTGTTTCTGAATTCGTGGAATCAATTCCCCGTCGTGCTGAAGGGGAATTGCACAGAGTATATCGTATATAGAGTAAATGTTTGAGCAAATATTATATGACGAATGGGTTAGTTTTTCGGATAGAAGTATTTTTGCCTATGGAGCAATTTTTCGCTCCCTGTTCTATTTAAAATATATTAATATGCAATATTACATATTATATATACAGTCGTTAGAAGTTTTCTAAAAGAAATAAAGTTTCTGTTGTGGGCTCTCTAGAACATATCCTGGCCCATAAAATTTATTCCGGGTCCAAATTTATGAAAAATTGAGAATTTAAGAAAAATGTTGTGTGACCTCTATGCCTTTAATCAGAGAACCCAGGATATCAAATTCCTTGGGATCCTGCTTATTTTAACCAATTATTAAATATATTATAGAAATTAAAACGATAGTGGGTCTACTCGTTAGAATTCAACAATATAACGTACGTTATAATATATGCCTTGATATCTTGCGTTGACAAAATAACCACTATAATAGTTTCTGTTGAATTATTGATTATTACAGGACACCAGAAACGTTTACTACTGGCAGTGGAAAAGCTTCGATATAAAAACAGGAGTAAGTCAATAGCAGCTTTTTCATCTGATTTCATGATCTTATATCACAAAAACTAGTCTATAAAGCAGTATGCTTTAAAACTTTTATATAAATGTTGTAGCATCAATCTATTCTATTATTCCTTTTACTATAAGTTACTCAGTCACTCCATTAGAGTCAGTCTATCAGTCAAGTAAAGTTAACCAGTCACTCTATTACAGTCAGTCGTATCAGTCTACTGGAGTCACTCTATTTAAGTCACTCCATCAGTCTTTTAGGAGTGACAGAGTGGTGTAGACTGCAGATAAATTTTAATATCTAAAACCGTTTTCACGTCAGTTTCCTAATATATCATCTACTAGAGATTATATTCGCATGCTGTTTAGGATAATTTATACTTTTAACTTATATATGATGATCAGCTGAGAACGAGATATGGACGGTGAAGCGAGAGATCGAACAGAAGAAACCGGAGTCGCTGGAAGAGTGCAACGAATCAGAGTATCACTTCTGGGAGAGTTTGAGGAAGCGATGTCTAAAACCGAGCTCCTTAGTATTTGCTAATGCTCTGAATCTTAAAGGTGCGATAGTTAAGTAATTTTATTTACTATACAGTATTTCGTAATTTAAAATTAGTTTCTGGTGAGACAGCTTTTTGAAAACTGGATAGTTCAAGAAGTTTTGATTCTCCAGACGGGGCGATGCTGCAAGGTCATTGATAGCAGATATAGGAATATTTGCATATAGGCAGCTTTCAATGTGTACATACTTTATGACTGACTCATCTCATACAGTCATTTCTCATTTCTACATTTCCCTCCTTTACTAGAAGTTATTCAATTGACTTTCCATTTGAGTGTAACCAAACTATCTTAGATGATAACCATTGGATCTCCCTTTTGCTATGTCTTGAATAATGTTTTAAGATATCTACTAGAGTAAAACTGTTAAAAGAAATAAAACAGATCTTCATTAGCTTATAGATTATTCAATATCAGAGTTCTCTGCAATTCCACTGAACAGGTGATAAAATCAACTCATGGCAGAATAACGAGGTGCTCAGGGCATGAGGAAATGGTTAAAATCATTGTTTAGATTGAAAGTTATATTTACGGAACATAGATCTATCGAAAATATGCATCATTTCTTCGATCCATGAATTATTTGATTATACTCAGGATCTGCAAGTCGACTTTATTTCATGCATCGCTGACATTGAGCAATTTCTATGCAAGGGCATTTTAAAGAGAGTATTACTAAAGCATCTTTACCTCGTCATCTTTATCCCGTATCACCTTCAGAGTGAAATAATATTTAATACATTCAATAAGTTTAATTAGCTGCTAAAATGTTGGCAAGATTTAGCAACTCAAAGCTGAATGAACTCTTTAAGAAAATCTCTTGAATGAAAGAATGGTTTAATTAAATTTAATTAATAATGGTTGAATTAAAGAATGATTTAAAAGTTACTGATCTTTAATTTATCGTTATGTAATTTCATTTGCAGAAAAACTCCACGAGCTGAGGAATTCAGCGTTGGTTATGCTGGCGATAGCAAACTCGATGTGGTTGCTGCTGATAGTCACACTGGTTCAGAGAACTGAGCTCAACCTGCTTCAAACCAACGTGCTGGGTAATATAGCTAGAGTACTACCGTTGTCAATGACAACATCGAGCACTGTGGTACCAACACCAAGCTGGCCAACAAAAAGATTTTAAAACCTGCAGAAGATAATATACAGAAAACCATCTAGTCAACCAACGTCTTGGTAATATATACTAGAGTACTACTGTTGTCAGTGACAACATCGAGCACAGTGGTATAGATGCCAGGCTGGCCAATACAAAGATTTTAAAACTTGCAAAAGATCATGTACGGAAAACCATCTAGTCAACAAATCAATAATTCAATCAGTCAGTAATCAGGCTCATACGTTGAACTCTGATTTCAGAAAATAAGTCAAATAACTATAAATCTGGTTAAGAATGATAAATCTCACCATGCTGCAAGAAATATACGTTAAATCTTTAAAAATATAGGCCTACATTTTATAGATAAGCTGGACATGAATTTAGAATAGAACTTAGAAGTTTATTAACCTTGTTTACTAGAATGTTGCTAATTTAAATAGAAAAAGTATTATTTTAAGTATTTAGGTTACAAAAGTGAATTAGATTGTATGCTAACATTTATATTAAGGCCGGTTTTGCATATGATATTTTAAAATTGCGAATTTCTCAGCTGCAGCCAAATGGTCATTGGTTTGTTTTAACTCACCTGCGTCTAATTCTAAGTGAAGGAGTTATAAATATGGTGTTCTGATAGTGTACTTGATTGTGTGTTCTGATAGCGTACTTTATTATAATGTACTGATGGAGTACTTGATTATGTGCTGATAGCTGACTATATTATATATTTATAGTGTACTTGATTATATGTACTGATAATATACTTCATTAAATATATCTATAGCTCACTTTATTATATGTACTTATAGTGTAGTTGGTTATGTGTACTTACAGTGTACTTGACTATACGTACTGATACATGTAATAGTACTGTAACTGATTATAAATACTGATTGTGTATTTTAATATATGTACTATTAGTGTACTTGATATCAGACGCTGATAGTGTAATTGATTACATGCACAGACTGTATAACATATACATATTACAGTATATATACTGAGGTGGATGGATTGATTCCCGAACTAGTTTATTAAGCAGTTACATCTTGGATATACGGGAGCGGTAACATGGATATATGCCTGTAAACTGTCCAGTGGTATGATTTTAAAGACGAAAGATGTCTTATTAAAGGTTCATTTCGCTATAGTATGTGGTTAGCTTTTATATTATATACACTGTGAAATTAGTATAATCCTAACTCCTTCAAATATTAACTCTATTGAATTTTTTTTGCAACAATGCACTACAATAAATTCACAAACGTAGCATATTAGCATATATAGACATCAGCAATGTCGACATACAATGACCTGGAGTAGAGCTGATAATTGTAATACCTAATTACATTAGTCAGCTGTAACAACTATTAGTTAATATTAGTTAACATTAGTTAATAATTAGTCAGCTCTAACAACTTCTATATCTCAACGTTTCCTATTCGCCGTTGCCATTGTAGGACTGATGTTCCTGATTGTGTTCGGACTCATCCTATCCATCCAGTTCCTGTGCATGATCATACACCGGGTCGCCACCTGGATGCACAAGATCGCTCGAGCCCCGCGGAGATGTGGACAGGCCCCTCAGGCTGACTTCGCCTTCACCGATACCAACGACCTGGGCGATTCCTCGCAGTTTCTCGCCTCCAACCAGTTCGAGCAGTCGGTCGACGTCAGGGCTGATCGGCGGAACAGGGCCCGTGCGGCCAGGGCCCGCTCAGGGGCCAACTCGATGGCGAGCTTCTTGCCGAGGGGACTGTCTGGACTACAGCGCAACGAGAGGAGACCCTTGATGACCACGGCAGCTACGTCTTCATACACTGAAACTCATCTACACTGAATGGCGATTGTTATGATTAGTTTATAACTTGAATTATAAAGTTCCAATTCGTTTACATTATGATATTAGAGCGTAGCCCATTACACTTTGGCCCATTGCTTATTCATTTCAAATTGTCCCATAAAGATAATTTTCCGTTATATTTTGATATTCTCCAATTCTTGAAAATCTTATTGTAAAGCTTCTCACCTCTCTTTCATAATTATAATTTAAAAAACTAATTATTTTACATCGTATCACAGAATTTTAATCCATTTCAAAGTAGATCGTTCTATAGCAAACACGTTACAACTTGTCTTATCACAATGCTCTCCAATTACAATGTGCTCCTACTGCTTCAAAATCTTATTAATTACCGCACTTCACTTTCACCCATATATTGCTGACCTCTATCACAGCGCAATTTCATAAAGTAGATTTTAAAGAAAGCTTTGACTCCTACATTATTATACTGATTAGAACAATTTTAATACTAACTGCTGTATCTACGTTTTGACTTCTTGTTTCATATACAAATCACTTGGTTTAAATTATTCATGCCTTACCTACACATCTGTATGCTTTTTTCTTGATTGAATTACCTTATGGTCACTTATAGTCACTGTGTCCTACCCAAATGATTTGAGACTGTAAAACATTCGAATGACGACTATCATTCCCAGTAATTTCTTGGTGCATATATTTATTATTGTAGCTGTTGCAGTGCTTACTTATTATTTGTCAAATATTGTGTTATTGTGTCGATTCATTAACAAAGATACTCTTGTCGGTTTAACAGACTCTACTTGTAGATATATATTTATTGATGTTGAAATGCTGAAGTGATGCATTATCGAAATAACAAATATCTACTAAATTATTGAAATATGCAGATATAATTGTTACAATATAGTGAATTGATGAAATTAATTTCATAGCTTTGCTTAGATTTGAAATTAGTACTTTGAAATATTATTGCTTTCAACCAAAGGCAGAAAGGTCATTCGGTTGTTGATCGCCTAGGCTCCAGAAATTGCTACAATAATTAAACCGATAGAAAAACATCAAAGCAAGGTCTATTCGCATCCCGGCCTTAGTTAAACTGGGATTTAAACGTAGATGATGATTATAAAATAATTTGGCTTGATATTACTACACAGTCTTGACTTGTTTGATGATACATTTTAATATATATCTTGCTTTCGCGCCACTATTGATTTATACCAATAAGTCACTTTGAAGACACCTTTTACGCTACATTTTGATTAATATTTATAAATTCGATATAATGCTACTTATCTACTTATAACGTGCAATTCTTAGCAGTTTCGCTTATTGTTATCGTGCATACAATTTCTAATCTCAAAATAAACATTTTTCGTTTTATACAATCTGCACTGCGCCTATGACAATTAGGACAATTTCTGCGGATTTTGAACCCACGTCATATTTTGGATATTTTTCTAGATCGATTCTTTTTACTGCAGAAGACTATTACATATAATTTGATTGGTCGACGATCTGTTTGTTTTCTTTCATGTGTTGAGGAACTCCTATTTTGCTACGATGATTTCAATACTAATTAGATTATTTTTTACATTTGTTTACAATATTTATATTGATTACGCTCTCTCATTGCTTAGTCATTTGAAGAATACTATGTAAGCTAATGTAACGTTATATAAGAAAATATTAAAAATTACTAACCAAAAGTAACAAATGTTGTACTTCTACTCCTTCAAGTGCTCTGACTGTCGCAGAGTAATCTATGCTAAATTGTTCTATCAAGTCTAAACCGTTACTGATAGGATTTCAGAAATGAGAAACTATTAAAATATTGAAGCTACAAGACTGCGTTTGACGTCGCTTTCTGTACACAAGTGTACTGTCAGAAACAGTAAGGTGGAGATTTTCTAATCCGTAATCTCTTGCGTATCAAGCAAGCGTTCTACCAACAAAGTTATCAGGCAATATCTTCATGTAGTTATTTATTTATGTAATTATAGGAATAAAAATAATAATAATTATTATTATTAATATTATAAAATAATAATAATAATAACAACAATAATCATGTAGGTCCGATTGTATGTCTTATCAGCGCAATATTCTATGGCAGCTGCTGAATTAATTTAAATTCAACAACTTTAATTGGTACGATTATTCAAGGATGAAATCCTCTGTGTTATTGGACGTCAAGAAGACCAAGTTGTAAATTACTATTTGTGGCTAGTTGCTATTCTCTTATTTCATTCCTTCTTGCGCCGGATCAATGGCCTTGCAGCGTATTTGTGTCATGGCTTGTGTCTATTTTTATTTATTTGTGTCATGGCTTGTGTCTGTTTTTCTATTATTTGTGTCATGACTTGTGTCTAGTTTTCTATTATTTGTGTCATGACGTGTGTCTAGTTTTCTATTATTTGTGTCATGACTTGTGTCTAATTTTCTATTATTTGTGTCATGACTCGCCAATAAAATCAAAGCTCGTCGCGAGTCTGGCTCGGCTCGCCGTCGTGTACTAATAATATTTTTTATCCGTCGCCGAGCCGGCATCGCTAGCCTAGTACATTAGTTATTACCAACTTGATGAATCATGCTGATATCAAGAAAACTGTATTATAAAAATTACTGTATTCTATTAAGACTTTGTACCCTTAATGTATTGCTGGCCAAGGTGCCATTTCTATTATTAGGTTCCATTTTTCCCTATTTGTTTAAGTTTATTACACATGCAAGTTGTATTCGAACAAAATTTCAAACTATTGAAGATAAATTAAATTAAATTACTCAGTTCCTTACTTTCGTCTTGTTAGAACTTAATTAATTCAACTCTAGGCTGCAGTTGGGTGGTGGGGGTGGATATTATTGAATCTTGTTTCCTCGTTGACTGGCCTATAGGTCCCTGGTCGGCGGTATTTTCATGATGGGTGTGACAAGCTGATTGAACCCCGTCTGATCTAACAGCGGGGCAGTCCAGCGCCACAAAGGTCCCGACTGGAGGCGTGCTGGAAAAGACCTTGCGCAGGTAGCCGGCAGGTTCCTAATAACAGACTGCAGAGAAACCCCTTTCACCCTAGTCCCCTACCCCTAAACCCCTAACTCTAGCCCTATTCACTGATCACACGATCACGCTATTGAAGTAGCAGAGGATAGTTGAGGGAGAAAGTTTCGTTCAATGTTTCAAGAGGTGATATTGGATCCAAATAGTAAATGTTCGGCTAACGATTTTGGCTTTTGTCAATTCTTTTTGAATTATCAGCATATAAAGCTGGTAAAGCTAAGGCTAACGTCAGTTTCCTCACTCGAAAGCGATGTCAGTGAAGGGCGAGCCCAGGATTTGAATAAAGTACATACTGATCCGCGGTCGAGTATCTTACAGACTTCGCCACTGGCTCCAGCCATTACATTAGTAGTACTGCAGCCAAAATTTAGTATACAGAAGCTGTATGGCCGATGTTAACGTCTGTTTTGTCTCTCAAAAGCGATATCAGTGACGGCGAGAAAAGAGTTTGAACTCTGCACTGATTGGCGATCGCGTATCTTTCCGACATTGATACTAGCTCCGGCCATATGCAGAATATTTTTTTTAGAAATTTGAATGTTCTGTGCGGTCCTATTAGTTAATAATCTTCATAGACTTTTATACCGAAGGCAGAGACCGCGTTACTACTACATTTGACCATTTTCTAAATTAATATAATATAGAATTGTATCAAATGGCTATACAAATTTAGATGGTTACATCCTTCTCAACTAATGTCTACGTGTTAGACCAGAGACTAGGCGGCTAGAACAATATTATCCTCTTCACTTCTATTTCAAACCTAATGTAGGGAGGCGGAAACTTGCTCGAGTTCTCAGCTTCCGCTTTCTATTCACAATTTACGTCTTGTACATTTGATCCACAATTATAAGTCTTCAAAAGTCGAAGCCTTTAAAGCAGGATTTCTATACTCAACAGGAAGTTCGAGGAGATTCTTTTCATGATTCAACTGAACTAATGGTCTTGCTGTAACTGACTTCTTTGCAGTTTCAATATTTAACTAATTTTGTGTCATTGAAAAATAGCAAAGTATAGAGAACTACATGTAATTAATTACAGAGAGTTTCAAACTATTACCTGCAGGTCGGGGGTATACATGCAATTGCGAACTTTTAATTTTAAACCACAAAAAATACAAACACTGCTTCCCTTTCTTGAAATCTCTTACTATGTTTACCAGGTGACACAACTTAGTTTTATTTAATTACTTGTCTAACAAAGGTTTTTGATTTTATTCTGCACGGATATAACGTTGAAAATTGTAATTAGAAAATCCGCTGAGGACGTTCAGAGATTTAAGTAAATATTGAATTTGAACAGTTAATAAACACAAATACTGCATAGAACGGCATTGCTACAGTTATGTCCACCGCTGGGTCAATATTAGTCACCCATTACGCCCATGGGCACTTGACCTTAGGTTACAGTTTATACTTTTTGAATTATCTAGAAGTCTAGCTTTGATGTATTTCATAAAATTGATATTTTAAAAACTAATTGCTCTAATCGACAACGTTATCACTAAAGCCTGAATGCATTCATGCGATAAAAATGTTTAGCCTCTTGAATTAATCTAAAGACTAGCAACGGCTTTAGCACTTTTACGAACTTTTGCTGTTTCGCATCAACATAGAAACTGGTGTCAAAAGCTTTCATACAATTCTATATCGTAAATTAAGGAATAACTCGCGAATAATAAGTTCTCTCATATATTCACATTTGAAATGATACAACTGTGCGGGTAACTTTTTCTCTATGATTAACATTGTGAAGCAGATCAGACTAAAGCCACTCGACAGGAGTTCGATAGTATGGGAGCTATTGTCTCTCTAGCAGACATTTTTACGTTAAGTGTAAAATCATCTAAACCCCGCGTGTAGCATCGTTGAACATGACTGTACCATAATTGGTGCAAGTCAGTACCATATTGAGTTCATGTTGTCGCTTAACTATTGAGGAGTAGATTACAACAATGTTGTCCTCTGTCCTAATAGGTAACTATAATTTATCTGATACTTGTTCCGAAAGCGTAAATATGTATGGTTAACCAGATTTACAATGATGTATACTAATCAGAGATTCTTTCCATAACCGTTGCCTATTCTGTGGTTCAGACCAAATTCTCACTCAAAATCAGTGTAAAATTATAGACAATGTGCAATTATTTTTTATATGCTTTCTGTTCATTATGTGTCTATGAAGTACATACATCGAAGCACATCCTGACCAACTGGTGAAAAAGTCTGATTTAAACTGAAAGCTACAGGAATAAGTTATGCTCGTTTCTGGAAAGGAGTTACAGCTACCCTGTGCAAGCTTTGAAAATATTCATTTCTTGTGAATCTGGAGTCGAATTATACTATGCGTTTAATTGCTATTTCATGCTATTGAAGAGTTATAAAGTCTCATAAAGTAAATTGCCTCTGGCAATAGTGGAATTTTGAATTGCCGTTCTTCATAACCTGTTGTGTTTGTGGTTCATCAAAGGACGGATTAAAACTTAAAATAATCACAGTCAGATTGCCAGTCAGATTAATTGTAAAAAAATTGTGTTTATATTTTGGTATTCAAACAGTTGTAGGCCTAACTCCTAGGTTCTAGGTATAAAATGAAATGCGTAATGGCTTATATATTCAATTTTTTCATAGTGGAGATCTTGTATAGTTATCTTTGGGCCACTCTGTACACCTAAATAAGCTACAATACTTTCGCTAAGTGCAGATCAACCGAAGTAGCATCGGATAGCGCATAATCTTCTTGGGTCCTTTAATTTTCGAGGCGAGCAAGCCTGAGCGAGAAATTGAGCAAACCTGCTGCTCAATCGTAGATCCCATTTATAAGAGACTTCTCACGAACTGTTCAGTATAATATTATGTGTCAAATACTTGTAGTAGCTTCACAAGATAATTTAATCTGCTTCATATATAAATTGTTGATGAGAAGGACATCAGTTCAATTTTGCGGAACGATCGTCTACGTTAAGAAGGAAAATCTGTTATACCTATAATCGGAAGCTTTGCAAACAGCGAATTTTGACTCAATTTACATTGTTAAGCATTCCTATGAATTTTACTATCCAGAGTTGCGCTTAAGTGAAATTGTTGCATTATGTATAGAATAGTGTTTTTGAAATATGCGTATACTTTACGTAAATTGAATTTTAATGAGAACTGTATTTATTATTTTTGTTATCTCTCTCTCTCTCTCTCTCTTTCTCTCTCTCTCTCTCTCTCTCTCTCTCTCTCTCTCTCTCTCTAGAGTTTTGCCAAATGATATTTTGGCGGTACATAATAATACTCAAACTCTACATTCACGCTCCATATAGAGAAGCACTATTTGGATATTTGCTCTATGGGCTTATTATTTTTATCTTTGCTGTGTAATGTCAATTAACGTCAAAGCCAATTTAGTTTTAATTAATATTCTTAAACTATGTGCACAATATTTTAGCCAAAAATATCAAAATAACACACAATATGACTTCATTATTTTATCCTAACCTCTCGGAAAACATCTGGCCCATTCTCATAATCTGGCAGGCTTTCAGCTTTTCATCAACTCAAACAAAGTATCGATACCAGTCCGTTCTTTCTTATCAGTAAACTCTATTCTCCTTTCAAATTAGCACATCGCTCTGAATTGTTCATTTGGTCTCGCTCCATACACAACCGGTTATTAGGCAATCTCGTCACAAATATATCACTGAACTGGTCTGTAATTAACTGAGGTAAAATGATTCAAACGTCATCGGTAGAGCTTCCTGCTTCTTCTTATCGAGAGTCATCTGTTGCGCTAAGGATATCGAGTCTATGTTACAAGAAAATACGAAAAGTCGCAGAATAAACAATGATTAGCCGGTATTGTGTTTCGTGCCGTAGATCATAGAAAGACAGTAAATTAACATCAGACAATCTGATGGCTTTGATGGTAGATCACTTAGCCCAATCACGCAATATTGAAGAATTCAGGCGGCGATCATTACGTATCATTGAAGTCATCGGTCACGCTTGTTCACTGGCAAAGACTGATGAGTTCAAACTGGTAGAATTATACCAACTCCATTTTATAATGGTCTTCTATAATAATATATATATATATATATCTTTGCTTCACCCAAAGGCAGACAATTAATACAAACAGTACAAACTAATATAGTCTACATTACAACACACAAGAAAAGAAAGAATAAATAAATATATTCATGTCGGGAATACAATAGCTGGCCAAAAAGTACAGCGTATATTGTGCGTAATCAAGCAACTTACGACAAAATGACTCCAATGACTTCAAAATTATCGTATTCAATTAAATACAGACTATATTCCCTATTTTTAATTTCTGGAGACTTTAACTCAACCAAGAACATTTGTATTCCATTGCTGAGAAAGTAGTAATTGAAAGTATCTTTATATCCTATTGAGCATTAGTAGAAATACGGTTGTAAGTAGACTTTTTCAGTTAAATTCTTTAAGGATATCTAATGTTAAATTCAGTGGTTTAATAGATCTCAGAGTATCACAGTACTCAATAGAAAGGCTAATCGGAGACTAAAATATAGGCCTACAATGTGCTACATGTATATGTCCATTGTGCACTGACCTCTGAATTTAACTGTTTTATTTAATACAGATTCTGGAGAATTGTTTCTAAGTCATATTTTAAAACATCGACTTTATGATCAAAATCGCTGCCCTGCATGAGGTTGTTAGAAATGTGGATAGTATTTATCACACACTAAAAGATTTTCCTTTACCCCATACTATTCCTAACTAAACACCATTTTTTGCAGGTTTTGATGTTTGCGCGGCAAGTGGTCTGACTACTCATAAATAAATAATGAATTGTTCAGTCTAGGTTTAACGTCTGTCGCAGGCTGAAGCAGCCAGGATTTAATCAGCTCTTACGAAACACTCGCAGTTTTCTTTTGATATATTTTGAAGTTTCTCCAATTCAGTAGAGAAATTTTCAAGAAGACTCAGCCGTTCTCAAACATCTGAGTATAATATTTCTTTATGTTTAATATTTCTTATTTAATATATATTTGAGAACCTAGGAAATATACCAGCTGAAAACTGCGGGTAAGAGCCGAGCCACGCAGATACTAATGAGTTCAATGCAAGCTCAATCTATGAGGCAATGTTTTCTAGCTATAAGCTATAAACTAAATGCATGTATGATAATGACAAGGGTTTTGTAATAGGCTCAACCTGGTGTCTAAATTTAAGAAATGTCGATAATGAGTAGAACTATAGATTAGTAGAATTCAACTAGGAATGCAAACTTTACACATGAACCTTGGCAGTACATTAGTTAGTTACTTAGAAAGAGAGAGATAGAGATAGATAGAGAGAGATAGAGAGAGATAGAGATAGATAGAGATAGATAGAGAGAGATAGATAGAGAGAGATAGAGATAGATAGAGAGAGATAGAGATAGAGAGAGAGAGAGATAGAGAGAGAGAGAGAGAGAGAGATAGAGACAAATTCGATAAGATTTCGTTTCAAAATCGTTTTATGACGATGAAATGATAAAATGAAACCTACTAGGCTATATAGTTCTGAAAAAATACGCTTTGTCCATAAGTTTAAGTAATTTGAGATTCTTGCTGAAGAAAGAGATGAATTATACAGTTTCATCAACTCAGTTAATAAATTCAATAAATTAATTATTAAAGTTGAAGAGCCAGAGTCAGTAATGCTTAGAAGAAATAACCAGGACATCTCGAAATCTTTTCTCAGCTGAGTCAGCCTCTGAATTCTCCCAGTGGAAAGGGACACTAAAAATAGACTTATTACAATCTGCTTTCTCTATAGAATGAATTTGAGACTAATTCTACGTTAGTCTTGTCAGTTTGTCACAGTACGTCACTGAAGGGCTCTACAAGTAGAATACTTCTGCATCTCACGCACTGCAGTCATTATAATGTTGAGGCCGTCTCGTGCTAGAATCAGACTTAGTCTTCTAGCTGATTCGTGTCAGCATTATAAGGCTGACAGTTTAGGTCATGAACTTGCTGATAGAGTGAAAGTCTTGCAGACGTCTGCAAAGAAGATGTTAAAGCGAAGCTGTTGATAACTTGACCTCTAGTACCTGGTGACGCATATTAGAAAGCTATTTTGATGCTAGAGTGTGTGAAAAGAAAACACGCAACTGTTTGACAGCTTGACACTTTGACAGTCAATCTGTTACATTGCTGAATCGTTCTTTTTGAATTGAGAATCTGAAAATATTGACGTTTTGAATACGTCAAAATTTACATATGAGAATGTTAATAGATGGATTTGACAATGTTTAATAAATATAATGACGTTAAATAGACGTTTAAGTTTTGGCTACATAGTTCATATGTTGTTGCTAATGACAACAGTACTACTTGATTTCAAGTATATACATTTTAGATTAGCTTACTACATATATGTGCTGAAAAGGATTAGATGTATCCGTTTCCTTAGACTTTAGAATTCCTCAAGCTTAAATTAAAGCACTATTAAAATTATTTTGGATTTTAGTTAGATGTTCAAATGGCAGCAAAATTAAGTAATAAATACCCGCAAACGATCAATTAATGATTAATCAATCAATATTAATCGATTAATCATTGGATTCATACTTGAAGTCGATTGTAATCACGGTGTGATTTAAATTGTTAAGCTACTTTGACAAAGCCTTTGTTGTCACCGGTAATTTCGTCATCACGTGACCGATAGGGCTAAATCGTTTCATCACTCTACCCGTTATATCGTGACCAGCTAGATAGAGATCTCAATGCTGCCGGATATCTATTGGAATGATGAGAATATAGATTCGCTGAAGATTAAAACTCAATGATCTGTGATCTAAGCGGAACACTAAGGATGGCGACAATCCTTAGAGCGCCTCGAGGCTACGAACATTATAAGATTCGGCCAGGCGACGTTAACTGTATTAGATCAGTCCACCCGTGCACAATAGGTACTGTTTAGTTAATTGACATGCGGGATGGTTCGTAATAGAGTATCAGTAAGTGGAATAAGTTGCATACTGTTAGTTCATGGTGGTTAAATTAGTCAGTATTTCTAAATTTGTTGTTTTATGAATATAGGGGTTGGGAAGAAATGAAGCGGAATTTAGCGCACTCGGTTTAGCTACGTGTCAATCGAACGAAGTTAAACTACGTCGCGACCGGTAAATACTTGGTTGGGTGACCACCTTCGAAGGGCGAGTCTTGACAGCTTTAAATGAAAAAATCCCGAAGGTGTTGAAATGTTATTCTTAAATTCGCGCGGGCTGCAATCGATGCGCCAAAATACAACGATTGTTAATAATCACGGATAAGAAGGGTGAAAGTAACGAGCGCAAACTACAGCAGAGTATTCAAGGCTTTCATTCCTTTTTGTGTCTCCTTTTATTAAAGAACTGCATCCATTTGCAGAATAATTTCATAGACATAATATGAACGAGAAAACAAAACAAAGTGCAAGTGCAAAGCAAATTACATCAGTGCGCAGAGATTACAGAGCATAGGCCTAACGTACAGTAGACCAAACAAATAACGCGTATAGTAGACTAGACATCAGATAAGTGATATAATATATGTATGCAGTGCTACATTCATATGTACATGTATCTGATCAATGCTACTAACAAACTTGCTACGAACAGCTTTCTAATTAATGGCCAATATTAACCAACCACAGGAATAATGTATACATAATAGTAGCTGTATATTTTGTCAGTAAAATTAGACATGATATTATACATGTATTTATTGATATTTTTATATTCCTATTTGATTTTTATACTCCTATTGCCATTTTCTAAATCCTGAATATGAAAACTCTTTATAAACGCTCTCTAGAGATTCCAGGGCTCATTGCTCCCAGCTACAGAAGACAGATTCTTTAGCATGATTGTGTAAATTAAAATAGTAGGGCCTAATTAATAAATAATAATTAAAATTATCTTCATATATCAATTATAAAACCAATTACCAAACTTATACGAGGCTGAGTTAAAAATATAGCTTAGACATCTCTCTGCATTATTTATTTATTTTATTTATTTTTTGCACGCACAAGTATTCAAGACTTGCAGAAGATTTAGCTTAAACAACTGCTGTGGCCGCTTTATTATTTTTATTTTTATCCATAGACAGCTGTGACAGCTTTATAATTGTTAACTGAATGCTAGAAATATTTAAAACGACTCTACTAATATACGAAAATCTACAACTTTCCTTGCATTACTGATATTCAAACGACATTTCTCTATGGTTGGGCGAATGGGCTGCTGGTTAAGTCCTATAAATGTTAAGAGCATCGGTCAGCTCGTTACACGTGTATTGTAGAAAATTAGCAGTATCGTTAAAAGAAATCACAGTGTATATTAAAAACGTGTTCAAATTCAGAACGATAACGACATACATGTAGGTAGGTCTTATGTACAGCAGATTGTCTTGTATGAAGCTTATGAGAAGCAGTATGCTGTATTCGTTAAATATGCTATATTCATTTTACACGCTATATTCATTTTGTATTCTTCTTTTGTTAGAGTTATTTATTTCTCATTACTGTATAGCGCCTAACCAACTGAGATTGAGTAAAATTTAAGTACCAATTGATTGTAATTCACTATTCAGTGAACCTATTTTTATAGTGCATTCGAGAGCTTGCATAAAACGTCTTTAACGTGTCCCTAAGAAACATTAGGGAAGAAGCAGTCTGGAATTTATGATGAGGGTCAACTGCTTCGTATTGAAGACTCAAAACCTATGAGTATCTCAGATCCTCTTTGAGGATTCAAAAGAAGCATCGATGAAGTAATTTATATCAGTTAATTAGCCTGCAATGCTTGATGGACTGACCGCCACACAATCGATCAAGAGCGGCTCGTTAGGGGGCGTGGCTCTCATTATGATTGATGTATTCTCTTTTAATGGATTCCGCCCCTTTAATTCAGCAGGTATTCACAGGTAACTCAGCAGTGGAAGTGCAAAGGAAGGTTATGTGAAAACACCAAACACTTTGTAGCAGTGGCTAGTCAGCCATGCGTGGCATTAGGGTGGAGCCTATATTTGATTGACAGATCTACTTGAGTGAATTCTGCTCTTACATATTAGAGCCCCATTCGACGTAATTCTATTAGTGCTCGTGATTGATGATTAAGTGTGTCTTACTGAGTCAAAAACTTTCAAATTTTTATTTGTAGTGCATGGACTACTCAGAGTAGTAAGTATATGTAATAGTCTAAAATAAAAACAGAAATCCGCACGCTAGTATGCATTCAAAATGGATATCCAAAATCTAATACATCAAAATGGATGTGCATAAAAAGACTGTTGTCTGTGTTAGCACCTACGACTTGCAATTTATTAATTCAAGCACCATAAAAATTAAAATAATAACTTTATACTTAATGTCATTATTTTAATTTTGATGGTGCTTGAATTATTAAATTGCAAATAGTGGGTGTAGCTGCATAGTTATTGTCATATAGGGGCCTACATGTACTTAAAAGAATTGACCTGCTATGTCATTTGGACTAATAGGAATTTATAATATACTGAAGTGTTTCTACGCAGTAATTCAGAGCTTATAAATGTAGGAATTACAAGTTTATATTTTTTATTTGTTTATATTCATTTAAAGTGCAATAGAAATTAACAGAAATATGTAAATATAAAAATATTTTGATTGTTGATGTTTGATAGAATGCATGAGAGACCATAAATATGTATATTTATACATGTATATTTATAAAAAAGGCCTATGGGCCTATACATGTCTACGTATATATATATATATATATATATATATATATATATATATATATATACGTATATATATATATATGTATATATACATTATTTATATATATATATACATAATATATGTATATATGTTATACCAATTAGCAGGTCCAAGGTACATAGGGTCTATCCCTACTCCCATTCTGCATTCGAGCATCAGTCCATCGAGAGCATACCATCGATTAATCAGTTATAACTTCACAAAGGGATATGCTTAGAAATGACCTTTATGTAGCCTCTACCTTGCTAATAATATGACTTATGAGGTGGTTTCAAATATCCTTCCTCAGTTATTTCTCTGTCGCCTCTTACAACACTTTCAGTCTACGGTTGGTTTATTATTTAGTGGCTCGGATACAATACGGGAAATTTAATCGGGTATATTATAATATACAGGTTGTGCAAAAAATATCCCCCTAGCATAATTACGATAGCTTAGCCAACTATCGATATTTCGCCTTGAAATGTTAAGATTCTCTGGCGGAGAAATTTTGCCACAATCTGACCAAATTTTGTAAAAATATTTATAGAGAAATCGGAGTTATCCAAGTTTTGCGAAAAAATTGATATTTTTCATTTGACACGCAACGTAAAACGTCAATTAGAATCAATTCCTTTTTGAAAATGTGCTGGCCCTGAAAAAGGCCGTTAGATGATGACGACTCTGATATTGTGCTACAATGTATTACACTAACACTATTCTGCCGAAACTGATTGAAGACTGCTACAAGTTAAAGCCAAATGATTTCATTTTTCAACAGGACGGCGCGCCGGCTAACATTCACGTCTTGCGCAATACTTTCTTGTATGCTAGGCCTATAGCCCAGATTTCATAAGAATGGATGATTGGCCTCCTAATTTTCCAGATTTTAATGCACTTGATATTTTTATATGGGAAACATGTTGGAAAAGTATCGTGCTTTCAAGCCCAAACCCAGAAACACAATGGAATTAAAGGCTCTTCTTCATGAGATCTGGGAAGACCTACGACAACAGTCCATTGACAGCGCAATTTTATCTGTAAGAAAAGACTTCTGGCCGGCACTAAAGCCCAGGGTGTTCATTTCGAGGACACATTGCAGCACAAAATCAGAGTCGTCATCATCTAACGGCCTTTTCAGGGTCAGAACATTTTCAAAATGAATTGATTCTAATTGAAGTTTTAAGATGCGTGTTAAATGAAAAAAACCTTTTTTCGCAAAATTTGGATAACTCCGGTTCCTTACAAAATAGTTTTAAAAAATTTGGTCAGCTTGTGACTACATTCCTTCACAAGAAAACCTTGAAATTTCAAGGCGAAATATCAAAAATTGGCTAAGCTATCGTAATTGTGCTAGGGGGATATTTTATTAATGAGCAGCCTGTATATGCAAGGATCCGACAAGAGCCTAAATATCTATTTAATACCATTTTAATACTTTCGTTTAAATCTTAAAGCCACTACCTTTTGTAAAAGAATAGTGTTCGAATCTTGTTCGGATGTTCGGCTGCAGAGCATATTTATTAAAGTACTCTACAAGTATTAATTTCCTTGGAATACTAACAGATATAATAATAATAATAATAAATAAAGATAATGCTATATATTTTAGTTATTATTTGTAATTTTTACATATTATTATTATCAATGCTAGTATTTCTTCTATAATAATAATAATAATAATAATAATAATAATAAAGAAAAAAGGAAAGTTTAAAAAAGGGAAGGGAAAGTTTGACTTCCGCACCACCATGCTGTACATATGTGAGCGCCACTTCCAGAAGATCTCAGACAGGAGTCTGTTCACTGGTTTGAGGTCCACCACTCACTTTGGTCGACCTGATTTCCCGGAAGTCCTGAAAGTCGTCATGAAGGAGCATCCATCGACTAATGTATTCGGGGTGTTCAGGTGTGGACCACCTCCCCTCACTCGCAGCGTTGAGCAGGCTTGCTCCAGGGGCAACGCCTACACCAGCGATGTGCTCTTCGTTCATCATCACGAAAACTTTTAATCATCATTGATTTATTATTATTATTATTACAATAGTAATAATGATGATTATTATTATTATTATTATTATTATTATCATCATTATCATAATCATGCCCCATCTCTTCCTCTTCTTCTAGTGCTCTGCTTAACGGCAGGTCCATGGCATATAACTCTTCCAAAGAATTCTATTGTCAGCTTTTCTTTTCAGCTTTATATAAGAATTGCAATATTCCTTCTATGAAATCCTTCAGCAAATCCTTATACTATGTCCAATCCAACTTTTCTTTCAAGAAATTCTTCATTTGATTAATTAAGTATGCCACCTAATCATGGGGAAATTATGGTGAGGCGGGTCCCTTTGTCCTTCCTCAATCCTGCCTTAGTCGCCTCTTTCGTACTTGCGACAGCTTGTTTGCGGTTGCCCAATTCTGCAGTGGTCTCAATCACACCGGGGAACAGCACGTGGATATTATACAATGGATTAACACGGACGTCATTATATGGTCCTAACGTCCTGTTAGGTCCTTATGTCGTCCGGGTTTTCTGCAGAATAGACCCATGATATACTGCGCCAATCCCAAAAGACGGCTAAAAGAAAATTGAGGAAGGAATTGAAAAAGCAGCATAAAAATCGCATTTATCTTGGTAAGCGATACTCTTATAAGGTTTGTCGGAGGTTTAGTCTTTGAGATGCGGTCAGTGAACCAGTTGATCGATTGAGTGCTCTCTAGAATAGTATGAAATCAGACAGAGAATAGAAATGTACCTTGGATTTGGGCATATGTAGAAATTACTGTGGTCTTCAATTGATGATCCATTGAAAATTGTTTATGTCGGAAGATTTTAACATAAAATATTGGAGATAAAAATGATTAGAAATGCGTTTATGCAGAACATAAAATCGAAAGAATTAGTGTGAGAAAATACCGCAACTCCATTGCAAAGCAACGAGAGAAGAATAGAATACTTGAAATAAGTACTAAGTACTAAGTGCTTTTATCACACATTATATAGAGGCTCGCGAATAAAGTCATTCAACAGATGATTGATGACGACAAGTATACTGACTATATGCCTACATAATGCGGACAAAAATGGAGTATCTTTATCAGTAGAGCATTTCACACTTAATGATTTGTACTACACTGCATTAAAAATAGCGTATTATTGAATAATGTAGCTGAGCTACTAGTTAATAATGCTTTCAGTTATACTAATGATATTAAATTATTATTCAGAAGCCAATTATTCCCAGGCTACATTAAGGTGTGGATAAGGCATAACCTTTTGTGAAGGAATTAATTCATTAATGAAAGCAGCATATGAGTATGAATATGTATCTTGGGTCTGATACTTAGCAGAACACTATAATATATACATGTATATACATGTATATATGTATATATATATATATATATATATATATATATATATATATATATATATATCTATATAATAATATATATATATATATATATATTATATATATATATATATATATATATATATATATATATATATATACAGACTGGGGCAAAAAATAATCCCCTAGCGAAATCTCAATAACTTCAAGAAACCTCAAAATTTCTTTACTAAATTTTTGGAGCTTCTAGGGGAGGAATTTCTGCGTATAATCTGCAAATTTGGTGAAAATATTTTGAGCAGTAACAAAATTACAGCGTTTCTACGAAAAAGTGCAAAAATCAATTTAACAAGGCTTATTTTAAAAAAGTCTTAATAACTTCGACAAAACTCAATTAACAAAATTTTCGGAGCATCTAAAGGAGGAATTGCTGCATATATCCCGCAAATTTGGTGAAAATATATTTAGAAATAACAAAAATACAGCGTTTCTCGGGAAAAAGTGTTAAAATCAATTTTAACAAGGCTTATTTAAACAAAGCTACAGGAAATTTTCTTCAAAATTTAGGAACAATTTTAACAGAAGAACGAATTTTAAGGATCTTTTATTAGAGCAGCTAACAAGGTAGTGTATACTCCACCACTTAAGTAAACGGACCTTTTCAGGGTCGTTATTTTCTTTAAAAGGAACGACTGACATTTCGAAAAGCCTTGTTGAAATTGATTTTTGCACTTTCATCGTAGAAATGCTGTGAAATGCTGTAATTTCGTAACTGCTGAAAATATTTTCACCTAATTGGCGGAGTATACGCAGAAATTCCTCCTCTAGAAGCTTTGAAAATTTAGTAAAGGTATACCATTATTAGAATACACATTAATATATCTATCTATCATTATATATTTATCTATCTATCTTCAGGTCTTGTGTTGCAAAGCGCTTGTTTGGGTGAATAGACTACGGGGTCGTCCCTGTAATCATCTTCGTGTGAGGAAAAGGACTTTAAACTTGTATATATACATGTACATAATTATTATAGAAATATTATATTAAGTACGACATTTATGTTGAGCAATTTTCAACATAATACTTTATATGCTGTTGTATTGTTATAGTGTCAATTTTCTTCCAGCATTCTTAGAAACAGATCGAAATATTTTTTTCGGATAAGCGGATTATCATAATATTAATTCTAGATAAAGATTTTATCTATTACTACGTACAAAGGTTTTCCAAATGTCTAATTATAACTACAGTACTTAATTAATCTAATTATAACTACAGTACTTAATTCGGGTGAGGATACTGACGTTAACATAAGCTTTATTAGGATACATTACACATAGCTTTGAGATATGAATTCATATCGCTACCAGCCTAACCCATCAACTGATATTCAGCCTCCAGGTCGATCAAGTCATTCAGCTGTAAGTATTTAACTTATAATACGATTATTATGGCCATCGACCATGTCCGTGATATCACAGTCAGATATCGAACCTGACGTTAAATTGATCTTTTTGTAGCATGAACAGGTAAGGAGTTTCAAATATTTGGGTCATACTATAACCGATGACGGGAAATGTGAGACTGAAATATGAAGTAGGATTGCACATGCAAAAGCGGCCTATGGTAATAGGAAAGAACTTTTTTAACACAAAGTCTGAAGAAAGACACAAAGATAAAGATAGTGAAAACTTTGGTTTGGACCACGCTATTGTATGAATGTAAAACATAAACCTTAAGGAAGTGGAAATGTGAATTTGGAGAAGAATGGAGAGGATTATCTGGACTCGAAAGGTTACAAATGAGGATTTCTGGAGAGAGTTGGTGCAGATAGACAATTGATAAATGTATTAAGAAATAGGAAGAAGAGTTGGATAGGACCCATTCTAAGGGGGAAGGTCTATTATGAGAGGTCATAGAAGGTAGAATGGAAGGAAAAAGAGGCAGGGGTCGGCCGAGATTAGGTATGTTAGATGATTTAAAGACCCACTCATATGTGGATATGAAGAGGAAAGCGGAAGACAGAAAAGAGTGGAGGCGTTGCTTACCATGGACCTGCCAGTAGGCAGTGCACTAAGAGAGAGAGAGAGAGAGAGAGAGAGAGTAGCGTGTCTCTGACATGACTTCAACGTAATATTGAGAAATTAACGCTTTACTAGTATTAATTTTTATTATTTTATAGCCGGTAACCGATCTTCGAGACTGTCTTACAGGTTCCTGGCAGATTGCTATCAATCATTTCCACGATTAAACATGTTTACTAGCGATAATTAAATGTCTCTAGATACTTTATTTATTCATGGTATTTTATCTCAGGATGCATGTAAGACAAGATCCCGCGATTGACGTAACATGGCTTTTGAATTGCAATATACATATGAAGCAAACCCATTTAAAATAATGCATAGAAATATCTGGGTATTTCTAAAATTACATGAAACGGAGAATTACTTTAATTCAGACTGATGTATTTATGTGTTTTCTTGTTGCAGGAATATATATCAGAAGCAAACCCCCCACAGAACGGTCTAAGCGACCCTCTCTCACTTCTGGCCGCTCACTGCAACAACATTAGATCAAGAACCACACCTGACGGCTCTCCACAGGAGACAACAACTGGAAAGGGATTCCAGCCATGGAAAAGCGGAATGGAGTACTTTTTACCTCCAACTAATAGCGAGTCTGAGTCGCAAAAGCAACTGACATCGGGTCCGACTTTTGGATATCCCTCCTTCCAACCATTCTGGTGTCCATCAGCGCCTGTTCTCTCGGGATATGATATAACGAGGGAGAGATATTGTAGTAACATTCCGTCAGTGTTCAGCAGCGGATTCCCACATCTGGATAGTACAATAGATAATAAATTACAGCATAATTTAGATATATCGTATTCCAATATGTTTTCAAAATTATCCAATCAAAGTAGCGCAGTAAAGCAATTCTATGAACCTTGGCCGTTAAATTCTACATCTCTAAGCAATATGCAATCTCAGCCATTTAATTCAAAACAAGCGTCTCCTGCAAAACATATGCCAGATTCAACTAATGTGGCACCTAATTGGTTATGGGAGTCATACGGTTCACACGGGAATAACTGGATAAAAGATCATCCTTATCCATCATCTGGGTTTTACCCATCGCCCTTCAACGCTGGATATCCGGCTCTAGAATGTGCCAATGGATTAAGATCTACGCCTGAGAATATGCAAACAGCGAATGGAATTAATCAGCTAAACGACAGATCTACCACTCATCCTGAACCTCTAAAGTCTGATGATCTGACAACTTCCTCGTGGTATCCAAGGCCAAACTCAGGTCACCAAAGATCGGATCCTCTATCTTCCCAAAGGGCATCCGGAACACCTCAGATCCCATCAGTCTCATCCACGACCAAAAGGAACTATCCCTCTTCCAGGTCCAACTGCGAGTGTCCTAACTGCCGGGAAGCAAACCGGCTAGGAGGTACTGCGGGAGATCAGATTCGTAAACTAAATCAGCACAACTGTCACATACCAGGATGTGGCAAGATATACAGCAAAACTTCTCATCTGAAGGCTCATCTTCACTGGCACACCGGTGAGAGGCCCTTCGTCTGCAACTGGCTACTCTGCGGCAAGCGCTTCACGAGGTCAGACGAGCTACAACGACATCTGAGAACTCACACGGGAGAAAAGAAGTTCTCCTGCGAGACCTGCCAGAAGAGCTTCTCTAGAAGTGATCACCTGAGTAAGCATGCCCGCATTCACAGCGAGGATTATGTCCGGCAAAGCGACGACAGCGACGTCGAAAGCGACTGCAATAATTCTCCTGCTTCGTCTGATTTAGCTAAATCTATTGTGAAAAAAGAAAAGCAATCCAATGATACGGTTGTATCTGATTCGATAAGTTGTAGGAAGGAAGAATATATCGGTAGTCTTGATAAAGAAGAAGTAGGTAAGTTATTTGAGTCAAGAACACAAGATTCTAGTGAACATGCACATCTAGGACACAATAAAAGAAAACGGAGTCAAACCAACTCGAATACAGCAAAACGAAGCAAGAATAACAACAGCTAACGGATATTTATTTATCTAGTGTATATATCTTTATTTATTTTTTTAAATGTTTGTTACTATTAGAACCTACAGTAGTGTGGGACGCAGGCTGAAAGGTTACATTGCATGGACTTGGATTGCAGTAATACAGTATCAGGACTATGGAGTTCTGATGCTCTTTAGAAAAAGACTTAGAAAAATTCGTTGGTTTGGTAAAGCTAAAATAGGTAATATTAGTGTCAGTTTCCTCACTCGAAAGCCATGTCAGTGATGGCGAGCCCGGAATTTGAACTCCGCACATACTGATCCACGATCGAATATCTTACCTACATCGCCACTGGCTACAGCCAGTTTGGTGGAGCAGTGAATACTACAACGTTCTATAAAATAATGCCATGTCCATTTTCTTAAAAAAGCGATTTGTTACACTAAATATTCATATTGGCTTGCAAAGAAATATAACTGTTGCTTCTAATGGAATTGTATTTAATTGAAAATAGCAAAACTATTTTAATAAATTCATTTTCTTCCACTAAAGTTCAAAACTTCTATTGTTTTGGTAGATAGAGTTTTACATATACGCTAATGTACACAGACATTCAAATAATTTCTGAAAAAATCTCTGCTTTTAACAATATAACATTTCCATTAGTCATCCAGTTATGTCTAATGACACTACGTGTATGACTTATATCCTCTCATTTATTTACATATAGCTTCTAAATAATCATTGTTAAATTGTTTAGCCGTTTCTACGTTCAATAAAGACCTTATAGAAACGCCTGACAGATATTATATGATAATGATGATGTATTCGCTAGCAATTCAACTACTTGCCTATTATAGCTATATGGTTGAGGTTCTAACACGTATGGGATGTCACGTCGTGTTGCCGATCTCCCCTTTTTACCTGCCAAAGTCCCGACAAGCGGGGCAATTAATTGGCCGAAGATTGATTAGGGTTGTGCCGGTCCGATAGTATTAGACAACCTTTGAGCGACTGTCGGTCGAGTGGAATGGTTCAAAGGAACGAGGCAGCACGACCATTCACAGCTGCGGGGCCCCTCATATCAACTGGCACTCGTAGGATAGTAACTGACTGGACTCTAGAATATCAGAGATTTTCTAAGTCTAACAGGTTTAATGCAAAACCTGCTCGGTGTGGCTAAGACACGAGGGTCGAGAGAGTATTGTTCTAAAAAATACATGTATATCCGTCAGTTAATTCTTGATGGAGAAAGAAACTACATAAAAAGTCAGCTGTTTCCAGATCTGGACAAGAAAGAGGCGTTCCGAATTATTAAATTTTTTATTCTTGTTTTTTATTAACTGAAAGCAAGTTCTTAACGTCATCATAGCGGAAATTTTAAGACGCGTTGTACCTAAGTATTTAATTAATATTGCAGTATCGAATATAAAATGTAAATAAGTATTAAATGTAAAATTTTAATTATAGTCCATATTGAACATGTAATAATTTTTCTGTTATACAGCTTTGACTACAGCCTGTGAATATTAGTCGCTGGTGAAACAAACAAAGGTTTACTGCGAAGTCTCTGTTCGATACGATAAATTTTCAGTTTCAATTCTTGTAATTTATACATATGAAATCAATATCTATTTTTATTTTGAAATAGTCTGTAAGCAAGTAGGAGATGTTGACAAATACCATCCATGGAGATGGTAGCCAATGCGCTGAGCTGCAGAGTTTACATTGTTCCAGGCAAATGTGCAAAATAACTTCATGATGTTACATGAATATTATGAATATTAGTCGTAAAGTATTTTATTAGTCGCTATAAACATAACATAACATGACGGAGTCAGGCAGCAATTATATGCTTGTTTAAGACAACATTCTGATTAATTGATTCCGGTCTACGGATTTACTCATTTAGGGAGCAATTAATGGGCACATTGATTTACTGATTGATTGACCGATTGATTGACTGATTGATCAATTGAGCGATACTTCGAATGATGGAATAGTAATTCGGTAGAGGTTTCTTATTAATGTTCTTTCACCTGAATCCTAAAGTTTACTTCTAGATTCTTCGTTCCGCCCATGTAATCATCCGCCCATGTATTTATCCGGTCGATAATAACAAACCTTCCTGAATACCTGGAGTAACATTATTGTTACCATTATTATTGTTATTATTATTAGATTTAATTGTTAGACTTGAACGATACCTCGAGTAATCGCTCAGTGCAATATATCTCGTGCAGCCAACAAAACGTCTTGAAACATTTAAAACTTATTCTACCTCACCTTCACTAATCTAAAATCCGATGATTTAATATCATCTCTTAAGTTTTACAAAATTTAAAATTGCCTATTACTGCTGCGAATAGTAATGTAGATTAGTACGTGCAAGGACTTCAGGCTAAGTCCATTGGTCGCTCAAATTTCAGACTTTGATTCTCTGAGGACCCTGACACGTCGACATAGCCAGTCCTCGAAACTTCTCCTTCTTCTTCTTCGGTTTATTCTTCTTCTTCAAGTCCTGTGCTTATTCGAAGCCTGGGGGTCATGGTCATGTTTCTCCATATGTCTCTGTCCATTGTTTTTTTTATTGCTCTGATCATTTTTCTTACCATGTGCTTAGACTCTTAATTAATGACCGTCCGACCATTACTTCGTTTCCGTTTATTTTTCCTGTCACTACGGTACTTTCAACGATTTTGTTCTGCATAATGTGTCCAAAAAACTTCAACTGCTGGTGCGGAGCCATGACGTAAAATTAAATAGTCAGTGAATGGAGATAAACGAGTAGTTGAATGGACCTCGAGATTAGAAGCTAAGACATGTTGATTCGACAGAAGTTGATTATTTTTATATTAAAATCTCGTAGGCCTACCACGGCAAACATCAAGTTTCGGATTCTAAATTTATGTTGTAGGAAAAGACTATTTGAGATACGATATCCTTCAATCATTCTCGTACAGAGTACTTCAATAGTTGATCAGTAATTTTACTTAAATATTGTTATCAGATGTTTCTAATGTCTAATTATTTCCAGTTTCATGGATAAAATACACATTTCATCCAGGTCTTCAAAATGAGATTCAAAAGGCAGTAAATGATTATTGAAGGAAAAAAGAAGTAACGAAAACTGCAAAAACATCAACTATAAGCAATAAAACTTTCAATAATTTCGGTAAGTTGTTGTGTGTAAGCAAAATGAACCAAAAGTAGTTCCATAATTCAGCAATGGCGAAAGGTAAAGAATTACTCATTCTGCAATTGATTTACATTTTTGTATAAAGGCAAAAATATACAGTAGGTGCATGGAAAACCTTTTCATTGTGTCTATTTTTCGGGTAAATATCAAATCGTAAAAGTGTAAATATTAAATGATTTTCGCAATTTGTTCTGTAATCTAGCCACCGCTTATATAGAAAAGGCAGATCATAGGTAAGTTCCTGACATTAACAATGGTGTATTTGCACCGTTAATGGATCTGTTCCTTTATAGTTAAATGTGCACAAAGTGTTGCACTGACGCTAGTGACGTCCTGTTTTATAAAGAACACATCGTATTCTAACTGAGACACAGATTTTTTAGGTATCGCTTCGTTAAATTATATTTAAGCTATAATAGAATTCACGATGGTGGATTATTCGTCGTACAATGGACTCTCGCTTGACTATTATATCTCAATCTAGCGCTATTCTCTCGCCATACGAAAACCTGTTTCGGCAAATAAGCTTTGAATCAAAGCCATGCCAAATAATATCACTGGTTTGCTATCAATCACAGCTTCTCAACAAAAGAGAATTAGGCAAACGAGTGAGGCGGCTTTATTGTATTGTAACTGAGCCCGTTCGGAGTTTACATGAAAGAATTCAAGATTCGCTGGCTACAATACAGCGTTAATAGCGCGTCTCCATATTTCGAATGAATCAAATACTTATTGTAAGAAAACGCAGAAAAAAGCATAATATGCTAAGTTTATGCAATATGAATAAGCTCACTTTCTTTGTAAATGACAGTAAATCTCTAGATAACGATGCTCACTGTGTCATTTTCGCTCTAGATATACTGTGAGCAGAAAAAAGACTCGCTCAGACAATAATGTTAGCATGTTGTCGCGATGAAAAGGGACGTGATTTGTAAAGTCATAGCGAGATATTCAATAATAATTGTTAATAATAATAACAATAATAATAATAATAATGATAATAAAAATAATAATGATAATAATAATAGTACTAATACAGTTGTTGCAGTCAGTTGTTTCTCATGAAAAACTTGTTTACATTGAAATGCACATGTTAGCGGTTCTTTTACTGACTTGGATATTTGGATATATTTCACTGGTTTCAGTCACAAACATAGAAGATTTAACGAATTAATTTTAAGTTTAGAAGGCATAGTTTGTAATGCTTTAGAAATTTCGAAGAAAGGGGGATTGCTAAGGTATACGCAGCAGACTGGGTTGGTCTTTGTTCACCTCAGTCATAAACACAACACTTCTACATTAAATTGCACACGTAATACGGCCGTAAAAAAGTAGGCCACCAGTTGCCAATCTAGCTCATAATCTACAAGCTATAAAAACAAATTTAAAAAATAGGATTATTGACAACAACGTTTAAAAATAAAAACGATACGACAACTATTTATTTATTTTCATTTAGTCTAAATTGTTTCATAAACGTGCACTTTAATTACGCCTAAATCATCAAAGCAAATTCGCAAGTTCTGCCTTTGAATCAAGGTTTTGATTAAACTGTCACACAGCAAGCTACAGCAGCTGCAGAGTATTAGCTACAGCAGCTGCAGAGTAGCAGCTACAGCAGCTACAGAGTAGCAGCGTCAGTAACTGCAGAGTAGCAGCTTCAGCAGCTGCAGAGTAGCGGCTACAGCAGCTGCAGAGTAGCAGCTTCAGCAGCTACAGAGTAGCAGCGTCAGTAACTGCAGAGTAGCAGCTTCAGCAGCTGCAGAGTAGCGGCTACAGCAGCTGCAGAGTAGCGGCTACAGCAGCTGCAGAGTAGCAGCTTCAGCAGCTGCAGAGTAGCAGTGGATTCTGGTCAGCGCTAAATGAGCGGCTGCAGAACTGGCTTTTCAATATAATGTTTTAAGTAAAATAAATAAAACCATCCATCTGCACATGATGTCATTTTGTAGAATACATACTAAAGTTTGACCTTGTCTTTTTTATAGTACAATAAACTGTAAAAGTTTGCTATATACATTGAGAATTATTTGAAAAGTGTGCAAGTTTTAGTTAAGACTATCTGTCCTAAACTAAAACAGACAAAAACTTTCTGTCTGTTTAAAACTAACAAAAACTTGCACAATTTTCTCTCTGACGTCCGAATCTGATGTAATAGTAAAGAGCGATTGAAGTAAAGAGTGAAGGTGGGATAGAGCTGCTTAAGCAACAGCAGCTGGTGTATCTGCAGCAGCAGATGTATCTGCAGCAGCTGGTGTAGCTGCTATAGTTAGTATATCTTGAAAGACGGCCCAGCACTTCAGCAGTGTAGGCCTATCAGGCAAACTTATGAAATTAGCAGCCATACGACCGATAGGAAGCTAGCTGCTTTGCTAATCTAATACGTAATAACCAGTCTTCTTCTAACCCATTAAATAGCCGCATTGAAACCTCACTGTTGGTTTAATTATCGGAGGTTGTATTGGTAACATTAGTATATCCAAAGCTACTGGCATTTAATTATTCTAATATAGTAATGTTAAGGTACATACATTTTAATCTAGTGAAATGTATCTATATTTTCTAAACTGGTAACATATAGCTATTATAATCTAGTAATATTTAACTATTCCAATCTAGTAAAAACATTAATCTATTCTAGTCTACTGGCATAATCTGGTAACATGAATCTACTGTAACCAAGTAACATTAATACATATATTAATGCATATATACCGTACATGTTCATGTATTAATATATATATATTAATACATATAAATAAATACATATATTAATCATTGAATAAACAAATACTATATCTTTTTAGTTATTCAATAACTTTGATATTAATAAATATATATATATACACCCGTATGCATATAGGCCTAAATAAACACATACGTACATATATGCATGTATTATAAATATAAACATATAATAATCATTATTGTTTAATCCCCATATCCTTATAATAGTATATACTATAACGCTGTAGCGTCCTGCATTTAAAATTAAATATAGTTTATAAATATTAAAAATCTTTTGTTTACGTAACGTCGTTTGTTATTTATTATTCGATGTTTATCACACAGAGATAACGGCTTGTAAGACATAGCTATTTTAATTTGCGATATTTAACGTAATCTTTACTCGAACGCTGTTCGAACTTTAACGGATACTCTTGCTGCCTCACGCTCAATTCCACTGCAGTGAGGTACTATGAGTTTGTTGCGACGCCTCAGAGCTGGCTTCAGCAGAGAGGCCAGACTGAGACGTGCGATGATGTTTGAGGTGGGAGGCAGAGGTGAAGAGACAGGAAGTTGCTCGATGGAGGCTTGTGGCAGCAGTGTGGATCCACAGCTGGGTGGTCAGTCAGCGAGCGGTCAGTCTGATGGTGACGTAGTGCTGAGTTCTTTGAGTCGAGGTGAGAGGTTGACTACGCTGAAGCCACTACGAAATGGTAAGAAGAAGCAATCACGCAAATCTAGCAATTACTGTCACTCTGCTATGGATGAAGTAGTTGCCACCAGTGGCATGATGACGAAATCCAGGTTAGCAGCTGGGTCAGTAGATCTCGAGCCCGCTGCCTCAGATGAAATATCTAAACCAGTCCATAGGAGAGTGAGAGAGGAAGTGAAACAGAGCCTGCTGAGAGGCATGAAGTCACCCTCAGTGTTTAGTAAGTCTGGACATGATTTGTCTGACTCTAACTCTCCCACAGAAATGATAATCATAACAGATATATGTGACTCTACTCAGGCTGAGCCACAAGAGTCACGTGATATAAGGAGGGTGAAATCATCAACAGCTGGCGCAAAACACAAGCCACTATCTGCTGGTAAGATTCGATCTGCTAGGTCCAGTAGGATTGGATTTTATACCAACAGGATTGATGTAGATGACTCAGAGCAGCTGACTGAGAGTAAGACCAATGGTTGTGGTGATGATTTGTTTCTAGTCGCCAAGCCATATGCTGTATATGATAAAACCTCTGAGAGTGATATAAAAGTAGAGCAGATTTCTACTGAATCAAAACCGAAGAACAATAGGTTTCATTTCAAGTTTTGGAAGAGGTTAAAAAAGCATAAGCAGGATGTGTCAAAAGTAGTTTCACCAGTCATATTAAAGCCTGAAGAATCACTACCTAGTACTGAGGTATTCGATTTGGTAGACTCGGAGAAGTCCAATGAAATAACCCCAGCAGCTAATTATCATCTGGTTGATCAACCTGACAATATCTCTGTCGGTGACTCAGTTCAGCGTAAGAAGTTCGCCAAGAAAGAGGTGACTATAGAATGTTGTCTGATTGGTAAAATAAGACTCATAACGTTATATAAGAACAAGAACAAGAGTCACCTAAAAGTTACTGGCAGAAAATCTCTCTGCAAGAAATTCAGAATGAAAAGAAAAGAAAAGAAGACCAACAGCGAGAGCGATCAGATGGAAGACGTCGATCAAGCAAGTAAGAAACCTTTCAACAAACGTTTTTACAAAGAAATAGAGCAGATGGAGCAATTCAATCAGATGGTGACGCGGTTGAAAGCGAAACTGCGCGAGAATCCCGAGAGAACTCTCATTAATCTTCCAGCGACTGAGAAACAAGAAGACAAAATAAGGAAAGTTAAAGGGGAACTGGTGTACTACGAGACTCAGGTTCTGAAGCTCACCTACTTTGTTCTCGCTTGCAGAGCAGGTCGTGTGTTGCTGCCCCAGCCACGGTGCTTGGTCGCTTCGAAGGCGTCGAAGTTGTTCAGGGCCAAGGTCCTCAAGTGTTACTGGTAAGATTAATTGCGTGTTTTACAAGATTAAGTTAACAGTTATTAACAAACGATATCAGTCATAAGCTGAATTATTATGTTAAATTAATAATACTAGCAACTAAAAGTGTTACTGGCAAGATTAATTGAGTGTTTTTCTAGAATAAGCTAACAGTGATTAACAAACGATAACAGTCATCAGCTGAATTATTATGTTAAATTAATAATACTAGCAACTTCTAACTGTTGTAGAAGAACGATCAAACCGGGTAGACCATGTAGACTTTAATAATTTATAATAATTGTTATAGAACGTAAAGTATTAATCGAACTAAAATGATGTAATAATGACACAATTGTCGCCATTGTTTATTTTATATTATTCTAACAATGATAAGAGTGTATGGAAACAAGAGCTGATACTCCGTGAAGTACTAGAGGACCTGCAGAATGTGCTACAGCATGCTGCCTTAAATCTTTGTCTCTAATCAAACTGGAATGACTTCTAAACCCAGTAAGTTAACTAATATAATGGAAACCTCAAAATTCGTGCAAAAGAGCGCTTTACATCTCGTTGTAGCTTGTGTTTGTTTGTAACATGAACACATGTTATTACATGTTTGATTGTCTGATAGATTGATGACTGACGGATTTAGTGTTTGATTGATTGACTGATGATTTGTTGACTGCTTTATTGATTGATTAGGTGATTAATTTATTGATTGATTGATTGGTTTGTTGTAGGAAATTGTTGAGAATAAAAGAGGAGTTGACTTGGGCTCTGGAGGACAGTGAGACCTTGACCCCCAGAGAGTCGAGAGGTCAAATATCAGAGGTCGCAGTGAGTCATCCCTCTCTACAGTGTCCCCGCTTTGATGCTAATCCATTTTCCCGTTTACAACATCACGACTATAGGTAAGTAATCTCTGTTGTTTACTCTCATTATACTACACACAGGTAGTAATACTTATCTAAATGAAGAGTATACAATGAAGTAAGAATTTCAGAACTAATCGAAATGATGTCATCGTCAGTCAACACCAGGGAGAAATTGTAGTATTTATTTACTTTCATTGGGTTTGAATTCGACAATAATCAAATTTGAGGATTAAATTACATGAAAACACATCATAGAAGTTAACTTGTTTATTTATTAAGCATCACAATAATTGTTGTTAAGCTATACATTCTTCCGTCCAATCCAATCATCTGTTTAATGAGTGTTACAAGTCCAGTATTGTTAAAGTTATACTAAGAAGATTTAAAAGTAACTTATCAAGCTTTTTCTGAAACATTGCAAAATGTGATTGTGCTGATTAATTATTCGAAGGATCGAAAGGTATTTTGATGATGATGAATTCAATATGTCCAGTATACCAGATATACTCAGTCGCTGTATTAAAGTTTTTTCATTGCTTAAATTGACCACTTGAGTGATTGATTAAATTAAGTGACTGATTCTGACATAACTTGATCTTAATTACTGAATGGTTGAAACGTTTAGCTGATCCTGAACTACTTGTTCATTGAACTGATTGACCAATTCCCTAGTCTTGTGTTAATAGTTGATGTGCATGGTTGACTGGTAGTGATTGAATAGACTGATATTTATCCACTTGTTAGATTAATCATTTGGTTTGCTTTATTATTGTTACAGTGGTCGTAGATTTGGTGACGAGAATCGACCCTATGTCCGTTCTGATCTGGGCAATCCTCAGAGTTGTTCATCTATCCACGCTGATCAAGGACTTCCTCTATCTCGTTCATCTATCCAGGCTGATCAAGGAGGTCCTCCCTCAGGTCCATTCAGACGGGAATTCTCTAGTCACTACTCAACGTCAAACTGTCCTACTGAACTACGTGAAGCCAGAAATACACCGAGTGATAGAGAGAAGAACCAAGACGCAGAGAAACACGCTGATAAAGTGAATCACATGGATATTAAGACACACTCTGATACAGTGAGAAACAAGGATTCAGACAAACATGCTTCTACAGAGCCATGCAGAGACACAGAAAGTAAGGGCGATAGTGTAAAACATGGAGTCGAAGAAAAACAGATCATTGCAGAGAAAGAGAGAGACTCGGGGCAACTGAATGTTCCAGAGAAGCGAATAGACTCAGAGAAAGAGAGAGCTCCTCAGAAAATAAACTCAAAGCAATCAAAAGCTGAAGACGATATTCAAGAAGTTATTTCCGTGGCTAAAGAAGCACCCAAAGCTGAAAATGAATCAGCAAGCCATGGCCATGGCTGGAGAAAGAATTTCTCATCCTTACTTAAGAGCACGCGTGATATGCTAAGGCGCATTGTGAAAAGCTGTAGAAAGAACAAATCTGAACTCAATAGTTCATCTTCGACTGATGAGATGACCTTTCCTTGTGAGGGTGGATCAAGGAGGAACCCACAGCAACCTTCAACTGGGTCAGCCCCTCATACAGAGTTTGTCAGTAAGATCCCTGTTCTGTGGACAAGACTGTCTCGCCACACAAATGGTTTCCCAACCAACAGCAGTTCATCAGTTGATGGTTTACATGTTGATGATTCAGTCAGAAGCAGTAACGATGTCGTGGATGACGAACAGTTCTACAACGATCACTCTAATACAGTATATGTGAACAGAATACTTGGAGACTACTTAAGAACAGTGAGATCTAGTGTTGAGCTGGTCGACAGAAACCCTGCGATACAGCAGGTCGCGATTCTGCGCACCGCTGACTCTACAGCCGTGGAGTCCATCACTGTCTTCCACACCCGGCTCAACCTCTCCAAGCGCCTCAGTCTCGATATAACCTGCAGTAGAAATGACAGATCAGCAGGCACCACAGTCCCAGAGAGTTCTGTGGATAATGACAGCATCGAGGACTATAGATGTCTGAGTGTGGATAGATCTGAACGCTACAGTGGACTTTGTGATGGGCCGAGCCGCATGACCCTTGTCGTTGATTCTGCCCGTCGAGACCGCATAGCCTCGGCCGTCAGTAGCATCTCCCTCGAGGTAGCGAGGAGTGCTGGCGAGGCCAGTGATGACGTCATTACTGTCGCTAACGACGACGTCATCAGTGACGTGAGTCTCGAAGTGAGTAGCCTCTCCACTGACCTGGAGTACTTTAGGAGTGGAGAAAGGACTAGGAAGTACATCTGCAGTGAACAGAGCAGCTGTGAACGTCCATCAACCACCCAGCACTTCTGTAGCACTGATGGGTCTCCCACTGGACATCGGTAAAGGAATCTGCGTCAGTCTCTATGAGTCACGTGATCTGAGTGTATATAGTAAAGTGAAGGCCCTCGTGTAGATTCTATTGAAGTGATGGACAGTAGTGAGCTGTTATCCGCCGAGGGTTGTTCGGTCGCCCCACTCGAGATTGGAATTGAGGATGGGCTGATCGGAAGTCAGAATATGGTGAGGTCTATAGGCTCGAGAGGAGGCAACGATTTGAAATCCCTTATTTGAATCTCAGCAAAGCAGCCTACCACAGGATCACTAGTTCTGAATACAGCGAGGTGACAGATAGGGAATTGGATGATTAATGATTCAATGTGGGATGAATAAATGTGATATGAATGAATCAGTAAATAAATGAATGAGGCGAATGATATATGATCAATGGATGAATGAATGAGAAATGACTGAATCACGGATGAATGAGGTGAATGAATGAGAAATAAATCAGCTATTGAATGAAGTAGCTGATGAATTAATGCTATTGATAGCTATTTAAGTCTATTTATATGTTGCTTAGTGTAGCTAATTTTTAAGCAAAACTGTTTCCTGTTTCAACTGCATTACATATGTGGACCACTATTTGTAACTTATAATTAATTTATAAATAGGCTACAAGCAATTTAAAAGCATTTTGTGTCTAAATGATTAATGATTGTATATTGTATGTACATACGCTTATTTATTATGTTATCGATCCTAGTTTGTTTAAAGTGATCTTGATAGTGATTCCAGTTATAATCATTTGCTCTCTTTTGTTTTTGATCGTTATAATTAAGTTGTTCAGTGTTCACTTTGTTCATATGTTTACTGTTAAACTGTTTCTTGTTGATGTTATTAAAGAGTTATCAGTTTAGTTGATTATATTTGTGACTGTATTTGTATTTATATAAGTATTTAGTAATTAATTATAGGCCTTAGTATAATAGGGTTTGCTCATAATCTGGCAGCGCAGTAATGAATAGACTGCAATAGGTACCGTTTCACACAGACGCGTTTGAGCTAAAATATGGCAGACAATGAAAGTTCAATGAAAATCATCTACACAAGGTTTTTATTAGACAATATCACTACATATTCCTATTTGATAGAAGTACTCATACATGTACATGCATATACCTGCACATTTGAATAGCTAAAATAAATGTATGTCTTTATTTTTCTATTGGTATGCCAAAAAGCCGAAGACCCTCGGTTCAAATTCCAGCCCGTCTCTGACAGTTTCTGACGTCTCTCCATTAAAATAATTAGTAAACAGACATTACTGATAAAAGCTTTATACTACGCCAATTCCGTATCCGATCAGGGAAACTTTGATTAAACCGGCAAACTTTGATTCTAAGATTAGACCAACTGAGTTTTACACGTGATACACAGGATTAAACACAATAGGAATTAAACCCTCTTATTAGGCAATTGTAAAATTTAAAAAGCTGTATTACGGGATGTTGAATGGGATAAATTGTACTATGAATAAATAACGAAAGTAATTTAGGAATATAATTGAGTGATTTAAGAAAAATGATTAATTAGGAAAGTAAACGCAACCACTCTGATAGATTTTGTTATACATGTACAATAAACTTGGCAGTCAATGATGCTCCATTAAGTTATTTCGATTGATAGCTACAGTTGAGTTAAATGCTACCGTTGGGTTAAATGCTACATTTGGGTTAATTGCTAAATGACTATTTGGAAACAATTCTTTCTTTCGCTCAACCGTGAGCCAAATGCTTCAAGATAAAAATTCTTACTTGCAGTCTGATTTCATGCTCACTTGTGGATACTCTATTCCATCAATCAATCAATCAATAAGAATTTAACGTCCTATTTCTCGCCATAACTCAATGCCAGAGACGTCTCTTGTAGACTCTGTATAAGCATATGCTAAGGACCACGAGAGAAAGCGAAATCAAAACGTTACAAATCCAAAAACTTTTAAATATGATAAATTCATTCATGTTAAATTTGCAATAGAACGATATCTCATAGAAATCTACATTAATAATGCACAAACAGGCTACACTAGAATGAAATCTAGTGTAGAAATCTACACTAGAAAAGAAAACAGGCATATTTGTATTTAATTACATTATATAATTACACATATATAATTATATCATAATTATACAGAATTATACAATCATAAATGTAATTATTCACAATTACGGAGTGTACAACACTTTAATTGATTTAAAATTCTATGATTTTAATTATAAATGGCTTGAAAGATGGAGGGGTAGGGGTTTACAAGTATAATTATGATTAATAATGACTAAAATCATAATTAAAATTATATTATTATTACAATTCTAAAATTTTACGAAAATTTACTTACTTGAATAATAGAATTTGGAATCAATTAAAGTGTAGTATGCTCTATATTGTACAAAATGATATTAATTATTGCTTTATTAATATCATAATGCAATGATATTATATATTGATATGATAATGATATAATTATAGATAATTGATATTATGTTTGTTTACTGAATTGCCATTAATCATCGTATAATTCTATAATTAGGCTATGTATAATTAATGATACTATATTATTAGCAAAGACATTAAATTCTTTATTCTATGCTTGTACTTCACGACCATTTCATCCTTAGAGTAACGATTGCTGTTTAACTTTCCTGATTTCATTCGTTTGCGACACACTTTAAGCATTAGCAAATCCGACCGGATGTTTACAAAGTTCCGTGGGATGGGCACTAAATAGAAACTAGCTAATTTTATCACTACGCAGATCAGCATGAGTGAATTAGGCGTTATGCTTATCAATTCTCATAAAACTTTTGCTTTGAGTTTACATCATTCATGATTTATACCGTAACCGTACGCGAGCACGCGTCGGCCCTTTCAACGAATAATTACACTTAATTCCGGTAACTAAGTAGAAAATTCGGTATTTTAATATAAGTTAGGTAGTGGATTCCTAAACATAAACTAATGAAGGATCTCATCAAAGTTTCGTATAAAGAAGCCAGATATATAGTACTATTATGCATTGGTTGGTATATCACCAGTTCGGCTAATGGCGTAGTTGGAAAACTTGTTCTAAATGAATTTCCATATCCGATGACGGTCAGCATGGTACAACTTGCCTCCATTGCGTTTTATCTGACTCCTGTTTTATGGATTTGGCAAGTTCCGTCTGTTAAAGCTGGTCAGATTCCTCTTAAATATTGGCTTCAGATGATATTGCCTTTAGCATTTGGAAAATTCTTTTCTTCAGTTTCATCACACATCAGTATTTGGAAAGTGCCTGTTTCCTATGCACAGACAGGTATGTAACTTAATTGAATTTACCTTCATTATGTAATAGTAAATTGGGTTAATATTTTTTTTACATAATTTGTTAGAATATTATATCCTTAGAATAAGAAGTTTACACATAAATTTGGCTATATACCTGTAGACTTGCTTAGAGGTACACTTATGTAGCTTGTATGTTGCTTGTAACACTAGATGCATAATATGTATCACAACTTGCTGATTCTTGTGTTTAAGATCTAATTATTAGCATACTTGTGTTAATATTGCTGGCAGCATCTTATTTATCTGAGTAATCATGATAAAAATTTAATAATTTATAAGAACAATCTGCCAGAACTGCTACCAACACATCTTCACTTCTATTATTATTCAAAATATTTGCTCAAGTAAAGAGAAAAAGTTAATTGATAATTTTATATTGTAATCATTCTTAAATACCGTATTACCCTTGTTGTGTCCGGGTTGCTGAAGAATAGACTGTCGGCTGCACATGCCGTAAAAGGCGACAAAGCAAAACCAAGACCAACGCTAGAAGGACATTTGGTTGATGAGCGTCTAGGCTCCAGAAATTAACAAAATTTTCTAATCCCGAACCTAATTAAACCTTTTGTAATAGATTATAAAATTTAAAACTGACAGGCCCTTTATAATCAATGGTTGCCTACTGAAGAAATAGACTATGTTTATTTGACAATATATCACTATACACAGCTTATGCAAATACTATCAAGCACACATATGCGAATACTAGGTACATGGAGATTTACACAAGTAAATACTAGGCCATCAAACAGAGTACTTGGCATCCTATCTAGTTGACCACCAGTATTGGGTAATGATTTCAAGCCATTTGATTTAAAATCACATATCAGATCAAAATTCTGATTTTGATTTTGATTTTAAAATAATTTCATGAGAGTGATTTTGATTTTGATTTCAAAATCAAAATTTGAGTGATTTTTTATTTTTAAACGCAAAAATCACCTTCAAAATTATTTAAAAATAAAATAAAATTTTTTTTAAATTTCCTTGTTATGGAATGTAAATATCAATTGATGTTCGAAAGGCTTTTGCGAAACCTAATGCTCAACTAATCCTAACTTAACATAAATACTTTACTAAGCCTAACTTTACTATTCCTAACCCGGCCTAATTTTACCAATTTAACATAACTTAATCTCATAATTTCAGTGTCCATGATCAGATATCAGATGCTATTTTTGAATTTGTTGTCAATGCAGCAATGGATAAAATCAATTGTCAAATTTTTTTATTCTTATATTTGTGGTCCTACTTAATGATTGCAGTTTTGTAAAGTCTAAATTGAGCTATAACCATATGATTAGTGCACATGACATTAACAAACCCTTTTCCCGTAATTGAATGTAATAAAGTAATTACTATAGTTTATTTTTACTTAATGTTACTGTTTTTTGCCTGAAGTTGAGTTCAGTAGAGATATGAAATATTATTAACTTATTATTTCAATTTATGAAAATTGAAAGAATCAAGGCTGTAAATCTCTTGCCTTCCTGCACAAACAATCACCAAAAATAGACAAATAATCGTCAAAATGGGCGCGATCTCATTGTTCACTTTGTCTGTAAAATACTTGTCAGAAAATTCAAAGAATATTTATGGTTAAGCTGCCCTTCCCGTGTGGATGGACTACAATTGTACAAAGCAGTTGCCAGTAGATTAAAACTCTCTTCATATTTTAGTTGTTTTGTGTCAATAATTAAAGAATAAAATTCATAAAAATGCCAATTCAGATATTGGTAAACTATAATTAAAACATAATGAAAATTGAAGTTATGAATTCCAATTATTCCATTAGCGAATGAAAAGAAGTAAACGTTGTACTATGGGTATCTCTGTTGAATGACTGCTTACTGCAGAGTTCTATGAATTTTATTTAGCAGTTTATGTCTGATAATTTTGTGATTTTAAATCATTTTCTCAATGATTTTGATTTCAAAATCATTTTCAAAAATTAAAGAAGAATTTTGATTTAGAAATCATTTTCTGTCAGATGATTTTGATTTAAAGTCATTTTAAAAATGATTTTGCACAACATTGTTGACAACTTGGTGTTCAGTCACCACTACTATATCCTTGTTATTCTTCACAAAGAATCAAGTACCTTTAACAATATCAAGACTGAAATTTTTCTTCAAAATAACTTTAAATTTATCGTTTGTTGTTGAATTAAATGCTGGTGTGTGTGCTACTTACTTGGCCATCAACCGATACAAAGTATACATGAAACATCGGAGTTAGGCCATCTACCATTATTCTACATATATTAGTAGTTTTTTAATGTAAAAGGTTGAGAAGTTAGTTTAAATACCTAATTTCTAAAATTAAAAACTGTTGTAGCTGTATTTCAAAAGTTTTATCAAGGTCATGCTGTTTGATTTACTGGAATTGTTTTTATGCAAGCTTACTGATAAGCGTCTTATGGAGAAGAATGGACAATATTATCTGGCCTCAAATAATTATCTCTGAAAATATCGGAGAGTGTTGTTGATAAATATGGAAAGTGTGTTGGTAATCATAAGCAGTTGATAAATGCATGAAGAAATAAGAAGAAGAGCTATAGAGGACATATTCTAAGGGGGATAGTTTACTAAACGAGGTCATACAGGGAAGAATGAAAGGAAGGAGAAGCAGGGGCAGACCGAGATTAGGAATTTTTGATAATTTAAAGATCTAATATATATAAGATTTTAGGAGAAAAATGGATGACTGAGAAGAGTGGAGGCATTAAATGTCATACCGGTAGCATAAAAGCAAGCTATGCATATTGTTGCTGTAAATTAACGTCTAAGTTATAATAACAATAATAAATAATAATAAAGGTTTAACGTCCGCTTTCTCATACAAGGATGATGTTAGGGACGTCCCCTCATCACATGTCGCTACAAATCGTTTCATATCAAACGATCTGAAAAAACATGTTCTGAGGAGAAAGAAAATAAAATGTTATAAAGTGGTCAAAACCTAAGTTATAAGTTGTAAGTTATAAAGTAGTCATAGAATGCCTCATAAGCTAGTGTGTATTAATTTTAGTATCTTGGACATGCCATATGGCAGAAACATTGATAGATTGATTTTTTTGTCCAATATGTTTTTAGTCTTTAGTTATATAGTTATAAGTGGATCTAAGGCCTCTTAACGTCTCTGACGTCATTTTCAAGTAGGTTGGCCTGAACTTTACCTATTAAGAGACTACTTGAATGTTTATAGCCTTGTAGCCAGGTAAAATTGTTGATCAACACCATTAAATGAGTACAAAGCATCGTGGGAGTAGGAATATGTACTGTGGACCCAATTATTCCAATAATGACTCCATATATATATATATATATATATATATATATATATATATATATATATATATATATATATGGGTATATATATTATATAATTTATACATAATATGGTAAATATATATGAACATATTTAGAGGGTGTGCGCATTAAAAATAACAATATGTAGTTCTCTGGACCTCATATATATATTTATATATATATATTATATGCATTGTACCTTTAATATTAATGTATATATATATATATATATATATATAGTATATTCTATTGTCACCTTAATATACATGTATATATACATATATATATATATATATATATATATATATATATATACATGTATATTATGTCACCTTAATATACATGTATATATATATATATATATATATATATATATATATATATATATATATATATATACATGTATATTAAGGTGACAATAGAAACTACAGTTGTTATTTTTAATGCTCACACCCTCTAAATATGTTCATTTCTATGCAAAAGTTAAATTAACATTTTTTATGAGAATCCATTCATATTTAGAGCTTGCACGAAACTACTCAAATATTATACATGTATATAATGTGACCTACTTATTGAAAACAGTCAATAGTCAATGATTAAAAGTTTTCTTGACGACCGTTGACTTGTTTGAGTCAGGATAATGCAATCTATGATTCTCCACAGTCTGTAAAAGGAACTGTTTCTGTTCTTCTTGGTTAGTAAGCACTCCGTTAAACGATTGACAAAGCGCAACGCCACGCTCAGCAGCTTCATTCACGACCTTTAATTGACCTGCCCATCTCCGAGATTTAATGTATACGTCAGTAGTGTCCCATGCACTTGGATCTTCTTCTAGGAAATCCTGATTATCATAGCTCTATGATAATCATATGAAAATCTCATGAAAATCATAGCTCTAGATTCATATCTAGAGCTATGAACAGCTTCCTAGTGTTCCTTGTTACGAAATCAGATATTTTTTTCTTGATAGTTTTATTGTCAACAATAATTCTGCGTGGTGGATAGTCACATGAACCTTTGCTTTTAAGCGCTCTTATAACTTCATCAACAGTAACTTCTGCATCAAAAAAGCCAGTCCAATCAGAATCTCACTTAGATACCGCAGATGGTTGGAGAAACTCTTCATTGCTGCCAATGCAACGGATTCATCTAAGGTCTTTTATGTCTCTATGTCTCTCAGCAGAGACAGGTCGTTGCGTGAAGCTGATGTTGGACATTGGCAAGTAAACCACGCTTTCAAATACACCTTGATCACAAAAACGTTGAATCGACGGAGTCCTAGGAGTTCTCGCTTTGTCAGCTTAAACTGAGATCGGAAGAGAAAAATCTTGAGAGAGTACACCAGCTTAGACATCCACCTTGCCCGATGTACAGCACCAGGTTGATGAATGTTAACATCTCCCAAACTTTCAGCTGCAAGAAAGAGTTGAGATATCTGAAGAAGCTCTCTATAGTCCTCATGAGGTTGCAACTGAGACAGCTGCCGCGATATGACGATCGGCTACTCCTCTTTCAAACTCGTGGCTATCAAGGGAAGTCCAGAAGTCTGCAAATTTCTGAAAAAGTTTAAATTTTGGTCCGCTTGATGTCTCCATAATCGAATCAAAAACTTTTGCGACTATTAACTCCATCACATGATGTCTACATGGCAAGCTGACAAGATTGCGACCATGCTTCAGTTCCAGGAGCATACAAGCTCCACTTTTCAGTCCCGTATTGCTCGCAGTCGTGTCGATTGACATGAAACGTATGCGATCATTAAAATTCCATTCTTGAATGAAGACCGCCGTCGCTTGGGCTTCACCAGTATTACTGTGTATCTTTGGGACACCAAGAAGCTTAATTGTAACTTCACATGACACGAGAATAGCCAATCCATCAACAGATTCTTTTGATTGTAGAGCTGGCAACAGTTTACCGTCTCATTGAACCGTTAACGAGGAATCACAGGTAAAGGAATCTTTCATTTCTTTACTTATTATCGCTCTATTCTTTCTTCGAACTTGCTTCAATGATTCCCGATTAATGGTCAGTTTATTAGGATCTATTCCCAAAAATGTGCAGTAGCTGCCAAAACATATACTGCATTTCTGTCGCTTATCGAAGATCGATCTAAAGCAGCAGAAACTTCAGAACTTACGATCGCGGTAGTCTTCCTTCTCTTCGAAGGTACACTAGCTTTCACCGATACGCCCGACACATCTTCATCAGAGTTGCTATAACTTGATTCGTTTCCTAGGTGTTGCTGCTGCTCTACTACGCTGTTGAACAGGTTGTGACTCAATTCTAGAACGATTTTCTTATTTTCTCTGTCCCGCTTGAAGTAAGTTAGTTGACCTTTGATTTAGACTACTTAAGTAAACAATGAACCATGTGCTTTGTGAGCTAAAATACAAGAAATTAACTCAATAGATAGTTGCTATTTTTGTTAAACTTTATCTCTATGTATCTTAATTGAATTTTATTTTATTCAATAAATAACGAATAGTCTTTGTATACTAAGTAAAACGCCGCATTAGCTTGATAATAAATGAAAACTTCAGCGATCTTGTGCAACGTCTAAATATCAACCAAATCCATCCAATTTTTTATATTAATCATTTGTACCAAAATGAAGAATTTAAGAGGGTGTGAGTGATAAAAATACGAAAAAAATTTTCCTATGTATTTTATTGTCACCCTAATGCATCAAACAAAATGTATTAATAAAAAAAGATAATTATAATGATAATTATTACATTTTAATTATGTTGTATTTTAATGTATTTATGTATATATCATCATAATCATCCTCCCTTGAATCCCAGTTCAACTAGGGTCGGGATATGAATAGACCGTCTCAAATCCTCTCTGTCCTACACCACACCACCAGCCAATCCCCTACTTGAGACTTTTCCTTCCGTTTACATTTTTGTCGCAATTTCTGTAGCCTAGGCTCTCACCAACCGAATGCCCTTTCTGACGTTGGTATGGATCTTAGTGCTTTAGACGCCTTCTACGACACGTGCAGTCACCGGTTGGTCAATTCTTCAAACAGCCCAGACACAACACAGGGAACCCGGACACAACACACATATATATTATATGTATATATATATATATATATATATATATATATATATATATATATATATATATATAATATACAATTGTATATATATATATATATTGGGCCATATATATATATATATATATATATATATATATATAAATATATATATAATGAATATATATATATATATATATATATAATGAACATATATATATATGTATATATATATATATGTATAAATATAATATGTACATGTATTTATTTATTTATATTATATATTAACTATTATATTTCTATCCTGTGGCCTTTGATTGACTTAAAGCCAATTTACTATTCTCTCTATATAGTTTCGCTCTGTGTATAATAATGTAATTGAAGTACATGTACCATCTATGAGATAATTAAGCTATATTAGTCACTAACGAGTTATCTCAAGTGCCTTTGATAGTGTCGTAGCTGGTAGTGCCATGTTGTGTGGGTGCTTGGTACTGGTATTGATGTTTTATGGTTAATTAAAATAGGCCTCTTTGATTTCCTTAATTTAGCAGAAGTTCTAAATATATATCTGCTGACCATTTTATCAAATTTGTTGTGCATCGTGCAGATGCATTTCTAGAGATTTTAATTACTATGAAATGTGAGCTAAAATACGAGATGTCTATGAAAACTTAACAGTTTAAACACACTGCTGCTTACAGCGGCTGATATATCGCGTCCCTGACCTCCCAATTGAATGAAGAAGCGAACTTTAAATCTTTCTTTTACTGGTAACTAATAGTAAATAGCTTGAAGTGTTTGTCAAAATTTTATTTAGTCAAATATTGGTATTATTGTTAGTGTAGTGATCATATTTTAATGTTATTAGGTTTACATTTAATTTTCTTAAATGAATGAAGATTTAGCTTTCGGTTCCTTATCAAAGGCGATGTCAGGGACGCCCCTAGGCTAACATACAGCTACATTGTATGAATAGTTTTACACCTTCAAACCTACCTGAAAATGCACTTGTGAAAGAGTGAACGAGATGAATAGCAGTAATCAGTCGTAATATAGCAGTCATTAAAAAGAAGATCAATAGCAGTGATGTCCATTTGTAGGGGCAGAAGATTCTGAATGAAAACGATGTAAATGAACGTTGTTATAAAAGCTATTAAATCATAAACTCTTTTGAGTTTGACTTGACTACAGTTTTAAAATTTGTAGGGTTGGGGCTTATGAGCAGTGTGGTGGAATGATGTCAAACTTAATTGATATGAAATCACTGCACATGATTGAATTGAAATCTGGATTTTAGATTATATTTAGATGATTTTGAATTGAGATCAAATAAAGTTTAAGACTCATTTAACACTTACCGAATTACCTCTACACCGTAATATTTTTTTGTTTAAGACCAATATATACTACTGATGTTTAAGACCAAACTAATATATATACTATATATATATTAATATACTACTATTCAAATCCGCTTTCGCTTAGGATAAATAGTATTTCAGCAAGCAACAATGGTTGTGCCTTAAGTCCCTCAACATAGGACTTAATATACGTGTATAGTATGGCAAGCGAAGCGAGCTGTTTGAGTAAAAATAGGGCTTCTTAGGTTATTTCTGTTTAGTTTCTTCTTAACACCATTTATATTTGATCTTTAGTATTGTGTCTTGCATTTGATTTTGATTTTTCGACACGTTAATTTTGATTTTAAATCATTCCAATTGAGTTTATTTTGAGACCATTTCTGACACGTGATTTTAATTTGAAATCATTCAAAAATGATTCTACCAAACACTGCCAATGAGCTAAGCTTTCTAGTAGCCGATAGGGTTCCTAATTAAAGTTTAATCTTCACAAGTTAAAGCAACATAAATCACCGCTTCCTCCTTAAGTCACCCCTTTTCCTTGAAAAGTGTGTGACACACCACTTCTGAACTGACTCTGATGTGGACTTTCAGTCCATCGAAGGTGTGTAACTCGGCTCTAGATACTAAATCAACGTTAGAAAATTGTGTTGTTGTAAAAATGTTCAAAATTCTGTGGATGGATCATATTTTTCCTCTTTTTGAAGAATGTATCATTTACAATAAAGCTCTCACTGATTGAAAAACTTCTGCTACGTGTTTTATTTCTAGCCCGTATTTGAATCGTGGACTTGTTTTGCTATTTTGTGCAAATTCATCTATGACGTAATGTCGTATGTGTTGTAGTTAATCAGTTTAGAATTTATTAATTTATTTTTTTAACATTTTCTTTCTTATTTTAGATTTCCTATTGCTATTTACTCTCGACTTTTCAGATTTTAATGACATAATGTATTTTTAACGATGATATTAAAAATATCGTTTTCTTTAATTCCCTTTACTTTGGATTGATTTTCTGGATTTTGGAATTTGCACCGTTTTGGACCTTTTTGCTCGCCGGCTTGATATGTCTCAATAGTGCTCGATGTTGTTGACTGATGCTCTCTAATTGTTGTTATTATAATTATAATGTACTGTTTGTTTGTGCAGTTAAATCCACGATGCCTTTCTTCACAGTCGTTCTCTCTCGGTTTATCTTTGGAGAACGTCAAACCAGCAAAGTAAATAACTTTAAATTCATTTAATTTAATTACACCAACTGAATGGTAATCATAATTATGAAGTAGACAAACAGAAACAAATTAATAAAAAAATATGCACACACATGCGCAAACAGCTGTAACTATTCACAATCATACACACATCTTTTGGAGAACCTCTATAATTTTGTATAAAATTTTACAACAAAATAGATTTTCCTTACTTTAATTGATCCACTTGGAGACTCTATTTAATTTGCTGGTATAATTGTAAATTAATAACGCTGTTCTTGAATCACGGTAAGCCGTAAATATTGACATGATTTTAGTGCCAATAAATTTATCAGTATCAAGACAAGTAAATTTAGTGTTATCAGCTAGGAATAGGTTCGTTTAATAAATATGAGCATTCAGTATGTAGGAAACGTGTTTATTTGAATAGGACTTACTGTTACCATTATCCCATATGCTTAGATTTCTAGGGAACATTTCTTAATGGTCTTTGAAGTAGATTAACCAGTCATCATCATCATCTTCCCTTTTATCCCAGTTTAACTAGTGCCGGGATACGAATATATCTCCACTCGTCTGTGTCCTATACCATATCATTAGTTAATCCCTTTTTTCCATTCACTTTGGAAAATTTTGTAGCAATTTCTGGAGCCTAGGCGCTCACCAACCAAATGCCCTTTCTGACGTTGGTTTGGATCTTAGTGCTTTATTCGATTTCTCCAACACGTGCAGTCAATCGGTTGGTCTAATCTTCAAACATCCCGGACCCAACACGGGCAAAATAGATTAGCCAGTAAATTAGATAAATTAATGCTTTAATATAATTTGTGAGCCAGTGGATGAAATATGGGCTAGTCGTCAACAGCAATAAATGGAGCCAATATTTATAAATCGTCATGATCATTGCATTATGCAATTCAACATTATCTACATGTTTTCAATGTACCTACACGTCTATTCTTAGATGTAAAGTTGTGTATACTATGCAGTTTACGATATTCTATACTAATCCGGTTATCATTATGAAAATTTTAGAAAATTGTATAATATATTATTACAGTTCATTTATTTTAAAAAATTATTCTCCACAAATACAATAACATCAATTTATCAATTGATAAGCAGAGAAACTATAACATCATATTAGCGTACATAGCAATCATAACATCAATTACCAAATGCAGTATTCATAGCTTTAGTTATAAAGTAGACCTATAGCAACCATAGCAGATGAAAAAATGTCTACTAGAGATAACTTTGAAATATAGGACATAACCTATAGCTATACTTTTAAGAAAGAAAATTAATTATTAAATAATATTCAAATACTATTGTACATAATTAGTATTGCAGCATTAGTATAGTATAGCAACTACTAAAAGTAGCCTATTAAATTTTATTTAATATACTTTTTTCTTTAAAATCGTATACATCCTTTATATCTCTGTAATTTCAAATTTCCATTTGAATTTTTAATTCTAATTGAAAAGTGTAGTCTCTCCTTTGTGGAATAAAATCTGTATAAATTAACAGATTTAATCATACTCTTATTCAATTGTTCTATAACGGACTAATTTAGTAATTGTACGTAAGTTTGTTTAAGGCTTTCCTGAAATCATCACTTGATGAGGAAATGTCTTTTTAATTTTTATTGAGATCTGCATTATTGCGTGTAGCATTAGGGTTATGCATTCATCGCATGTTAAGTGATGATACCATGCAGAATACCTGTAATTTTGTTATTTAACTTATTTCCTGAAAGTTTAGGTACCCATTCTTCTCGTGTTCCGCCAAACGTCCACGAACTGAGACCAACACTGTCTTTTCCAGCATGAAAGCAGGCTGTGAATAGATTTATTGCAGAACACTGAGAGAGGGAGAAAGACAGACAGACAGACTGACAGTACAGATAAGGATATTTCGTGATCTTCATTATTGTAAACCTATTGTTTATTCCACGTAGGTCTATATCTCGCTGCTTCCTATAGTGTTTGGTGTCGTCATTTCATCAGCTACAGAGCTCTCGTTTGATCTCGTTGGTTTAGTTAGTGCTCTAACTGCCACATTCGGCTTTGCCACTCAGAACATCTTCTCTAAAAAGGTATGTTTTTTACAGCATCCATTGTTTATATTTACATAGACGGACATGTACTTTTGCTGTATGTATTATATATATGTATATATATATATATATATATATATATATATATATATATATATATACCCCCTAATTTTGTTCATTTTGTGATACATAGTAACTACGCCAAGTTTCATTCAAATATAATAATAATTACTGGTAGCTCAATGGCCTCAAATATTTTCATGAAAATGCCGATCTCGAAAAACTGTGACTTTAATAAAAATTTGTTAGGGGTGCCAAAATTGCCAAACGGCACAGGAAACTGCAGTTTTCAATCTCCTTCAGGAATGGAATCTCGCTGATCGCATAAAATTCATGTGCTTTGACACTACAGCTAGCAACACAGGAGTTCACGCGGGGGCCTGCGTACTTCTTGAAGAAAAACTGGGTAGGGATGTGATTGGCTTGCCGTGTAGGCATCACATCGTGGAACTAATCGTTGCTAAGGTATTTGATACACTAATGGGACCATCCAGTGGGCCAAATATCAAGTTATTTCAGAGATTTGGTGAATATTTGGAATCAATTGACAGATCCAGCTATAACAGTGGACTTAAGTTGGATTTCATTGCATTGACTCTCAGCTCAGTTCGAGATGATATCATTAGGTTTATTCGACAACATCTTACCGAGTTTCAGCCCAGAGACGATTACTGTGAACTTCTGCAGCTATCGCTTTTATTTCTAGGAGCAGAATGTAGCACCGACATACATATTCAAGCTCCCGGAGCTTATCACAGAGCGCGATGGATGGCGAAGCTGATTTACAGTCTCAAGATTTTCCTTTTTCGCAATCAGTTTCAACTGACTGACCGTGAACTGTCTTCTCTCGGCCACTTCAATACTTTTATAATGAAAGTTTATCTGAATGTGTGGTTAAAATGGCCATGTGCTTCATCTGCTGCGAAGAATGATCTGGAGCTACTCCGTGAGTTGGAAAGTTATAAGAAAACACATGAAGCAGTTGCCAAAGCTGCAATAAAGTCATTCTCTGGGCACTTGTGGTACTTAAGTGAAATCCTGGTTGGTTTAGCATTCTTTGACTCTGCAGTGTCATCCGATATAAAGTCTGCCATGGTTACAGATCTTGACAAAACAAAACAGCCCATCCTCGAGGAATAGCCTTCCACCCCATGTTACATGCCAAGCAGCTGCCTGAATTTGTATCGCATCACACTAGGTAACTTTTCACTGCATTGGATATATCACAAACATTTCTCACCCACAATCCAGAGACATGGATCTTCAACAAGGATTACGTTGTTGGACAACAGAAGGTAAGAAGTTTGAAAGTAGTCAACGATGCAGCCGAGCGAGGTGTGGCCCTGATTCAAGAGTTCAATGGAATCCTCACAAATCAAGAGGATCAAAAGCAATTTTTGCTCCAAATTGTAGAGAAACACCGCCATGACGATTTCCGAAGCCGAACAAGTCCTGCTTTACTAAAGTTCCTGCATCTGTCGCAGCAGCAACGTCCACATCGGCAAACACACAAAATATCACTTAATAACATTTTCAGGTAGCTGTTTGAGTTAAATACTGTAAAACAGGTTATATTTACACTACAGCACACGTCTTTTGTATGAATATTGAATAATTAATACTTAGAAGATAATCTAAATTATGAAGATAAAGGTAACAAAATACGATAATATATAGGATAAATGTTGATAATATATATAGGATAAATGTTGATAATATACAGGATAAATGTTGATAATATACAGGATAAATGTTGATAATATACAGGATAAATGTTGATAATATACAGGATAAATGTTGCGTAAATTGCAAAACTTTGACGGTGTTGAGCTACCAGTAAATATTATTAGAATACATTCAAATTTGGCAAGCTTCTCTCTTTTTATATTATGAACAATTATGAGGGGTGAGAGGACGAAAATTGCATTATTTTTTTTGAGTGGCACCCTAATATATATATATATATATATATATATATATATATATATATATATATATATATATATATACATGTATATATATATCCTGTACAGTGTGCGTATATCGACAAAATTGTGCAGGATGACAAAATTGTATGACGATGCACAATGCACAAAGTTGAACCTTGAAAACACATAGGAATTGGATCAACTCTACAACTATAAGTCAGTATTGACTATTGTATATTTAAACTTAATTTTGTCCGATGAGCATTCAACACACTATTATGGCGTTACAATTATTTATCCGCAATCTAACAGTGTTTTGAATTTATATTGTATCGACGTTTACTTAAACGCAAACAATTTTTCAACATCTGTACATCATCTGTACATCATCTGTACAGATGATGTACAGATGATGTGCTTGGTGGCTAATGATATATTATATGACGGTAGTGGCAGATCGGAAAATTTCGAGCGGAGGAGCTAATTTTACTTAATTTTGTACCAGAGATTGCCATTCTACAAAGTTACTGAATTCAGAATGCGAGCTATCCTGCCCTCTTAAGTCCATATTTTATTATTTGTTTACAGTGTTTAAAGGACACGGGTCTGCATCAGTTCAGACTATTGTTCATCCTGACGTCACTAGCGGGGGTTCTATTCGCACCTCTATGGGCCGTCTATGATCTCACTCGTATGCTACATGATTCTAGTCTAGTATGTTCAACTCTTCACTTAGTGAATAAGTAATAAGTAAATCTTAAATAACTACGTAAATCATTTAGTTAATAAGTAAATTGATTAATTAAGTAATGACTAATTAAGTAAATCGATTAATTAAGTAATGACTAATTAAGTAAATCAATTGATTAAGTAATGACTAATTAAGTAAATCGATTACTTAAGTAATGACTAATTACGTAAATCGATTAAGTAATGACTAATTAAGTAAATCGATTAATTAAGTATTCTATAAATCAATAATCACTAAATATGCCCTCAGGTGCCTTCAGTGGCATATCTTTAACTTTGCCAATTCAATATTTTTCTATTATTTGCTTTATTTGTGATATTCAGTATTTTTCTCATTTCTGTTCTAATTTTTGGTCAATAGATTAAGAATTAAAGTTAGGCGTAGTTCAAGCCCATATTTTGAACCAGTAGAAGTTCGACACAGAGTGTCAAATAGTCCAACCGTGGACTGCGCGTGTCATAAAATTTTACAAAGCATTAAGATCAAAACCAACGTCAGAGAGAGCATTCGGTTTTTGAGAGCCTAGGCTCCAGAAATTGCTAGAATTTTTTTCTAATCCAGATCCTAGTTAAACTGTGATTCAAAGGCGTATGAAGAATATGATGAAAATCTTCCCTTACACTATTACAGTTAGTATTTCACTAAATTGTGTGTTTGTTGTGTACAAAAAAGCAGTATTCACTACACTGTGTGTGTTGTGTACAGACAAGCAGTATTCACTACACTGTGTGTGTTGTGTACAGACAAGCAGTATTCACTACATTGTGTGTGTTGTGTGTAGACAAGCAGTATTCACTACATTGTGTGTGTGTTGTGTGTAGACAAGCAATATTCACTACATTGTGTGTGTGTTGTGTGTAGACAAGCAGTATTCACTACACTGTGTGTGTGTTATTTGTAGACAAGCAGTATGCACTACATTGTGTGTGTGTTGTGTGTAGACAAGCAGTATTCACTACATTGTGTGTGTGTTGTGTGTAGACAAGCAGTATGCACTACATTGTGTGTGTTGTGTGTAGACAAGCAGTATTCACTACATTGTGTGTGTGTTGTGTGTAGACAAGCAGTATTCACTACATTGTGTGTTGTGTGTAGACAAGCAGTATGCACTACACTGTGTGTGTGTTATTTGTAGACAAGCAGTATTCACGCCCCGCGCATCGTTGGGCTACTGGTTCTCGACGGATTCTGTAACTTCGCTCAGAACGTCATTGCTTTCTCAGTCATAGCTCTCGTGTCTCCGCTAAGTTACGCCGTCGCTAACTGCACGAAGCGCATTGCCGTCATCTCCGTGTCCATCCTCTTCCTCGGTAACCCTGTATCTCTGCTCAACAGCCTCGGTATGCTCGTCGCTGTGTGCGGCGTCCTGCTCTACAATAAGGTACTGCCAGTCTTACTTATCTATGGTCCCATTTCATTTGTCTTCTTTTATACTTTTAGCATACTGGAACGTGTGTAGTTGTGTGGTTTTTTTAAGATGTAGTAACAGGTTGTTAATATTATATTTTGAATGCTTTGGTAAAAGGCGCTACAGCCGAATTTAGTGTCTGTGTTTTAATCAGAAACAGTCTTCAGTAATGCTGGCTCTTAGCAGAAAGCTCGTAGGTTTCCTTTTGATATTTAATCCTATTAATTGATGGAATTACTCGTGTTGTGTCCGTGTTGCTGAAGAACAGACCAACGGTTGACAGCTCGTGTTGTAATAGGCGACAAAGCACTAAGATCCAAACCAACGTCAGAAAGGGCATTTGATTGGTGAACGCCTAGGCTCCAGAAACTGCTACAAATATGTCTAATCCCGTCCACAGTTAAAACTGGGATTCAAGAGAAAAGGAGGAAGGTGATGATTAGTGGTGAAATTAATGGATAAGCTTTGTGACTTTGCTTTTAAGTGATATCCTTTGCATATTTTACTTCGTTTAATTTTTATTTACACCAACGTCAAAAATGGCATTCGGATAGTGAGCGTCTAGACTCCAGAAATTGCTACAAATTTGTATAAAACGAATTGAAGTGATTATTGGAGTTGACTGATGATATGATATGGGACAGAGAGGAGTAGAGAAGGTCTATTCGTATCCCAACCCTAGTTAAACTGTGATTAAAGGGAAGATGATGAATTTCTATTGGATATTTGAGTTTGTGTGGACTGGCTAATTTTTGAGGAGTTTGAAACGCCTTGATAAAATTAAGTCGTTTTATATAGAATCCTTACAAATATTACGTTATGTTGTTTGATAAATCTCTACTGAATTTCCTTTGATTGAAGAAATACACCTTTGTTTATACTATTAATTTTTTCTGGTCTACAGCATGTTCACATCCGCATAATGAGATGAATCATATAGTCTATTTAACATTGGTGTGACGTGACATTTCAAACGTATTTCAGCTTCAGTTGTCCATTTCTTCGACTACAACACTTACAACAGTCTCATTGTATTGATTTGCTATAATTAATTATGCACTATTGAAAATGTCGTCATACCGACCGTCGCACCAACTAGTGCTCGATGAATTGTTTGTATGTTATATTATATTATATTAAATACTATAAAGAGCATTCGGTTAATGAGCGCCTAGGCTCCCGAAATTTATACAAAGTTGTCTTCTCCCGACTCTAGTTAAATAAGGATTCAAGGGAAGAAGAAGAAGATGATGATGATGATGATGATACAGTGTTCATATGTACTTATATACATGTTTATGCAGTATATATATTCTAATTTTCAATGACACCGATAAGGTGTTTTACACCGACGAAATGTGCAAGATATTCGTAGCTGTGGCTAAAATAGAAGTCGTTGACCTCTGAACTGCTGTATAATACGAGATAATAAGAGGCAATAAGAGATATATCGCCTTCCGGTGATTGATCTTTCCTTTCTCCTGACTGACTGATGAAATTTGCATTGGAGGCTAAGTTTTGCTGCTTATGCCCAAATCATCAGCTAAAGCTACTAGACTGTTTAAATCTTTATTGAATAACTCTAGATGGCTGAGAGTCTATTTAAATGTTGCTCGTAGACAATGGTGATAGGAGATGTGGAGTTAGACTCGACAGCTGTATCCTCTCACTGTTGTGCAACAAATTGCTGTCATAATGAAGAATGGACTAACAAGTAATATCACTAGCTTAAGATTGCTTAGTTTACTAATTGAAACACTCATTTTACTCATAAGTTTTAGCTCAGGAGCTTATATAGATCCTATTAATTATAGATTTGCTTATGATAATATTTATTTAGCCGTTGAGCTCATAAGAAGCCAATATACATGTACATTAGTCGCCTACTTTTTTCTTCGGCTTACGAGCAGGTCAACTTGCATTGCCTGGCTAATTAAGTTACCCGTAAGCTTTATTAATCAAATTGATTTGGATAAGTTTAGTGTGTTGATTAGAGTAAGAGTTGATATGTTTATTCGCATTTGAATGTTGCATTCCTCTGTTTTTACTTAAGTTCAGTCAGTTTACCCTTATTGTTTCTGGGTTGCTGAAGCATAGACCAACCGTAGACTGCACGTGTCGTACAAAAAACACTCAGATCCAAACCAATGTCAAAAAGAGCAATCGAATGGTGAGCGCCCAGGCTCCAGAAATTACTACAAAATGTTTTAAAACGATTGGAAAAGTGACGGTCTACTCGTGTCCCGACTCTAACTAAACTGGGATTCAAGGGAAGATGATGATGACGAGACGACGATGATGAAAACAACGACTACGATAATGGTGATTATGATGATGACGATGGTGATGACAATGATGATGATGATGATGATGACGACGACGATAACGACGTCTATGAGGATGATGACGACGACGATGATGATGATGATGATAATGATAATGATCCGCGGATTTGTTGAAGAGTTTAAAGTCACTCTGGATTCTATAATGTGTGATTTATTTGCTATAGAAAGTGCCTTAGCTAACAGTGATATTCTATCGTTATTACAACGGTAGTTTATGGTAATATACAGGGTGAGTAAAAAAAATGATAACACCTGCAAAAAGTTTGAATATCTCAGGCTATTGTTAATATTTTACAATAAAACTTTTACCAATTACTAAAGGACTAATTTTTGATGAGGTGGCCAATTTTCATCCATTTTGGTACATAGACAGGCCAGTTATGCAAGTTTCAGCAGAGCAACCCCCCTATTTTTACCTAAAAATGGCGTAAAGCACCTCCTGCAGTTCTGTCTTGTTTTTAGGCTTCGGCTGGTGTTTCTGACAGAGATGCAGCATGGTTCCCCAGATATGGTAATGCAGAGGATTATGATCGGGTGAGTTTGGAGGCCATTCATTCTTCTTGATGTAATCCGGGTTTCTCTCGCTGATCCTTTCCTGTGCATGACGAGATGCATCAGCCGGAGCACCATTCTGCTGAAAGATGAAATCATTTGGTAGAAGAGCATGGCAATCATCAAACAGCTCCGGAAGCAAAGTACTGACGTAATACTGAGAGTTCAACCTTACCTTCTCGTCAATGAAGTGCAATCTGCCCTTACCGTTGTAGCAAACGCCATTTTAAGGTAAAATGGGGGGTTGCTCTGCTGAAACTTGCATAACTGGACAATCTATGCACCAAAATGGATGAAAATTGGCCACCCCACCAGAAATTAGTCCCTTATTAATTGGTAAAAGTTTAATTTACAAATATTAACAATAGCCTGAGATATTCAAACATTTTGCAGGTGTTATCTTTTTTTTTACTCACCCTGTACATGTAGAGTAGAGTATTCTATTTATTTTAGTGTTGTTTCGTCGTAGTATAATCCTAGCGTATCTTTGATGGCTTCATTTTAGCAATATTCTTTTCAAATTGGCAGTGTTGTTAGCTCTCTTAACTCTTCTTCATGTCGCCGTTAAACAGGTTGTTTTTGTTATTAGTCATCTATGTTATTTTTGTTCATTTAATTTCATACATGACATACCACATGTGCTACGGAGATTCCTTGCGTAGATGCTACCTTAGATAGCGTACTGATTGAAGCCGGCTTGGTTTTAAGAATAACCTTCCAACATCCAGGATAGGCACTTCCAAGATAGTTATCCATCTATGTACTAATCGGGCTCGACGTAGCTTAACTTCGCTCATTGACGCGCAGCCAACTAAGTGCGCAAAATCCCGCTCCAGTTTGAAATAAATGCTATTGCTTATTCGAGTTCATTGAAGATGTTTTCATTTAGCAGTTAGGCCTAATGTATGTTAGTGGAAATTGTTGTGTTCGTCAAGGGATAGTAAAAGTCTGAAGTGGTCTGCGAGCCTTGATTTTATTCATGCTAGTTAACACTTAAAGGAGTCTATGTTTTAATACCTCTAAAACCTACGCATTCATTAGTACTAATAAACCTACGTGTAGATGAGTTTCAAAAGTCACAAAGTTAATATCGCGTGAGCGTCTAAGATTTACTTTTAAAGACGCTCATATGTAGAGAGACTTACATGTAGTAGATCTTATAGTAAGCAAGTTATTTTGCGATTTTCTAAACGTCACAATGATAATTTCGCTTATCAATTTATGTGTATGGAGCATTTACTTAGTTACGATATACCAGTGTGGCTGTATTAGCTTAGCAGCGTTGGCCTGTGACAATCAATTTGGCTTTATCGACTCTCCAGAATTTGCTGCTGATAAATCACTGTGACTTTATCAGTCCATAGGAGCTTTCGTCTGATAAACCAATATGGCTGCTGTTGCTCTATCGGCTAATCGGTGTTTGCGTGTAGAAGGTTATGTTTAAATTTGTTTCCGTACCACAGGGGAGATAATGTAAAAGTTGAATATATTGTTGATGATTGGAATATATATATATATATATATATATATAATATTATATATAGTGCCTTTATATATATATATATATATATATATACATGTATATATATATGTATATATATATATATATATATATATATATATATATATGTATATATAAATACATGTATATATATAATTTTAAATATATAATTATATGTATATATAATATATACACTTTGTTTATTTATATATACACTGTACATTATATATACATTTTTTCCTATATCTATTATGTACTTGCATATTAATATGTATATTGTAGTACTATATACGTGCTTGAGTGTTCATACACAATACTGTAGTGCACTAGTTCATAACTTTATTTTGGCCTACCGAGTTAAATGAATTTTATATGAGTGGCTAACTTGGATGAGTAAGCTATTATTAGTAGTTTAGCTAAGTATTCTAAATTTAGCTCGCCTTACGAGCTAAGGTGTTGCGTGACGTTTGTGTCATTTGCATTCGTAAACTTGAGATTGGCAATTAGTCATATGTTGAACTAATATAGACAATTTTTCTAGATTATCTCTGTTCGATTTATATCTAAGCGTGCTGAACGGTATCGAACTGTACGTAAATAGATTAATTAAATTACGCTATTTATGTTCGATATGATTGAGATAAATACCAGAAGGTCAGTTTACTCAATTAGCACTTTTTGGAGAGTTGAAGTGTTTTATTGCTCGAATGAGAACTTTGTGTGGTTTTCTTCAGACTCTCTATTACTATAGTGCATGTAGCCTAGATTAAAATTAGATTTTTTTAAACTGATGTATCTTATTACAATTTCAACCCTAGCAAAACTGCGACTTAAGGAAGATGATGGTGATTATGTATCTTATAGCTATCGATATTAGCTACTACTTCTTATGTATTTTACATTTTCTTGTACATTATGTATAATATTTATGTTACGGACATATTTTTAATCAATTATATTTTTTAATTTCTACTGCAATTGGACAATTTCCCAATAGAATATGGCGTGAATGTTTTTTGAATTTTAGTTTTTTGTTTTAAAAATTATATGCTGTACTAGATTAGAAATTTAGAATATGACGAAATCATTATAGCTGCTAATAAGGTGCAAGATAGCTTATTAATTTAGCTAGCTACTTACATAAATTGGATGATATAACGTCGCCCTATATTGTAAATAGAGCATTTTTTTACTGACTGTTACACCTTCCTCTCACATACTATAAGCTATGCAAACGAAAATTGCCTAGTATATATCCCTATACTAAAAATAGTTTATGAAAAATTGCTAGTCTAAATATTTTGATAATAATAATAATAATAATAAAAGTTTAACGTCCGTTTCCTCATACCACGATTATGTCGATGATGATGATGTTGGTGATGATGTTAATTTAAATACTTAGCAATTGATATGTATGTGCAGGCCAAATATAGTGAGAGACAAGGAGATAGAGGAAAGCCGATCATTGTAGCTGAAAGTTATCAGGATCTGCTGAGATCAGAAACAACAGAAAGCTGTCAGCTCTGCGAACAATCAGTCGCCTCATACTCTAGATCTCTGATCAACAGTGTATCATACTCTAGATCTCTGATCAACAGTGTATTAATCAATAGTATTGTCAACAGAATATCGTATTATAGCATTGTTTGATAGCTCTCGTAATGTTATGGAGGAGTCCTAATTTGTTTTAATGGTTTACTCGTACTTGGCTTATGCAGTATATTATTCTAATGTGTTAAGTCAAAGAATTACTGTAATTCTTGTTATCCGATAATCGGATGTTCAAAAGGTCATTCGAAACATCTTCGGCATGTGAGGTACTGGTCGTTAAGTACTCTTGACTGATTGGAGTAAATTTTTGTTGTATTTAAATATGAGTGACCGGTACTCAAAATTAGTAATACATGTACATTATAATTTTTCTGTTGCAATATGTAGACCATGAGATATACTTATGCATATTTATACTTTGTATAAATTCAAGAATATTTTGTAATAGTTATAAAGGTCATTGACTTAGAATTTGACTGAATGTTTGATTGTTTAATTATTTCGCTCTAACAATAAAGTGTGAAGCCACTGCTCATTGGAGCAACGTATGTTGTATGCCGTCAACTGTTCATTACTGTCTCGAGCTGACTTCTTTAATTAGACAGTAATCAGATCTAGTGTTTATACAGGCTAATGGAATTATATTGCTAACTACATGTACTAGCGTTTATCTCTAATGTGTAATTATGAGACATTCAATTTTCTCAAAGTAATGCTGTAACATTCGTGTGTGTAAGATTTGAACTAACAGTCTACTCTCAGTAACATCTTTGTAGTTCCGTTTCAATAGTATGATTATTATTTGTTACTTAAATTTGAGAGCCAGTTGTGCCTTAAGACGAATAACGGTTGGTAGCTATTTTCTAGTCTTTAGACGAACAATTATTATATAGGCTACTTCAAAATTCCTTTTCGCTTTGCTCAATGTAGAGCTGCATGATGCACATGTTTCAAATGTTTTATAGATGTTACTATTTAAAATTTTTTATGTTAATATCTTTTTATTACTAACGCTCCATTGAATTATATTTTCTTTCTTTACTAAAGCTCCAGTTACCGCATCTGTTCCAGCTCTAATCAGGGCCGAGTGCAACGGTATATATATATATATATACATATTTTTTATGTACATATATATTATATATATAATATTATATATAAATACTGTATACATGTATATATACAGTATATATTATACTGTGTTTATGTATAAAATATATATATATATATATATATTATATATATATATATATATATAATATATATATATATAAATAACATGTATATATATATATATATACAGTATATAAATATATATATATATATTTATATATAGTATTACATTCCATTGAATTCAAAACAGGAGAGTTTAACTTAATAGGCCATTCGTCCTGGCCAATTAAAAGTCTGGAGCGGCGAACAGAAAAAAATCTTAATCGCACTGTATGCATAAGCAAAAGTAAAATGCTAAAATGTTAAGATATCAAATGGTACAATGCTAAAATATGATACCGCTGATTATTCATAATACGACTGTGTATTTTAAGTTATCTCGTTTTTAATATGTATTTAATTAAATGTAATAATTGACGTCACTTTTCCTCGCAGAAACTTCACATTTATCAGAGTTATATTTACACCATAGTGCTTTTATTGCTTATAAATGTAAACGATAATTATATATGGTATTGTCGTTATAAATGTTATACATGTACATTCTGCTTTTTGAAACTATGTAGATTATTGTTGCCTCTATAGTGTATATGCCGAATATGCATACACGAACTTACAATTTCTTCAATTTGTTCAGTTGGCGTCGTTGTGCATAGGTTAAATTCTGTAAAGAATTTGGCAATGAACTAGAAATCAATATTTTTGTTAGTATGGCTACACACATGGCAAATCGCATGCGCTAGCTTTAAATTTTCCATTAAATCTGATGACATGTATTCTTCACACTTGGGAAACAACACTGTGTTATGCAAAGTTCAACTTTTTTCTCAGTTATTGCTTCTGATATAAGACAAGTCTAGTCACACAATTGTAAACCTTGCCGATGACATTTAAGCTACGTTACTTCATGAACTCTACACCAACACACTGATACCACTGAACAAGATCCCGTTACGTTTCGCTTAGAAAATTGGTCTAACACTAGTAATTCAAATCCTGGGCTCTCCCGTCACTGACATCGCTTTCGAGTGAGGAAACTGACGTTAACACTAGCTTTAAAAGCTTTTAATTACAATCTTAACTTAATTAGTCTCTATTTCATGAGATTCTATTTCACATACCACGCCCTAAACTTACGTCACTGCTTCCTCTGCATGAGTAGAGTGAATTCATTGCCATGTTTAGGAGTTGTTCTATAAGATTTAACTCAAACAGCAGCATAGTTGTTCATATATAAAATATTACACCCACACACACACACACACACACACATATATATATATATATATATATATATATATATATATATATATATATATATATATATATGTATATTTGTATATATATATTATATATATATATATAATTATATATATATATATATATATATATATGTATATTTGTATATATGTATATTTGTATATATATATATTATATATATATATATATAATTATATATATATATATATATATATATATATATATATATATATATATAGTAACAATTAGTTAACATAAATTATAATTATAAATATAAATTATAATATATATATATATATATATATATAATATTATATATATATATATTAGACATAGCTTTTGCAAATTAACGGATATTGAAAAGTTTAAAAATTAATTTAGAGTGCAAAATACTTTCGGTACTTTAGCTACAGACCATAAAAAGTAAATATAGGTGCCTATTTATTTTTAATTCCTAACACAACTTAAGTATAGGAAAAACTAACACACTTCTTTTTGAATAATGAGCTTGTACAAATATAGTTAACAGTTAAACTCAAGTAGTCATCTTCATCTGTGAAAATATTAGCAAACTTTCATAAAACTGTCTAATAAAAACAATTGACAATTATGACAAATCAATTCTCTGTCTAGCTTTCTCTTTGAATCACTGATAAAATATAATTATCTAATTCTGATATTCTCATTTAACAAATCGACCACCTATGCATCAATACAAACTCTCAACGATAATGTCTAGAGTCTCAGCGAAATAATAAACTATATAACGATATTAATTGTTACTAAATATATTATTGAAAACAGAAAGCTTAGAAATAGCAATTTACTGACTCTATATAGCCTAGGTCTCTAGATACAGATCACAAGTGATTATGATATTTTAATTTCTCTCTCTAAAGGAAGCAAAAACGTTAGATTATGTTTGAATTTATTGATTTTATTCCTTCGCAAGAAACACTTTAGACATGGCTTTGGTAGACATGGATGTGTCGACGGCCGTTGCTCTGAACTTTCAACAGCAAAACACGACATCCGTGGGTTACTAATCTCTCCTTCAGTCCCATTTGTCTGGACCTTAAATTGACAAAAAGCACAACCATAAGTCAATCATAAACTATTATAAATAAATTATTAACAAATTTAAACAAAATGATTTACAGTTAAAAAATTACAACGGTGGCTCATCCAAAATTAGAAAGTCAGAGACAAAACTGGTGCCAGTCCGCTATTCATACGACAGTCTCAGATAACTATAACGGTTTAACTCTAAAATGGGATAAGTAACTCAGGCCAGCAACAACAGGCGGATATCACCTAGGGTCTCTGGAAGGAAAATCATATATTAGAATTAGAGCATGCTGCCAGCTGGTGCATACAGCAAAGACACGAGTAATCATGGAAAGAAAGCTGACTCGAAGACCGATCACAGGCCACTATACTGCTATAGAAATTGTCGTTTAAATGAACTACGGAATTATGGAAAAAATATATATATAGAAGATAAAAAAATCTAGATATAGAATATAAAATATATACATTATTTTAAAAATAAAATATAGAAATGGTCGTTAGAATATGCTACTCAATTATTGAGCAAATTTCTTAAACTGTGAAAAACTATCTCTTAGCTTTCACAGATTCACAGTTATAGCAAATGACCTATAATGAATCAAATCTTCCACCCAGCATTGAACAGTAGACAGTCCTACCTTACGATTAGTCATACAGTCACTTATAGTAGAGAGTCATACCTTACGATTAGTCATACAGTCACTTATAGTAGAGAGTCATACCTTACGATTAGTCATACAGTCACTTATAGTAGACAGTCATACCTTACGATTAGTCATACAGTCACTTATAGTAGAGAGTCATACCTTACGATTAGTCATACAGTCACTTATAGTAGAGAGTCATACCTTACGATTAGCTATACAGTCACTTATTTTTGGCCAGTCACTCCACGTGAAACATATATGCTGCAGATTTTGTGCATCTCTAGTTTTGTTGCTTTCTTCTTTATCTTTAATCGTAGCTACACAGTTGACTCTACACACAGCAAAACAACAACATAAAGCTAAAGCTAACGCCAAATTTAATGTCAGTTTTCTGTTTGAAAAGCGTGACTGAAATTGTGGATAGCACTGTATTTGAACCCTACATCTACTGTTCTACAATTTATGAAATGTTTAAACATCAACATCATCACTGGCTGGAGCCAATGGCGAGGTCGGTAAGATACTCGACCGCGGATCAGTAGGTGCGGGGTTCAAATCCTGGGCTCACCCGTCACTGACATCGCTTTCGAGTGAGGAAACTGACGTTAACCTTAGCTTTAGCTTTATCTTATCTTGAATCCCAGTTTAACTAGGGTCGGGATTAAAAAACTTTGAACCAAATTTCTGGAGCCTAGGCGCTCACCAACCAAATGCTCTTTCTGACCTTGCTTTGGATCCTAATGCTTTAGTCGCCTTCTACGACACGACACGTGCAACCCAGACACAACACGTGTAATAATTATTTAACAATTGTAATTATTTCAAAACAAATGTCGATCAATAATTATAAGTTTGGATAATTTAATAAACACTAGACAGTAGACAGGATACAATGCATATAAGACATGTACATGTATATTCGTTTATGACATGAAATCTGACAAACTTGTACAAATTAATACTAACAAAAGACAAGCTTATACTTAGATTAAATAGAAAACTTATACACACACAAATAGCAGTATAGAAAGCAATAAACACAAGTACACATTGTTAAAAAAACACACTTAGTAAGAGGATATCCAGTATTGTATATAAAAGAGGATGGCTACAAAGCTTAATTCATAAGTTGATATGAAGAGAGCGACAGAGGATAGAAATATGTGGAGTTACACAATTTGGACCTGCCAATTGGCAGTGCACTATTAGAGTAACTTCTAAATATAGAAGGTTACTATTATTTTTAATTCTTACTATTGTAATCATTCAAATTAATCAGTCCTGTGCAGTAGGGATCACCTTGTTGTACAACGATAACGCCTCTAGCAGTATATGAAGCAAGTACCTGTCCACTTGCACTGCATCATCAGTCGAACAGCTAATGTCAACATTAGGCAAATCAGAGGCACAGGAAGATTTCCTGTTGCAGACATCAACAGCTGTTGTTCTTATTACTTCCTCTTCATTGCTTCCTTTTATCCCATCAACACAACTAGTATTTTCTGCAGCATCCACTTTGCGCTGAACCTTTAAGCTCAACTTTATTCTTTTTGTGCCTGCAGTATTCATCTGAAATAGAAAAAAGCATGCATTCATGGCATTGTACATTTTCATGCTAACTAGTCTTGAAGTATATGATAATAATAAACATTAAACTGCATTAATATTTTTAATTTTTCAAAAATGACTGGGAACAATTAAATTAACATTTTAGGGGCTGTAAAATAGTATGGTACTTATATCCCATAAATAAGAGAAAAGCAGAAGTCAATCTTGAGGTTTAAAGAGATTCCAATTTCAAGGAATTTTAGCACACAGGCTACAAAAGGCATTTGTTCCAGGAAAATAATCCAACTCCAGTCTACTCTGCGGCTTCACTGATTCACTAAATCACTTCTGAAGCTGATGTTATATATTAATTATTTTCCAAATTTGTTAATTACCGCATTTAGAATTTGATGTATTAGTCATGAAAATCGTAGAAGCTAGCACTAACATCACAATTAAAGAGCTGTCAAATTCTTTAGTTCATATTTTTCACTGTACAAGTTTCTCAAACATATTTCTTCACTGTACAAGTTTCTGAAGCACAAGCAGTGACTAAAACAGTAGCGCGTTCACTAATCATACTCTCATATTCTGATTCACTAGTTTGTCTCATAAAAAGTTTGGTCATAGAGGTACAAAATCGATATTAGGAAAACCAATCCAAGTATGTACTAATAAAACAATAGACGTCAGTTATTTACAATAATATTACGCGTCAATCGAAATTCATTAACTGTGGAATAAGATGTAAATAACTACAGACCGCTAGTGCATTTATTCATATCCTTCATTTTTGACATTTATCCATAGCAATATTTAGAATACTATCCTCTCTTAACACGAGCTTCATACCTCTAGAGTTTAAGATTTCAAGCTAATCTAGACTGACTGGACATGATACAGCAGCGTCTTGAATAAAGTTAATAATTTATAGTCGGGTAGAAATTAAAAAACCGGGACATTTAACGTGTAAAGCCAAATTTATATTCATTGGAAGCGGAATTTTGAGCTGAATTCAAATATAAAGTTCCCCATTCATAGCACTACTAATATAAAAGTTATGTCCAAAAAAACTAAACAATTAACAATTTTTATTTTCTCGAGAGATTTTCAAGGTGTTAAAAAATTATTGTAGGGCTACAAAACTCAGCAAATGAAGTATTAATCATGTGCCTGCAACAAATAAAGATAAAGCCAAAAATTAAAGCCAAATTTAATGTCAGTTTCTTGCTCGATAGCACATCAGTGACTGGAAGAGTATGGAAGCCTCTCATAAAAAGGATGATATTAAGATTACATGTGCTTTGACGCTTGGTCCATGAACAGTGGCACAATTAGCCCGAGTCCCAGCCCAACTTAGGTTACTTGCAATTCATCCAGATCTGCAGGGTTTTTGGCCAGGGGAGGGAAGGGATAGGAAATGGGCTGGTTATGCTAAGTGAAAGTTTAATTATGACACCAGCAGAACAACGAAGCGTTTTCAGTAGTTTCAGTACAAATGGTCTAATAACCATAATTAGACCATTTATAATAATTTAATTGAATAATTAATGATTTTTTAATTAATAATAATTGGACTGATATGATTTGATATGTTATTGAAAAATTCTACAAAAAAAATTTACAAAAAAATACAAAAAAGAAATATAATTAACTATATTCATTCTAAGATGCACTGATAGTCCACCAGTTTTCTCACAAATTACAAAAATGTTCTCCTTTGGGGAAGGGTGTATTAACCCCTTCCTGTGCCCCCCTTCACCCCCTACTTTATGCCTGTCAGTGAAAAAATGATCCTCCCTACACACAAATTGCTTTTCTACCAATGTCCCTGACTGTAGTATGGGTATTGGTGGAGGTAAGCTAGTGGGATACTGGATGTGCTAGTAAGCTAGTAGGTTCAGTGTGGCCCCAGTTCAGGGGCCGAAGGCAGTAATGAAAAAATTTGAGCCCTCCTAGAATATTTTTGGTTGAACCACTGTCCATGACATGTAGAAGTGCAGAGTATAAGCAAATCTCATCACATGGATTAAAGTCTATAAGTGATAAAAAATCGATTTGATAGAGTGATTGTTATATTTACACAGCCAGTTCATATGCCAAACCAAACCCAAATTCGCAATTGATGGCAATGTGCTTGGAAAAAGTAGCTGGCACAGTGGTTTAAATGTCATGGTGGTCAAACTGTACATAGGCGTTTGGAAGATTGGAACAATGGGTATGGCTTTATTTCTAATTATTTTATGGGCCTTAAGGTGTCTCAAATTATGTGCCAGTGGCATTAAATTATCTTGCTCAGTATTAGCAACTAGCACAGTGGAAGCGGCTATAATGCCCATAACATGAAAAGTACCTGTGCCATCCAATGCAGCAACATTATGGTTTGCATTGTCTGCAACCCATTGTGTAAATACCTCAGGATATGGGTGAATATTCATATCAGAAGGATTCAAAGTTACAGTGGACTGTTTGAATCGTGAAATTTCGTCATATGACACAGAGAAACCTAAATGTGCCAGCTGCTCAATTAATGGTTTGGATCCTATCAAGTGATCAACTGATACACCCAAACAGAGAAGCAACGGTACAAGAATTGAGTGTGACCGTGCAGCTTGAATGATACTCAGTTAAATGCTATTTTGCTTATTGGTTGACGGTGCTAATGATCTGAGAAGCTGATGCTGAAGAGGAAGAAAGTAGTTCCTGTGCTCAATAATAGATAGCTACTGGCAGATAAGCATTCATATCATATTCTAATTCTCTGATCTCATTTGCAATCAATTTAGCTGCCACTGTTATGATTCTTTTACTCTCATCTGACATTTCATCTTTCCTCTCCATATGCCACTTCTCACTAATTAAGTATGAGCTAAAATTGTGGAAACAAATCACATTTTTTCACCAGATATTTCAGCAAACAGTATGTGATCATCATAGTGCTCAACAAGCTTTCGCTTCAGATGTTTTGCAGAATAAGCATTGCCATCTGTAGTTATACCTTGCATTCACTTAACTACATCTTGTATTGTATATAGATCTCATTCACAGTTCTCTCCCAACCACTCGCAAGTCAAAATATACTGATTGATAATCTTCATTTAATCTAGGTCAGTGTATAGTCCCCGTACCAGGACCTTCCTTAGCCCTGCTGCTGACAAATTTCAAATAACAAAGATTGTGATATATGGCTCTCTGCCACTAAATCACAACACATTTCCATTCGTTCCATGACTTCAAATCCCCAGTTATCATTCTTTCTTCGGCAATGCTCTTGAACAGTGCTTCGCAGTTCTATTGACATTGCTGTATTGTATTCCTTTTGATCATTGATCTGATAATTCAAAGCAAAACAAGCATTGCATTTTCCAGTTAAAAATCATAGATGAACAAAGTTTTTTTCCTATAGAATCATTTATTGCATCTTGTTCCAGTTGCTGATTTTTTGTTTTAAGTTTGTTATTTTTTCTTTTGTAGTATGGCTTTCTGCAACTGTTGAGCACTACAACTGGCTGATCACAACATGTTTGATGATGTAAGAGTTCATTATCATTGCGTGAAAGAGCACTTTCTAATAGTGTGTCAAACCCCTGAGATTGTATAACAGTCAGATCAGTTCTATCAGATCGGTTCATGATTCATCAACATCAGTTGCATATAGAACACAATTAACGCATTGATTTTCCGGAAATTATTTCTCTAGCAATTCTTCAGCCATCTCTCAAGAGCTTTAATTAGTTGATTTTTAATCCCTGGATAACTGTAACTAATTTTATTAATACCTACATTAATAATCTAAGAATTTGTTAATTAAAACTATTCATTAGCTATATTTAACGAAATACAGTTCCGAAATTAATTAGTTCTAAATTTTAATTACTTATATCTAATTACACAATTTAAATAAACATATTGATAACGTCTAAGCAAGAAATCAATTAGAATTTATTGTCTAATTTTCCAAACTTGCAGCAAAAGCTTACTATATCGCTCAAAAATAACCAAATATGAGGTTGTTTTTGTTCTTTTTAATGACCATATTCTTTAACAAAATCAGCGATTTTAGAATGGTTATAACTTTTTCCCCGGAGTCCTAGAAACGGGGAACTTTTCATACGAGTAGTCCTTAACATCCTCTATAACTAAACAAAAATTCAGCTTTACACGTTAAATGTCCGGGTATCACTATTGTGAGATTTTATCTACCCGACTATTGTTAAGTATAAAATAATCTATAATTTGTTTTGTTTATATTTACCTCTCGTCCGATCAATATCAACATCCGTACTCGAGTAAAAGAAAACATTTTGATTTTATGATCATATCAGTGATGCAGATCAAGTTCGCGTTCTCTTCCAGGAATTTGCAAATCAGTCTCAAAGACCGGTCACCGGCTATGACTCTGCTATTGAAAATGTTGAAGGTTATTGCTATATTATTATTATATCTCAAATTTGATATGGATGAATTATAGAGTGCAAAGGCTACAGCAATAAGACTGTTATAAGAGAGAGCGAGAGATCTTATAATTAGAAGATTAGGCTATACGCCAAAGATATCTTGTAATATAAACTATAACACTTTAATTTTAATTAAAAATAGCTGTAGAACTACAAAGAGAGTCTAGAGGCCATAAGCAAAAGCTTATTAATGTTAAAAATAAATTCAAATTAAAAAAACACGCATTATAGTGAAATGATCAACTATGTTGATACTTATCACTTTTTAATACCACATGCTTAAACCGTTAAGCAATTTAGACCATTTTCCGTGTAACCTGTCCAGTGAATGTCCGAGATTTTACTCTCAGATCAGCGCGGCTGGGATTTGATCCACCGAGGGTTCAATTCACCTGAGATGTAATTCATCTGTCATTTAAAATTTAATTCTTGACGTTACCCCTACGCTATTAAGACATTCTTATGTAAATATGAGGTACATAGGCCTTTAGGTACAGCATTTTGTAAGGGATCTGAGCTGTTAATATATTTGGAATGGGAACCCAGATGAGATGGTCGAGACCCTAGAGAGAATCTTTAAATGAAATGAAAAATGCAATTTTTTAAAATATAAAAGTTTCGTGTAGTTTTAGCTTAACAGTGAAAGTCGTTATTATTTTGATGGTAGGCCTGTGCTAATATACTTTAAATTTTTATTGGTGCCTTCCTCGGTTATTTCTTTTTAAATGACTCATCAATTAAGTACTTAAAATGGCAACATTGTTAAATGAAAAGAATACAATATTTTCCTTTGATACACTTTGTCATACGCAGCAACCGCTATTTTGTTGGATTACAATGATTTGTCAACTTTATATGAGAACATTAATTGTCATGAAGTCTTTTTGTTTGTGTTGTTACACACATGACATACCACATGTACTACATGGTTTCCTTTCTTCAGTTGTTGCTATGTAGTTTTCATTATTTCCTCCAATCCTCTCCATGGTTGTTACTTATTAGTAATCGTTGCCTTTTAATTATTGGTGCATCCGGCGCGGATTTAAGAATAATCTTCAAACACGCTCGGGATTTTTTATTTGAAAGCTGTCAACACCCGGTCTTCCAAGGTGGTCGCTCACAAAATAAGCCTACAAACCGGGCGCGATGGAGCTTAACTTCGTTCAGTTGACGCGGAGCTTAACTAAGTGCACTAAATCTAGCCCCGCAAAACACTTTACAAAAACACTTCAAAATACGAAACACTTATATACTTGTATATAGTTATTATGTCACTCTGCCTAAATCAATTTTGAGAACGAGTTGTGGCCCATGACAGTTTAAATTCAGTTTACTTTTCCATTTCTTCTGTTCTACCTTGCAATAAAATTAATATCATAGTACCATTCAGGCTTTACAAGGTTAAAATGCATTAAGTTTCATTAAATAATTTAATAATAAAGCCACCGTTTTACATTCAAATAAATATCATCAACGATATATCTTTTAATTACCGCAGTAAACTGTCCATGAAGTTAAGGATCAAAATTGTGACTTGAGGGAAAATGTTAATATTTGTCCAGCTGCTCAGATCACCGTGTGGTTCGATGGAACGGCTGAAGATTGATCAGTAGAGAATGAATTAAACAGTTTCTATTTGTTCTGTTTAGGTTATCTTTACAAGTATATATAATTTCTCAGCTTATAACGATGAAAATAGACAAAAATCTATTACGCTGGACAAGCCGTCATCATTTTACGTTATCTTGTAAAGCTCAGTTTAATTTCTGTTTAGTAGGGCCTACTATAAGAGACACTTTAAAACACCCCCGGTTCTGATTCCAACCATTTGACCTCGGAATATCTGACAGTAGCCTAATTGTTCATATAATCCACTCAGCCATTCAACCAGTACCAAAACTGGCTGAAAACTTGTTTTCAGTTTAAAGTGTATTAGTCTACCTTCTAAAAGTAATTTAGCCGTAAATTTAAGTTGCGTAAAGTAATAGTTTAATTTAAAGTAAACACGCAATATAGTGAAATGATCAACTATGTTGATATATAGCACTTTTAATACCACATGTGTAAACCGTTAGGCAATTTAATTCGTTTTCCATATAAGCAGTCCTGTGAATGTCCGAGATTTAAGTCTCAGATCAGCGCGACCGGGAATCAAACTCACGAGAGTTCAATTTCATTTAAAACCTAATGATTTTACATTTCTGAGCTCTCTCCGCTTACCACTACGCTACCAGGGCATTCAATTTATTAGCATAGCTATTAATTATTTCATAATAATTTAATATACTGTCATACCTATTTCTAAGTAGTTAAATTAAAAGTTTTAAACTTCATACATGAAATACTTATCTGCATTTTAGAGCTTTTAGTTTAACATTTACAATTCCAGCACTACTGATTAATGACACCAGAGTAAATTTCAAATTCTTTAGTTCCAATTTTTAGTCACAAGTATTTTATACAAATTGGTGCCCATAATTTTATATGCTACAACTCTAGTCAAATGAACACATGTCATTAAAGTTAGTTAAGTTTTATAGTTGGGTGTTATCTACTTGTATACTTGTAGGTGTTAGCTAGATAAAATTTTGTTTGATTGGCTTGTGACAGCTAAGCTTCACACATAGTAAATAACAAAATGTTAATTTCATCATCGCTGAACATTCACAAAATTAGAAATGAGAAATAATTAGCATCTAATTAACTGATCAAATTAATCGGTCTGTTTAGATTATATACATATATATATATATATATATATAATATATATAAAATATATATATATAAAAATATATATAAATATATATATATAAATATATATATATATAAATATATATATATAAATATATATATATATAAATATATATATATATATATAAATAATTATATATATGTATATATATTGACATGTATATATAAGTATTAATATCGTTTTGTATCCCAGGTATCGGCTATATAACCACAAAATTAAAAACTCTTAAAATGATGCTTTATTTAATCGATGGTCCAGGCGAACAAGTTTTAACGATGGCTTATCATTTCATTTAAAACGGTAAAATCAGAAATAGAAAGTACAGAAATTACAAGCTGCAATTGCTCTAATGAAAACGTTTCAGAAAAGTATTTGAGAGTTTATCCGGTGAAAAATCAACCGAGCTAAGAGCCGTACGATGTTGCGGAAGATGGAAATCGAAGTAGACTCATCGAATTCCCTGCGAAAAAGCCATTTGGCTTGAAGCAGAATCTGTCGATTTATCAACCGGTCCCATGAAGTGATTATAAGCGGATGCATCATTGTCGGGTTCTAAGTGATTTCTAGCATTTTCTTAGTTAATTCAATTCGGCGCTTCAACTGGATTTAAAGATTACTGCAGTATATTAAATACACGTGTAATGCAAGAGTATATTCGTGATATGTGACTATTGAGTGATATGTTGACGCAACTCAAGAGTAGATTAACAGTAAACCGAGAGTGTCGTGAACGACGACTACGTGTAAGAGGAACAACAGATTCCTTAAAATCCAGGTCACATATGCATTTAATTAAGGATCCACTTGTTGATCTAGGATATGCTCTTTCGAAAGTAAGAAAACAAATTTTAAGTAGGAATGTAAATCAACATTGCAGCGGCTATAAAACTGAAACAGTGTCAGATCACTGGATAAGGACTGGCTGTGTTTATTTGAATAATGTTTTAATAATAGTTCCATGAATGTGGACAAAAACATCTCAATTTAGTCTAATGTTCGCGTCTTTCAAAACCTGACGAACGGCCACAGCAGATGGCATTATTCTCCAGCCATCTGCTTAAAATTAGCAATTTAATTTTTAAATAATGTTTTTAATAAAAGCGAGATAGTGCAGAGCCACTCTCTTTGCCATAAAGTGCACACATTCATGTTAATATCCTCTTTTAATTTATTATTTTATATTTTCACAATACTTATTATAGTTGATTAGTATACTACGGTAATGTATTTAATGGCTACATATTTCTATATTTGTTGCAGGCATTTGAGGCAAGCTGCACGGTAAAGGTAGAGTTCTTGTTTAAAGAACGCGGTCGCCGCTTCTCAACAGATGTGGCACACAAACTTATGAACTGATTTGATCTCAGCTCTTGTATCAATAATTAATATAAAGCTAAAGTAAAAAGCTACGGTTAACATCAGTTTCCTCACTCGAAAGCAATGTCAGTGACGGGCGAGCCCAGGATTTGAACCTCGCACATACTGATCCGCCGTCGAGTATCTTACCGACTTCGGTAAGATACAAAATAAATAAATCTAAATAAAATAAAGTAGTAAATCTAAAGTAGTAAAAATATAAAATTTTAACAAATAAACGTGTACATGTTTAATTTCACAGTAATGCACTCCATCAAACTAAACGATCTAACTAAACACATATTCGATGACTGACATTTATTTAAAAAATTTCAACATCTCCAAAAAGAGATTAAATAGAATTTAATCTATGCAATATATAATAATCAAACAATTCGCACAGTGTGTTCGATAAAGTTTGCGTTGAAAATATAAATCCGTCGGGTGCGTTCAAATTGATGTAGGCTGAATTTCTTTTTATCAGAATATATACTAATATGCAGTAGCCATGAGATATGCATTGCGTTGAGGTAATTAAAGTTATGGTTACATAATAACTAACATGTAATAATGGCTACGTAATCAACGATAAAGCAAAGTGTTTTAGATACAGCTCAATCACAAAAGTCTGGGATACAATAAATTCCCTTTGCAGGACAATTCATTCGGTGACGGAAGCTTCTTCATGTAAATGCGCTAATTGTGTCAGTTTGTGTGCTATCTTTTGTAAACGTAAAAGCGTTCAGATTACATGAGGATTTGTAAAATATATATTTTGTACTAAAAATGTTGATTTAAGACCCACTTATATATGGAAATGAATAGGAAAGCTGAAGACAGAGAAAAGTGGAGGCGTTATGCACTATGAACCTGCCAGTAGGCAGTGCACTAAGAGGGAGCGAGATAGATAGAGATTTTGTTTAGAGTTAGTAGGTAAGATGACTAAGATTTACATGTTAAGTCAATTGTCAGTGTGAAAACGCTGTATTAAAAACGATTTCAATGAACCTGAAAAAATCCAATGAGCCAGTTTTAACAATAGAATTAGACATCTTGTTGTATTATGACACTTAAAAGTGATTTCGATAGCATTATTAACTAGGATTAATAATGCCTTTGAAATGGTTTCGACTCATGACCTTGAAAGGCTCTTACCAGAGCATGGGTGGAGAAATACATGCCGAAACAGCTGCAAGTCAAGCCCAGCAAAACTATAAATATATCAATGCCTTTCTGAAACAAACTAAGCCTATGACCTTTAATTGACAAATGAAAATACGCTGGCCAGACGAGTGATAACATATTGCCAGTTACGCTGCCTATTAGACCCATTAATATCATGAAGTGGGGAATAAATATGGCCATCAGCATCGTAAGAATAACTAGACCTAGCCTGAGTGCGAGGCTCCACAGTTTTATTGTCCCGGACTCGTCGTAGCAGGAGGGAAAGAGGGTCTCTGGTCGGCCTTTGAAGAAAGCTGACTCGAGCAGTTCAGCTGTAGCGAAGTACGGCAGCGGGTACGAGAGAAGAGCCTTGATGATAAGAAAAACATTGACGATCAATTTCATCGTCTGATTTGGTAGATTATTTGTGATAACGTCCTCGGTTTTCGTGCCAAAGGTGACGAATCCGATGTAGGAAAAGATAGCTTTGAAGACTGCAGCAGCGAAATGGGTCCAATGCATCATCGTTGAAAACTTTGATCTGTCGGCCATGCTGCCTTCCAGTGAGGGCAGAAATATCTGGGAGGTATAGCTGAACACGACGACACCGAGTGAGATGGGAAAGGACCAGATGTCAATCTTGATCTGAACTGCGTTGAACTGCCAATCAGACACCAGAGTGAGACAGTAGACAAGAATGATTCCGTTGATGATGAGGTGGGCCACGGTGCACCAGAAGCTCAGCATAGCCACGTGACGGAGGTTGCGCAGAAAAGCGCAGGGTAGTAGAATCAGCGTGTAGATCATCACCCAAGCCGGTAGATCCAGAAACTTCGGAAAGACTCCATCCATCAGTTTGCCGCAGAGAAGAACGTAGACGATACAAGTTATCATTAGCTCAATCAGCTGAGCAACGTATACAACCCTGCCTCCAAACCTCTTGCCCCATACTGTCTCGGCTATTGCCACGTAGCTGGATCTCACCCTTCTTCTCTCCCAGACCTTAGGACCATCTAGACCTCCAGGACTCCACTCTACATCCTCGTAGAGACAGTCGACCAGGATCTTACCGGTGTAGCAGCAGACGTAGGCGATGACGATCATCGACACCACGGCCCAATAACCTCCCTGGAACACCGTGTAGGGAAATGCGACAATGAACATGCCCTAGAACAAATAAAGTCATATAGTTACATAAAATTTAACTAATACAGTTGCACCAAATTTAAGTTTTACTTGCTCTAGAAAGTTGACACAAACTCTCTAACTCTAACTTATTTCGGTTATGACGTTTTTGTTACGATAGTGTACAAAATGTGACTTTTTATTCGTTTAATGATTTAACAATTGTTAAACGAATCTGAGTGGAGCCGGTGGCGATAGCGGTAATACAACCGATCTCGGATCAGTGTGGGTTCAATTCCTGGGCTCTCCCGTCACTGATATCGCTATCGAGAGATGAAACTGACGCTAACGTCGGCTTTACACCTTTACAACAATGGGAATCCATTAACAGTAATTAAAATTTAAATTCAAATTTTGCTTCAATTCCGATATGGATAAATTGATTTGTAATTGCTACCTAGCAATCTACGCTGATAATTAAAGTATGAAAATTATTCGTGCATGCAAGTAATTTATTCTGTCAATTTAAACGTAATATGTTTCTATATATTTTGCCTAATCAATAAAACAATAAACGACGAATTTACAGTAATTTATTTAAATGCGCAAGATGAGCACTCAATTTAAAAAATATATAAAATAAGGCCTAAATCAAAGTATAATTTGTATAATTTTATACCATACATTATTCATAAAATTACTGTATAGGTCTAACATTCAATATAAAAGACTTAATATAAGAATAGTGCGAATGAAAAAAATACGTAGCAAACGTCAGATTGAAATTTATTAAATTTAGAATTGATAATCAAAAATGGCTGTAGCTAGGCAGAGCACGCAAGCGTGAATAACACAGAACTGTCTCGCCTGACTGACATTTGAACCTAAGACTTGAGATCAGAACGTCGTAACTGGAAATCTAATTGACGTGTCACTGGTAGATGTTGCTTAACTGGAACACCTGTGATTAGTCATATTTGAAGCATGATGTGGATTAAATTCCACTACCATCAGATTGTCCCTGATCAATGTAAACAAGAATCTTAGTTGCCTACTTTAAAACCACAAAAAGACCCAGTATATTTTAGTTGGCAGGTTCTTTTGTTTTATGTCTTAATTGGTGAATTATAAACGTATTAGTCGTCTGTGGCAGTGCTGCATTATAGATTAATATAAGATCCGGTCAATATAGCATCCCAGGTAGCCGCTAGAAATGTGGACAGCGAACTGCTGGTGCAAATATTTAATGAAAAACTTTCAATATCTTCTCAAATCTCCCATCTGTCGCCTGACCTATCTCCTCATAACTCGATCCATCACATTTTCTCTATTCGGTCTATTAGTCCGTATTTAGATTCGCTCCATCTGTAATTTCCTCGCTGCGTTTCAGAGGAATTTCAAAAGAATTTTATTAATTGAGACTACTAATACTACTATATATTTCAGCTCCATGAAATATATAGCATTTATTAAATATTTCATGAAGATGAAATTGTAATCATCTTCATTAAGAGAAAAGCTGAAGACAGAGAAGAGTGGAGGCGTTATATAGCATGGACCTGCCAATAGGCGGTGTACTAAGAGAGATTTCATCTCCCATGTAGAAGTGTACAGATAATTTAGCGTGCTTTATGTGAAATAGTAATTTTGTCATCTACTGTACATGTATATCTCACATTGAATTTGTACGTTTATCGAAACTAGTAGGCCTACTAGTACTAATGCTAATATTATTACTAATGCTAATGCTAGTGATAACGCCAATGTTAGTGCTAGTGCTACTGCTAGCGCTACTGCTACTGCTCTTGCATGTTTTAGTGCTTAGTGCTAGTGCTCTTGCATGTGTTAGTGCTTAGTGCTAGTGCAATTAATTAATCAATCAATTAATTAATTAATTAATTAATTAATTAATTAATTAATTAATTAATTAATTAATTAATTAATTAATGCCTAACGGTTTAAACATGTGGTATTAAAAAGTGATAGATATCAGCATGGTTTATCATTTCACTATAATGCGTGTTTATTTTTTAATTGCTTAATGTTTAGTGCTTAGTGCTAGTGCTAGTGTTTAGTGCGTAATGCTAGTGCTAGTGCTTAGTGCTAGTGCTAGTGATTAGTGCTTAGTGCTAGTGCTTATGCATGTGCTAGTGCTTGTGGTAGTGTATGTGTTAGTGCTAGGTTAGTGCTAGTGCCAGTCCTAGTGCTACTGCTAGTGCTAGTGTTAGTGCTAGTACATGTGAATGTGCTAGTGCTAGTACCAGTACCAGTACTAGTACAAATACCTATGCCAACACCAATACCAATGCTACATATAATGCTAATGCTAACGCTAATACTAATACTAATACTTATACTAATACTAACGCTGATGCTAAAGCTAATTATAATACAAACTGAGAATACTACTTACTACTATTACTGCTTTATAAAACCCCGGGTGCTTTACACCCGGGATAAAAATAAAATTAAGTAGACAATGATAATACACCCTGGGCATATTCAAATAAAATAAAAAATAAGAACTAATGAATATACAAATAATGGCGACTCTGATTGTAACAGTACTTTTAATAGTAACGTTATTATTACTAATTTAAAATAATAATATTGCTGTTGTTAGGATTGATATTATCAATAATAGTAACGACAATGAGATAGAGACTCGAAAGTTAAGAAATCAACTTTTTCCTGTTGGTAAACAATTACTTCCAATAAGCGGCTAAACTTTTCGATACGGACTTTTGGTTAGAACTCATGCAAATGCTAAACGGCGTGCTTAGCAAATTATATAGATCTAAATAGATTTTGAGTCAAATTAATTAATTTTCAATTAACTTCAATTTTGAGTAGATGTTTAACTTCTTGTTAGTCTCTACAGTAAACATTTTATACAAAGAGGGAAGAGTATACCGTCCGACTCCTAATCTGAGTTTAGTTCATAAGTTTATCCCTGGATGAGGAAACGGACGTTAAACCTTTATTATTATTATAATTTTTTTAAAATTTCCCTGGGTTGTATAAGGCCCTGGGCTAAAATATAAGATAAAAAAAGACTTCATTTAATTAAAAGAAAGATGAAAAAATATTTAAAATAGTTCCTCTGCGCTCTGGGAGGCCGCATTCACCAATGTGCCACGAATCTATATAAAATAAATAATAGGAAAATATTATTAAAAATATTAGATATTATTAACATAATAATAGGAAATATTATTATTATTTTTATTATAAGAAACAGTGTTCTTGTGTTTTGTATAGCTAACGTAATCTTCAACGAGAACGCGAATAATCTGTACTGCATGTCATTTCTCTCAACGTTGTATTTGTCAAATCGGTACAATAAGTTTAACTTCTGCTGATAAAAGAGGCGCAACTTTCAGAGGAGACCGGATGAGACTCGAAACAGTGTATCAGGAAAGTTCTCTAACAACTCAACCGTCCCACCACTCTAATTTGCTACAAGTCGTGGCTTAGCATAAATTACTGAAAACAGGCAAACTAAATTAAAATTAGAATGTCTTAATAGCGTAGGGGTAACGTCATGAAGTTTTAAATGACAGATCCTAAGGTGAATTGAACCCTCTTGGGTTCGAGTCCCAGCCGCTCTGATCTGAGAGTAAATCTCGGACATTCACTGGACTGGTTAAACGGAAAATGGTCTAGATTTCCTAACGGCTTAAACATGTCGCATTAAGAAGTGATAGATATCAACGTATCATTTCACTATAGTGCGTGTTTACTTTTTAAACAATAATGATTTCGCTGTGGTACACAATTCAAAAATTTATCAGTATAATTAAGCTGTTGCACTTACAGTAATAAAATAACTTCAAAATATATTTGCAGTATATTAATGAGTTGTGTCTCACCTGAATAGCATTGGTAACATTCCATCCAGCCTGCCAGGCTGAAATCTTTGTTCCGGATTTCAATGTTTCGCCTTCCATTTCAAAATTCCCATAATCCACTGAAGTACTTTTGCCTAATCCCTCGCAAGATTCATCCTTATAATTCACGCTGCATGACCTCGATCTAACCTTGGGACTATATCCTTCGTAAAAGTCTTCCGGACAATGGCCACCGTAAATCTGGTGGACATCGCCAACAGCTGGCTGGTAAACCACAGGAGCAGCTTGTGGGTCCTCGTCTTTTGAAGAACTGTTGCCACGAATTCGAGCAAAACCAAAAGCCTCGTCCGGCGATGAAGAAGCTGGTAACACTGCTCTCAGAGCGCGAAGAGTTGAGTTATATATTCCTGACATTTTTGTGGACTAATTCTAATTAATTAATTAATTAGCTTAGAATGTGCACTGGAGAGAGTATGCTCTTGAGGCATGATGTAGGGTTAAGAATTACCTGCTAAAATTTTAAATGTTTTTTTTATAAATTACAAGTGCATCGATAGCGACTAGCCTTATGGTAGCTAAACATCAAAAATAAATAAATTCTCAAATTAATACACAATAAAGAACAAACAATTATTAAAAACTTCAAAGCAATAATAGCAATAATTACAGAATAATTAGCAATAATTAGCAATAATTGTGAGATAATTAAGAATAATTACACTTTATTCAGAAATATTGTCATATGCTTAGAATGGGTCACATGCATTCAGCGAAGTAATTACAATTTAACTATTTTTAGATATTTCCCATTTTTACTTCGTGTATATAGCAACCAAAACGTGAGTAACAAGATGAACATTACGCTTAGATAATATACGCATCATATGCATGCAGCTGCTCAATAAATGAGTGCGCGGAATATACTGCTTTAGAATTCATAATTTGACAATAATTTTATTATGATAAACTTATCAGAGCTAATTGGTAAGTCAGGCATGCTCAATGCTGTGTAGATTCATGAAAATTGAGAAATCTGGAATATACCAATTACTGTACGAGCTCAGGAAAGGCGACTGACGCCGATATGGGAAGACCTGGAGCCACGCTCGGTGTTTGTTGTGTTTTATCGATCGTTCATATGATAGAGTAAAATGGTCTAGCTGCCACACACATGTGGCCTTTTGTCACTGGATTAATTTACCAATAAACACATTGCGCTTTAATGTGACGCATTGAATGAAAACGGCGTTAAATAAATATAACTTATGGATTGAGTGATTGATACAATTTTATCTCATTCGTCATTTTATCTCCTCGATGAAATACACATGAATCAACTATCGATGTATACTTTAAGATCAATTAAAATTGAACTTGCAAATTAATAATGTAGAGCGGATGAATTGCTAATTAAGTAGTAATCTGAGTGCCAAGACACCAAAATATGTCATAAATTTCACATTGTATTCCAAAATTGCGCTACTTGAACAATAACATGACGAAAAATGGATAATTATAAAACATTTGATAGCTAACCGATGAAAAAATCAAAAGGTTGACCGTACAAGAGCTGAATTAATGACTCTCATTTTTTATTGAATTGCCAGTAATACTGTAGTTATTACTGGCAATAACTACAGTATTACTGCCAATTCAATAAATTATTACCTCGTAATAATTACCAGGCAATTACTGGATTACCAGGAGAAACCAATTCGTGCGTTCTGCTTTTTAAACAACACATACCGTATAGTCTTACATTTTGATTTGCTTTAGATTTAAAGTACCAGGCGAATAACGTAAAGATCAAAGATGCTAAGCATATGGATTTTATTCCTGACGACTTGGGATCTATTCACTCACTAGCTTCTAGCAATAGTTAAAATATAAAAAAGTCGTGTATAGGGCCTATCATTACAACAAATTGTTTAAGTCTCTATTTCTATAAATTTCTATACTACCAATAGAACTGAAAATCAATAAAAGTATATCGAAGCAATTTCCGTATATATCATATCGTTAAAAGATGAGTCAGCTGTTTAAGAACTCTGATATCCAAAATTTAATAATTATTCTTACAAACAAATATATACTAAACGAATTTAGTATATATTTGAAAAAAAAACTGAAAGAATTTGACAAGATTAGCGGTTCTAAGAAATATCGTTAGAATACTAGCATAGGCAAAAATTTCTAGCAGAATTTGGCAGCATAAGAAAATTCTGTGTAGAGCAGTAGCAACACACTCTGTGCAATGCTCGCCGCTGAAGAGGCGCGCTGTCAGGTGCTGTAACAAGTTGTAGCCTAGAGGTCGCTAGCTCACTCTGAACAGAGTTAACTATCAATAAACCAGTTGATATGATCTGCATAGCTTTTATAAAACCCTGTTTGGAATTTTTCAAAATATTTTGCTCTAGAAAAGTTTTAAATAACAAAACGAAATAATAAACTATACAAAATTAAATGTTGAAAAGCTAACTTGTCCCTACATTAAACAACATGTTCACAAATTTAAAACTGGAAAGCAATTCCCTGTCTTCCGCTTAGTTGTATTACATATGCATACAGTAAATGAATAAAATCAGATAACAATTGATGCCGTCAAAAAGCTGGTAAAGCTACTTTTAACGTCAGTTTCCTCACTCTAAAGTGATGTTAAGTGATGATGAGCCCAGGATTTGAACCACGTACATACTGATCCGCAATCGAATATCTTACCGCCATCGCTACTGGGTACAGCCTGTTAGTTAATACGAATATTTCTTTGTTCTATATTGTTTTTGTTTTAAAGTATTTCACTGTTGTGAGTATACATGTAGAGATGGTTTTGCATGCTAGGCTATACTCTATTAAACATTAAACATTCTATTATATATCGTGTAGCCTTTTTGAATGTCGTGAATAGTCTCTCTCTCTATCTCTCTCTCTCTCTCTCTCTCTCTCTCTCTCTCTCTCTATCTCTCTTTCTCTCTTATTGCACTGCCTACAGGCACGTCCATGGTATATAACGCCTCCACTCTTCTCTGTCACCCGCTTTCCTCTTAATGTTCTCATACAAGACTTGTGAGTGGATCATTAAATCACCTAACATTCTTAATCTCGGCCTGCCTTTGCCATTGTTTCCTTCTATTCTGCCTTCTATGACCTCTTTTAGTAGATTTTATCCCTTAGAATGTGTCCTATCCAACTTTTCTTCCTATTTCGTAATGCATTTATCTACTGTCTCTCTATACTAACTCTCTCCAGAACTTCCTCATTTGAACCTTTTGAGTCAAACTAATCCTCTCCATTCTTCTTTATACCAAAATTTACAATGCCTTTAGTTTCCAGAGATCTTCCTTCTTTAAGGTCCATGTCTCACATCCATACAATAGCGTGGTCCATACCAAGATTTTCACTATCTTTTTCTTTGTAACTTTCTTTCCCATTAGCAAAGGACTCTTTTGCTCGTGCAATCCTACTGCATATTTCATGTTCACATTTCCCATCATCTGCTGTAGTATGACCTAAATGTTTGAAACTCGTTACCTGCTCCAATCTCGAACACTCTCGTATAATATGGTCGTGGATAACCATCAGACCACATTGGTACAGGATTATATTGTACTGTGTACATAATTCTAAATCTTGTTGTTCTTGATTATACTCATGAAAATTGTCGCAACCCTTGAGGATTAAAATTTTTGATTCGATGCCTCTACTTCTATAGCATGAAAGAGCTGCGAAATCTGGTTTCTCCTTATTCTAACTGATAATTTTTCGTTTTTTCCACTCGGTTTCTTACTTTCTCTCTCCCCCTCTCGCTCCTTTTCTCTCTCTCTCTCTTTCTCTCTCTCTCTCTCTCTCTCTGTCGCTATTCACCTGGTTTTGGGCCTGGTTTTGTAGAAATTAGCATCTGAATTCCTTTTATACTGAAACCATCTATTTTATATGGTATGTAATATGTCTATGATTCTCCAGATTACATTCTTATTAAAGTACATTTTTAAAATTCACCAGATGACGACGTTAATTTAAGTAAGTGCTCTGGTATATTTCGTTAATTCGCTAGATGTCTTCGCTATAAAAGTAGAGCCTATTTCGATGACAGAAGGGAAGAGAGAGAGAGAGAGAGAGAGAGAGAGAGAGAGAGAGAGAGAGAGAGAGAGAAAGAGAGTCGTGTTGAGAGACATGGCAACTCAATCTCAATTAGGTCATAAAATACATCAATGATCATTCATCGATTATTTTTTAATTTAGATGCAGGAGGATTGGTCTTCTATAACTTTTGATGGCGTTTTGCGCAGTAGAAATTATTATATTTCGTCTTACTCTCCTTTTACTGACTTCGAGTTACCGTATAATCCGTGCTCATCACATATCTGAGGCTTTTTATCAGTAAAACCACTTTCATGTTGTTTAATTTTTTATTTACTTATAATTGTGGATCGCTTTCTAATTGTTAAGGTGTGTGTTGATATAAACAATTAAAAGTTTGATAATTGAAAAAAACTTTGCTGCCACGAACAGCAGTTATGGCTACAATTAAACAATAAATTAGTTGATTTTTTAAATTTATTAAAGTTTATTATTTGATTTAATTAACGGATGCTGGAGAACGAAAAGAAGTGGCAGGGATGCTAGGAAGTCTGATTAAGCGATCTGTTGAAAAGTATAATAAAGAATTTCAGTGATTTCCATTTAAGTCATGTCAATAGGTGGAATCTTGACAACTAAAGATATGACTGCAAATATTACTGAGATTCTCCCTTTAGTGTTCTTCCAAGTGACAGGTCCAAGGTACATATCCGCACTGATATTCTGCCCTCGTACTCGGCAAAGAGCACTCCATTGATTAAATAATTAATCCCTTCACTAAAGGGTATTCGTACCCATATCTTAATGTAGCCTATAGCGTGGGAATAGTATCGTTTCTAATGTGGTTTACCGCTGAATTCCTTAGATCTTGCTCAGTCGCCTTTTACTTCGCGAGTATTATTGGCACTCTAGATTTATTAATTTATTATTTAACAACAAACATAACAAAGTTAAAGTTTAGTGACCTCACGATATTATAGCATCCTGATCAAGTGACAACCCTGTAATTGTATTGTGACGTAGTGGTCTCAACATCTAGTTTCTTAAAATAAAACGAAACATTATGCAGTGCTTTCTAGTATATTTGTCTATTATCTAACGTATGCGAAACAAAAATCTATAGTGCTTCTTGCCCCAAACAGAGTAGAAATGATGTGGAAAATAAGACTACTTTACAAAATTTGTCATATAAAGCTGGAGAAATAAATTGAGGCCATCGGATGCTATTTGATTTTATTTAGTTTTACATAACATACATCTGTAAGTGTAGCTTACAATGCTTTTTAAAATGTTTTATTTAATATCGTCTGTTGTACAGTAAAGAGATGCAAGTCTAATTTGATCCTATTGAATGATATTATATGAACCTATTAGTTTTTGAATACTATGCGCACAACCTTCACAAAGACTAATTTTGTCCATACTGCTGATGACGATTATGATGATGTTGAGGAGGAGGAGGATAATAATGAGGTTCACTATAGTGGTAATGATACTAAAAATAATAATCGATATTAATATTATAACTACTATTAATAAAATAAAATAAAAATAAAATAAAATAAAATACTAATAATAATAATAACCTCGGGTACTTTGCACCCTGGGTAAAAATAATAAAATAATAACAGTGTTAGTTTTATTATTATCATTATTAGTTTTAGTATTTTTATTACAATTGCTATTAATGCTATTAATTGTTATTGTCATTTTCTTTATTGCAGAACTAAAAATGATGCACATAACAAAATTTAATCCAAGCTGTAAACTTGTAAATATCAATGTAGATTTGGGAAGGCCTACTGAAAAATGAGATGGCTTTATGTACTGATGTAAATCTTTATTTACTATAGGCTAATTCACTTTCCGATATTTTGTGTCTTTAGCAAAATTTATTGTTGCTTCATCCCTAATGCATTATTTAGTATTTCCTTCGCGTCTGCTTCTATTTAGAGTTGTTCCGGCTTTGTCAAATTATTCGAAGGAAGTTTTTCGCATCGTTACAAGTTAATTTTGAATAAATAACAATACCTGCATAAAATAGATAATAACAGCATTAGAAATATACTAAAATACAATTTATTTTGTACCAGGTAACTGAAGAATGGACCAATAGTTAACAATGCGCGTCATAAGAGGCGAATAAGCAAAACTGACGAACGAAATGGAAAGCCACCTTAGAAGCTAGCCATTTTCCCAAGCTGTATATCACAAAAGTTATGGTTAGAGCATAACCTTTGGGATGTGTGGCGGGATTAACTTGTTGATTTGCAGAGGACACTATATGGGGTGTACGTGAATACAGACTCTGAGTACTTTCCACCTACTGAACACGATTAACGTTGAAATTAGATTTGAGCCGAACCCTCTGAACCATATTTATTGCTTTTCACTGGTTGGAGCTAGTGGCGATGTCGGTAAGATATTCGACCGCGGATCAGTATGTGCGGGATTCAAATCCTGGGTTCGCTCGTCACTGACATCGCTTTCGAGTGGAGAAACTGACGTTAACATTGGCTTTGCTTTGCTTCTTCAAATGCATGGGATGTAATTCGGATTTGAGATGTAGCCTATACTGGGAAGAGGGTATTACACGCCACGTAGTCAAGGAATGTATTTGGAGTTGAAACCTTTAAGAAAACTATTCTTTTTGTCCAGAAGTAAACTTGAATGTAGCTGATCAGCGTTAAATTAATTAAATTATAAGCTGCCTCGAAAAGATTTGAATTCAAAGCAATTTTTTTAAATTAGACAACGTAGCACATAATCACCCGACTGACTCCAAAACTGCAATTCTGATATTTTAACTTTGCAATCGTTCTAGGCTTACGATAGAGCAGTGTTTTGACTCTGTGAAAATTTCCTGAGGTTTTCTAATTTCCTGTGCAAGTTATTTCTCGAAATTCTTATAGTATTATAATAAGAGTATACTCATTTGTTTATTAATAATCAGTAAATTTGTTCTGTAACTTAGATACATATGCTTTAAATCATATAAATCTAATTGTCTGTTTAGCTTTTATCACTAATATTTCTTTGAAGAAATATTTTATTTTCCAAAATACATGTAGATTCCCGTTACTATTTTTAGTAACCTATCTTCTTATGTTGCTTTTTAATAAAAGATGAATATTTAGTTGAAATATTTTCAAACCTCTCAACCCAACTTAGATTAGAGAGAAACGATTTAAAACTGTAAATAATTTACATCGGGATATCAAATGAAATAAAGTCGAACGTTGTTTGGCTTTTAGTTTTTAAAATAAAATAGTTCCTCTGTGACAACCCTCTTGAACTGTATCTTTTGTTTACGTAGTTCTAAAATAAATATTTCTAGACTTAAAAGTTAACATTCAGCTCGTGTATTGAGCTTAAATCGCATTGACCCCATACTAGTCAACTGTAATCGTATAGGAAGAGTTCTGTGAACCCAATCCTAGTGAATCATTCCAAACAATATTTTGTCTGAAACATTCTCTCTATTCGGAACTTGTTTGCAGTCATTCTTGTATCAAAATGTATAAACAATTTCTTATTAGGCCTATGAGAAATGCAAGGTTTTCCAATGAGAAGTGTAACAAATACAAGACCTGTCAAAGAGAATTGCAATGTCTTCGAATTATAAAATTTTATAGCAATTGGATTGAAGTTTTGATAACAATGAAATTGATAGCTTTTCGAAGTTGATGTTTTGAATGACCACCTTAATTTTAACAAGGGTGCTAATAGTAAATAAAGAGACGTGTAAATAGCATTTTGATGGGATGCAAAGAAGCACGACTAAAACGTCTTGTTGATTATATCTGCCCACTGACTGTCCAGTCCAGTAAACAAATGCATCAAGTGCAGAACTCCTTCATTGTTGCTACTCATTGTTTTGGCAACGGCGCTTAATTAAAGTAAAATAGAATTACTAGAATTGTTTACTGAACGTCACTTAATGAGGAGTTTCAGTGCCTAAAGTAAATATGCATTATGTTTAAACCGTTAGGCAATTTAGACTATTTTCTGTAGAACCAGTCCAGTGAATGTCCGAGATATTACTCTCAGATGAGCGCGGCTGGGATTCGAACTCACGAGGGTTCAAATCATCTCAGGATGTGCTATTTAAAACTTCATGACGTTACCCCTACGCTATTAAGACATTCTAAAACATACAAGTATATAGGCCTACTTCCCAGTTGGAGGAAATATATAACAATCTAACATTCTCAATACATTAGACTAATAGCAAGTAAGTTTTCGTTAAATTAACTAGACTACACATTTCAACTCACTGCATGCTCATAATTACAAATATAGCGTTATGCTACTTTCCTCTACGAATATTTTACTTAACATTGTTAATGAAAAATTTATTTATCTATCAAAGCTATTGCATGTTTTCTTCATGATAAAGTAACTTTAGAATAGTTTATAGGCGAGGCTCATCCATCCTGATTTCTATTTTCTTCAGTCCAACACGATCTTCCAGCTTTTCCTTCTTCATTGATTAGTTCTGTCGCTCAATTGAATTTTGTCAACTCAATTACGAAATTCAAAATAGTAAAGTCTGGATGGATCATCCGGTTTATAAAATGTGAGACCTTTGAGGCAAAATATGCATAATTACATTTGCTCTTATCCGTACTTAAGGAATTGTTTTGGTTAGTCTTGTCTTCTACACGTATATGTAAGTAAAGTCATCTGGTTGAAAGGTAAATAATCCTATTGCTATGCTGCTTTTCACGCTCAATAAAGAACGCTCCATCGATCAACGAGATAGTCTCTTCACAAAACCTCATGCCTTATCCACACCTAAATGTAGCCTATAGCTTATAGGGGCCTATATATAGTGTAGTTATAATATATATATATATATATATATATATATATATAGTTATTTATTTTTGTTTAGTGTGATTTGTCCGGGAAAGAAAATACCAAACATGGACTGCGTCTGTCATAAAAGGCGACAAAGCACTAAAATCCAAACCAACATCAGAAAGGACATTCAGCTGGCGAGCGCCTGTGCTCCAGAAATTACTAATTTTACAAAATTTTCTAATAGCGACTCTAGTTAAACTGGAATTCAAGGGGAAAAGATGGTGATAATATATGTATTATATTTTCTAATTTTTATCTCTATATATTCAGATATATTTACACACGTACATACTTGTATATTTATTTATTTAAATTAATAATATAAGTTGCCGCTTTTTAAAGAATTCAATACGCTTAAAAGTCTGGACACATGGCATTGGTCTTTAGTTGTTGAGCTTTTATTTTAATGCTGCGTTATCCTGTCAATATAGCATCAACGCTTTGAGATAGACAAGAATTCATTGAAACATGCTCGATTTTGCTGCTTCAGTTTTTTGGAGTTATAGCTAAAACTATTTTATCTGAAATGAGTTCCCCTCTGTGACAATGCATTCCTGTATACATTTTTTACATTGTTGCATTTAAGCATGTGCTTATTAATCATATACAACCAATAAAGCAAAAATATACAATTACAAATATAATAACAACACTCCAATCAATACTCTAGTATATGTACATATAATAATTAGAATTGAACCTACCGACAACCGCTGATGTTCGTAAGAGGCGATAGACTTGTAGCCACGTGGTTATGATTTCTGTGTTTTAGACCAATTGGTCGCTACATCCATTGATGGCATTATACCACCACACTACTTGAGCTTCAATGTCTATTCAGCACTACTGTGACATTTAGCGTAGAGCGTCGCTTTATAAATATGCGTAATACTACTATAATCGTTATTGTTATTATTATTTCTTTAATGCCCTGTGATGTATGGGGCCCTTGGATAAAAAAGATTAAAAGAGACTTTATTTAATTAAAGTTAAAAAATTGAGCAGTTAAAATAAATAATAGTAACTATTATTATTACTATCATTATTAGTACTATTATTATTATTATTATTGTTATCGTCATCATCAATGCCATTATTATTATACATGTATAATTCGATAAATATATAAATTATGTTTGGCTACAGGAGAATTAGTCCTCTAATAAGAGCTCTGAATAAACTGAATTATCAAGTATCGCTACTGCGCTTTAAATTCTATATATATATATAATTCTATATATATATATATATATATATATATATATATATATATATATATATATATATATATAACGATTGAGCTTACATGTACAATTGTACACGTATGTAAAACTGAAAGTATCAATCTGTTACTTGTGTGCGTAAAGCGCTGGCTTGATACCCGGACCTATTTGTGTATCATACTTGATCCTTTTATTTTATAGCTGAGGTTCTTGTTGGTCCGCTGCTTTTTGTGAGTTAGGCAAATATTGCTTTTTAACTGAGTTAACTTGTATCACTAGCATGATCACGTTCGTCATTAATTAATAGATTCAACAGTTTTGAGCTTTCAACACTGCTTCGCTCTATTTCTTTATTTATTCAATAGTTGCAAATAATTATATACAAAGACATTTAAAAACACCCCTTAGTAAAACACAAAAACTTCCATTAAATATTTTCTTTACAAAATAGCCTACTTTATGAATATCACACAGCAAGTTCATTAACCCTTTCATCTTGTTTGAAACAAAGTAAGTTTTGAATTGAATTGAATGATAAATTTTGTTGAACATTTTCTAAATTAAACTGACTTTAAAATCTTTATCTTCTCTGTACTGCTGTACCAAATTCAGTACTGTCAAAAGCTTCTTGTTATTAATTCTATCATTTTATTACTAAAAGTATTTTGGATGATATTTAAAGGCTCAAATTCGCACAAGTCTGGCATAAGTTTCATCTCTGAAAGAAGTGGCTTTCATTTCAGAGCTTCGCAATCCAATTTCCCGTGCAATGATGCACTGATGAAATCTTGGACCGGTGCACTAGTGCAAGTATGCACTGGTGCTCTGATCAGTCATGCACTGATGCAATGATGCAGTCATGCACTGGTGCACTGGTGCTCTGATCAGTCATGCACTGATGCACTGATGCTCTGATATAGTCATGCACTGATGCACTGGTGCTCTGATGCAATCATGCACTGATGCAGTGGTGCTCTGATACAGTCATGCACTGGTGCTCTGATGCAGTCATGCACTGATGCACAGGTGCTCTGATGCAAGCATGCACCGGTGCACTGGTGCTCTGATGCAGTCATGCACTGATGCACTGGTGCTCTGATGCAATCATGCACTGGTTCTCTGATGCAGTCATGCACTGATACACTGGTGCTCTGATGCAGTCATGCACTGATGCACTGGTGCTCTGATGCAGTCATGCACTGGTGCACTGGTGCTCTGATGCAGTCATGCACTGATGCACTGGTGCTCTGATGCAGTCATGCACTGATGCACTGGTGCAGTGGTGCTCTGATGCAATCATGCACTGGTGCTCTGATGCAGTCATGCACTGATGCACTGGTGCTCTGATGCAGTCATGCACTGATGACGTGGCGCAATCATGCACTGGTACAATCATGAACTCGTGCAATTATGCACTGGTGCCTTGGTGCAATTGTGCAGCAAGGCACCAGTTGCAGTAACAATTTTAAAGTCAGATTAAATGGCAAATTGTGGTAACAATTTTACAGTCAGTTCAATATTATAAATTCCATTAGCAACTGTGCACCATTAGAGTGGATCTCTCTCTCAATCTCTCTGTCTCCCTGATCTCTCTCTCTCTCTCTCTCTCTCTCTCTCTCTCTCTCTCTCTCTCTCTATCTCTCGCTCTATCTACAATGTATAGCGGTGCTGCAAAGCATATCGCCTCAACTACTGAAAATCGACCTATTCACACTCCGTATCAGAATGTAGCTCACAAGTTCACATAGACTCTTGACAGAATTCTGTCCGTAGTTCTCTGTAACGGTTAATCTCATTGTAACAATAGATTCAGCTTCACCGCACAGAATGTCAATAAAATTAGTGTTATTAGTTTTTGCTTCTACTGGAGTTTTAAAATAAAAGTTGCGTAAAATTGCAGATTAATCAAGTCTATTTCAGACAAAATTTTTAAATTAGCTAATTCATATCAGGCCTAGATTATAAAAATAGTTAATAATAATAATATTCTTAATTTATAAGTATTTAAATGCCGCAGAACCTACGTTGCAATGGTTACCGGTAAAACGTTGTGGAATAAAATATATTCTAATTGAAATTTTGCTCTATTTCTGAATGCATGTGAGCAGCCAATTTGAAAGTTAGATTAGACGCTGCTATGAAGTATCCAAAGGTTAAATGGTTATATATCATCTGCGTAATATTTAATATGCCAATCAACACACATTGCTTGATAACTCGAATGGAAAATAAATCAAGTACAAATTTTGATAAATATGGATACGACAAAGAATATTTTCTTAACGAAAACGGATTATCAGTTACTCAGTCAGGTGTACAAGTCAAGAGTATAGCGTTTCCTCGTAAAGAGAAAGAAATCTCTGTGGGTGATGTGGTAGACGAGTTTCTGAGGATTGTCGAGCGCTATGAGAGAGATAAAGCGAACTGTGTCCCGGGCACGACCTTTAACCTCGGCGATGGTGTAGTGGCTCAGTACGGCGTGAAGAGGTTTCGAACTCAGGCCATGGCGGCCGTAAACAGAGCCAACTTTCTAACCAGGATATGGAAAGACAAGAAGAGACAGGGGGATATATCGGAGTACTTTCTCTTCACTGCAGTCAGGTGAGGTCCCGTTTTATTTGATATAATTGTTTACCTGGAAATTTAAATAACTATTAGTGTGTGTGTGTGTTATCAGTATGTGCGGGGTTCAAATCCTGGGCTCGTCTGTCACTGACATGGCTTTCGAGTGAGGAAATTGACGTTAACATTAGTTTTGCCAGCTATTTAGTTTGCCAGGCTGGTATTATTTTTGTTTCTTTGATATTTCCTGTTTCCGTTTGAATGGACTATTTGGCTTTTAAAATACTGTTCTTGAAACGCCTGGATTTGAATGATTTTCCCTGCAGCTATCACGAGAAGATTATATATATATTGATTGAATGATTGATTGATTGACTAATTAATTAATTTATAATTTCGTAGATTAGTCATCTCTTATACAAATGCAAATTATGGCACTTCATTTAAAATAAGACACTACTTAGTCAGTCATCTCTCTTCAGTGCGCTGCCAAGTGGCAGGTTCAAGGTACATATTCATACTCAAAGTCTTCTTTCTCGCTCCATAAGAGCTCTCCTTAGATCAACAAGTTAATCCCTTCACAAAGTCTATGACTTATCCATACCTTATGCAGCCTATGGCTTGGGAAAAATATGGCTTCTAAGGTGGTTTCCCGTTGCCTTCCTCATTTAGGTGGACTAATTATACCATTTAATCCAGGGGAAAAATATTTCATGGTGAGGTGGGTCCCCTCTTGCCATTCTCAGCTCCTGCCTTTAGTCGCCTCTTACGTACACGCGGCAGATTGTTTGCGGTCATAGGGAATTTAATTTCTCGCTACAAGCTGGAACAGGAATTCTGAAATATATACATACATGTTCAATATAACTGACATAAGCGTAAGCTTTAATTAACACCCTTGTCAATAGACATGAGCGTTGCATAAGATTAAGTTTTGAAACGAATCTAATAACGATAATGATAATAATACTGATATTTATAATGAAAATAAAAATGATAACGACAATGATAATGAAATTAATATTAAAGTTATAAATTACTAAATTAAGTATTACGATAATGAAGTGAAATCCATCGTACAATGTATTTGAAACTTAAGGTTATTTCATTCTTCTGTATATGTTAACTTAGTGACCAAAATAGGCGCAATCTGTTACTTTAAACCGTCTTGGCATTCGATTTAATTCTGACACGATAGAATACGATCCCTGATGCCTGGAAGTAAATGAATTGTTTCATGACAGATAAATACTTCAACTTGAATGTCATTATGTCACAGAATGCACCGTGTAATATACATTGCTAAAGTAGATGCTAAAAAAATTTTACAATTGAAAAATAAGGTTTAATTAATGGACATATAATTATCATATTGTAAAATTTTAGCAAGATAAATTAATAGAAATCAGGAAATACTAATTTTCTGGAGTATCTATAAGAAATGTTAGTAATGGGGGGGGGGGGGGTATTATATTGTAATGGGCCAATATGGAACAATAACGAAAGAGGAAATTAAATGTATTATGATTGTTTGATGTTCGCACAATTGAACTGTATGGACAAACAATGTGATTTTTAAAAAAAATTTGTATTCCTACCGTCATTGTCTAATAATTGTTTCATATTTGTGAGATACTGTGTTAAAATTTATTATAATGATCCATGAGAATAAAAAAGAAGTATAATATCGACCTCAAAATGACGTCATGCTCGCCTCATAATCCTCTATAAGGGTAATCAGTAACCATGCTAACCTTTTTTGAATTGGAAAGGGCTATTTATAAATTTTAGTGACTCATTTAAGGGGGACCTTTTAACTACTAAAATCACAGTAACAAAGACGTTATTATCACATAATTTCTCTTTCAAAGTTAGCTTGTAATTGCCTGTTTGAAAGAAAAAAGTAAATGCCATTAACGGTGACCGATTCAGATTAAATTCATTTATTTATTAAATTCATTTATTTATTGCTATGCCGACTACGCGACAAAAACCTTCATAAATCTATTATCTTCTGTTATTATCACTATTCCGAGTTGTGTTATGAAAAAATTGAGAAAAATCGATCCAAGCTCAAATTATTTTAAATCATTATTATAAATCGACTGTTGCTGTCTCTTTGCCGTTTCCACCCCCGAAATCCCATTACACTTCTAAAAACCGTGAGCGGGGCTTAGCGCATTTTGAGAGCTCAGGCGACTTATATGCAAGCTAAGCAACCTCGGTCTCGGTTAGTACTTGGACGATGTTGAATGTTCGAGTGTTGGCTGGTTTGAATAAAAATCAACAGTTATTGCAAGATTATTCTTAGTCAGCGGTTACTATAATGTACTTCTTTTACTGCACCCTTTACTGCTTATGCACTATGGCTGCCTCTAATATAATATAATAACACTATGGCTGCCTTTAATAATATTGAACAATCAATTACATTTAAAGAAAATAATACAATTTAAAAAATAATAATAAAATTATCAAAGTAAGCAAAGATACAGTTGAACTGTGTTTGTCATGTTTGTAATCAAACTGGAATGAAAAATAATTAAAAGAAATATGAGAATAATTAGAGATCATACAATACAAGACCATTGAAACAAAATAAAATTTCTATTTAAAACTCGGCAGGGTACTCAATTGCCTTCACAACACATTAATTTTAGAACCAGACAATTTAAATCTTTTATGCAACTGTTCTTTCAGGGTCAAATGCATGCTTTAAGTTTTAAAACCTTGGTTATACTCTTCTCAACTGACTCCTGTAATTATGATCAGGGTCTCAAATGTTGTAGTTAATGTCTAAATTTAACATTTGTTTTGACTTTACATCTAAGTTTATATACTCATTTATTTCTTAAGTTATTCTTTATTAGAATAAAATATAATTAGAAAATCATCACGGATGATGAGGCCGATTGTGCTGAAAGAAACTTGATTAAAATTTTTTTATTCGTTGCCTTCATAAACAGCTTTTATTGCAGCATTTAAAAGTCAGTCAATTTTTCACAGACTTTTAGAAAATACACAAACGATTTGAGGATTGCAATTATCGTCTGAGAGTAAAAGCAAATAGCTTAGAATGGTAAGCAATCTGATTACATTTTTCAATAACCTTTCCAATTATGTATTCCAGCTAAATTGCAATATTGGATAAATAACTAGGAATATTTCAATTAAAATGTAAATCACGATATAAGTAGGAAACGTTTCAAAAGTATCTCCTCACGAGACTGATGACATTACAGACGTGAATCGTGATTTCTCACAATCGTGTATATTATTTTTTGCTCCGAGCAATCAGGTTTATAAACAGTTTAAAATGCAGCATTATGACGCATTTTAATAGAGATGTTTCTTTAAGTATAGCAACATGCTTAGTGTATATATACTGTATACACACACACATATAAATACATATACATATATATATATACATATATATATATATACTAGTATATATATATACATGTATATATATACACATGTATATATATATATATATATATATATATATATATATATATATATATATATATATATATATTCCCGTGTTGTTTCTGGGACGCCCACATTCTTCAATCAATTTATGAGGAATAGACTGTATTGTATGAAGAACAAACTTTTGCCTCTCGGTAGTGCTCTGCTCGTGTGTGCTTTAAAGCAACTATGAGTATGAATATGTACCTTGGATATGACACTTTGAAGAATACTTTATATATATATATATATATATTATAAATATATATATATATATTATATATATATACTATATATATATATATATACATGTATATATATATTATATCCTATATATATATATAAATTCCGTCGTCTTTACTGGTTTAATCCCATCTTATAAATCTCAAGATCGCATAGGATCGGCAAGACGTAATCTAATGCTAGGTAATGTCGCCTAAAGTGCTGGAGTCGGAAGAAAAATTGAAAAATTTCGCATTGTTATCTAAATATACGCGAATTAGACAATAATTTTGTGTAGTAAATAATTTTTAAATGGGGAAACATAGCGCCATATAATACTATGTAATGGCTAAAAACTTACATGTAGGTGTGTAAGTAGAATCGAATAAAATGTTTTCCATTTTGATGAAACATGTTTTCTTAGATTTTGCAAATACTGCCTGAATTGATCCTAAGCAAGTCCTGTACTTGAGGATGATTTTATATGAAGAATTCACATGGAATATAATAACACCAATATTCTCGGTGGTCAGATTTATCATGCAGTAATTAAATACATGTATAGCTGAGCGATATAACCGTTTATTTCCAAATTAAAAGGGGGTTTTGGTTAGTGAGCGCCTAGGCTCCAGAAATTGCTATAAAATTTAATCCCGACCCTAGTTGAACTAGGATTCAAGTAAAGTTGATGATGACGCTGTTATAGTCATTGATTTAATTGACATTTCTTTCAATTTGTCGCCTTACCATGTAATCAGTAGCAGATCTTCTATACTGTGCATAGCTATACAATATTCTATGAGCGTTTTATGTTCTGTTCCATTCAAATGTGTTTCTGCTAAAGTACTTCATTAACTTTCACTCAGTTATTTTTAGAACCGCTTTTAATATCCTCAGCGCGTGATGTAGTCCATACAATCACTAGTCCATGGTACCAAATCGAAAAAGAAAGTATAGCATTCTTCAGCGTTGCTTTGTATTTATATCTGATTTTTCAAAATAAAATAAAAGCAGATGGTAATTGTTGTGTCCTATTTCCAGTCTATGTCATTGTAATCTCCTCTTCTGTTCATTTGATCAGCTTGATGTTTGCGCAAACTTCTTAAGATACATTTCACTAATCACTAGAAAATTTTCACAATTATCCTTCTATAATATGATATTCATTGCCAAAAATTAAATGTTAATAAATGAAAATTATATAGTACATAAATATGACACTAAAGGGTAAAAGTCTTGTTTAACGTCCTTTGCGCTATTCGTAGGTGCTTTAACTAGATATAATAAATAAAATTTCGCAAAATGAGAGCGTTCATTTCGTAACAATAAACACCTTATATAACCTTACAGAATACCACACATTTAACATTAATAATCAGATTACACTAAATTAAAATAAATTAAATCTTTAAGCGTTAACTTAACTTTTAAACTTTATTTAATTTAAAATTCATTATTTCAGATCCATGGTAGAGGCCGACAAGGACATATTTGCAGCCGGCAATTGCCACGACCTGAACCAGTACAAGAACTACACTCTATTCTGTCCTTATGCCTATCGACTACTGGACAACCGGGACAAAGTCATGGTCAAGGACTTATCTGTCGAATACAAATATCTCAACAAGGAGTCTGAGTTCTTTTATCAGGCGAGAATTAAAGCTCAGAAGAAATTGGAAAGGCATTATAATGAGTCGCTCGGTAGGAATATATTTATTTGCATGAATTAATATTTTCAATTTTTTAAACACTGTACTGATGTTTTTTTCTGCTGAGCTTTGTTTAAAAGAATTGTTGTCAATTTTGATGTCCAAGACGTGTTTAGAACTAATAATAATAATATTATTATACAGTATATTAGATTATTATCAATATAAATTTAGGCTACACATAATTAATATATTACATATTATAAGGTTGTATTGTTCTCATAAGTCTAATATTATCCGGGCTAAAATTCTAATTGTTATTATACCTTATAGTATTGTGTTTTCTGATATGGCATTACATTTGATTGCGTCTTATTTTATTGTGTTCTTCTTCGCATTTTCTATAGTATTTTTACGTAGTAGGTTAACGTAAGTATTTAGAATTTCTGATGATCATTTTAACAGATTCTTTGGGCAATAGATATTTTAGTCAATGATAAAATCTAATATGGTCAACGCCAGTCGTGCAAATCGATAAATCTTCAGAGAAAACAAATAACTAACGGTGTAATATCGCATGCCATATTTGAGTTATTTTATTTGGAAGTTGAATATCGCTTGTCCTGACAAAGGATTCACAACACGAGTTAAATATGGAAATGAATATTTAAGTCAGAAACTATATGATCGCTAACTGTACATGTATTTTTATATCAATCTTTATTTCACAAAAAGGCAGCAAATTAATACAACAGTATTTTTATTCATGAAGAGCTTATCAAGGAGTTAATGTCGGCAATTCACAGAACCGGTAACAAAAAACTTAATAAGCTGCCAGTAAAGGGTTAGCCTATGCATGTGATCTTGATGACCATTCCAGTATGATCATGAGCATTCTAAAAACTTTAGGGTGACCGACTGACCGTATAACTTTAGATAGAACAACTATCAAATTGAACTATTGTAAAACTTTCCATATGACGGCATTGCGTTAATGGTAAAATTAAATTACATTACTCGAAAGAAGAATTAAAGCAAGTGTTACAAGCTTGATGGCTTTTCCTTATTAGATTCGTAAATGCCGAAATCTCATCTCAGCTCTCTGCTTCGCCTTCGTGAATTTTTACAAAATGTCATGTATTATATGCCCTAACTACTATGCTGTAGTTTGCGTGATAATATTTTACTGTCGCATAGAAAGAAAGAGTCCGTAATATGGTGTCAGGCTTTGTCAAATCCTGATTAAATTTGAGTTGTCTCTGGGATTCTGACATTTGGTCACGACAAAAACAAAAAGAAACACCGTTTATCACTCATCATGCATTATTCATTCAACATATTCATTCATTAGAACTTAATTTACATCCATCTTGACCTCTGATTACGTAGTTATTAATTACATTTTATGAAGCTGTTTAAACATTGAACTTCTACTTAAGCATTTAACATTTTAAATAGTAAAGCCCTTTTGGACTTAATTTTCTCTCTCGCGTGTATGCCGGCGACAGGGCGAGCTAAAGAAGTGACCCCTGCATCCAGTGATTCACAGTCTCACATCTAACTGACTATGCAACTGGTTCATCGCTTATTTGATAACATAAATATAAAGCAAGCGTTTATGTGGATTTGATTTTAAAAAATAATACCTTCGTTATCGTTTTATATCGTACTATTCAATCTGAAAATTCATTATAGTTATGACTTCTGGTTATTAAACTATTAAATTTTCCATTGAAAATGAATAATTAATAATTAATTAAATCAATGACTCAATGAAACGACGCCTCCTTTTTCAGAAAACAACTTAAGTTCGCTGAAGAGTATCTATAGTTTTTCAATGAGACATTGATTGGCTCATTACCAGTCAAAATTAAACAATTGAATTATTTTACTTTTTTAAATTGAACTTTTAAACGTTGGTATACACCTGTGTAGTCATATAGTTCTGCGTACAAAACTCAGAGGTGATAGGAAAAAAAAGTGAAAAATATTTGAAATTTACATTTAATAATTATAATTAGCCTAATATTAATTTTTAAGGTCTGCATATAATGCAAGAAATTGTCTGAACTAGATTGTCCACTAATTTTTCTCTAACCCATCTCTTTCCACCATAGGTCTAAATTTTGACCCGCTTGCCTTGGATCTTGGACTTGCACTGCTTTGATCTCTATTTCTGTTGTGGTCTCTGTGTACTCAGTCGTCATTGTGTGGTGCTTTGGCGCCTGTTTATGTAGTGTCTGCAAGAGACGTCCCTGACATTGCCTTATGGCGAGAAACCGGACGTTAAATTCTTATTGATTGATTAATTGGTTTGTAATTTAAATGAATTGAGTTTCTAGAATTTGTTTTCCGTCAAAAATATTCTAGCTTCTAAATATTCTATATATATACTTTATATCCTTCAACCACTATCTAGAAACAATGTAGGATTTGCATTGCATGTTGCCATTTAATGATGTAAATACTAGTGCGAATGTAGGCCTACTGTACTAAACACTAGCAATAATTGAATTGAAATTAAAATATTTTCACTGTTTGAGAATTATTTTATTAATTTATTTCAAAATTAATTAGCTCTACAAATCCCAAATCTTTTTACATTGCAGTTGAGATCAAAATCTCTGATTGATGATTTCGCTGGAACATTCTAACGCATTTGTGTTTACATAACAACAGATTAAGTCATCAAGACATTGCGCTAGATTAAGGAGCCTTTTATCCAGAATGTTCTAGAAATTTTTTATATAGGCTATTTCCTTTAAATGTCAACAACAATCTAAGCGATAGAATGAAACCTTCTGTTTTTTGCATTTAGTCATAAATCATGGACCATAAAAGATGCTTAATGGATAAATATAAATGACATAAACTTAAAAAAAATTGAAAAACCAGACAGTAGTTTTGACTTTAACTTCACGGCCAATTTCATAGCAGCCAATACACGTACTTTGACTGCTTTAATTATATATGTTAATAGTCGGTGAATAGGAAGATATTTACTAATTAGAGTATAGTGTTTGACGCGCGATTTGGGAAAAAAACTTCAGGAATTGTGAATAAATAAACTAAATATTTGAATAAATAAATAAATGTATTTTGAATAAATATCTTCTTGGATTTTTGAAAGTCTGCACAAATTCATTTTCTCAACCAAAATCCCTTTCGGGTATAAGAGAGGCATACGAATCAGGGATCACACAGTAGACCTTTGATTTAAACTTCACTTTTTTAACCGTCATAACTTGGCTGTTTATATGCCATGCTAAAAGTGCCGAAAACTACAATTAATATGCGACTTTGATTAAGCCTCTGATAAAAAACAAAGAAAAACTGTACTTGATCATAAATCATATGAGTTTGTTACCGCAGGGATGGACGTGACGGCCCGTTTGATTAGGAAATGAATGGCAGTACAATTAGTTTCTGATGATCATTTGTCGTCTTCCGGAATTCAATTCAAGCTGGACTCTCCTCTCGAAGTATTTGAAATGGGTTGGATATTAAGAGAGTTAAGAAACAAAAAGCAGTTTATTTGCACAGCAAGCTATACAAACTACTAACAAGTTGACCGATATGCGTGGATAAAATTTGTTGAATTGGTAAACTGCACTATTCTATTTGTATTATAATTTAAATTTTGTGTATTATGATTAAGCGTAAAGTTTATGTGTCACAACTTTCAGGAAATAATATTACAAGTATTCATATATTTGAATTCGTAATACCAACAATTTGTATGAATTAGAATTCTTCACTACATATAATTTTGTAAGATGGATTGCCGCTTAGGTAGCACGTTTGCTGAATAAGCAGGAAACCGCCCTATTCTGATAACATGACAACAATTAGAGTGCTACTCTCGTCCATGACAATATCGAACACTATTGAGACAAATCCAAGCCGATGAGCAAAAAGAAGGTCTAAAAAGGTGCGTATGTCAAAATTCAAAATACCAGTCCAAAGATAGGAACATGATAGATCGACTATTATGCAGATGCCGACAATATGTCTACTTTAAGAGCTTTTGATTTATATTTACATATACATCTAAAATAGATGCAAGTCTAAATGATCATTCCTTTTCGGTTTTACTCGGCAAAGAAAATCTGCAATTAATTAATTAATTATTGCAGTTAATTATTTAAGTCAACACGCGTCGCGAAGCGAGCTCTCTAGTTGTAACGCATCTTAAAGTGCACAACTGTTTGTACACAAAATACATGCATTAGAAGTGTATATATATATATACATATATATATATATATATATATATATAATATATATATGTATATATAATCTTTAATCTTTAATCTGTATTTATAATTATCATGATAGAAAACATACATGTACACAAATTAAAAAATGTGCATATTGCATAATGTAGCCACTTGCCCATCTTAATTGTGTAAAATGTATAAATATTCATGAACATTATTTCAAATTATCGCACGTATGCATAATGCGCTAGGTACATCAGTTTATTGTGTGCAATTTAGGCAGACAAATTTCTTATCATAAAAGGTCCATGCATTGCGATTTAATACAAACATATATATGCTCAATCATGCGATATTCGACACACGGAAGTATTCATGTGAAAGAGTTTATGCTGTTTGTGTCGCTTAGATTCTTGTTGACGCACATGTATAACACTGTTTACTATGTATAAGAATTTTAATATTGTACAAGTAGAATAGCGGAAACACTGCACATTTAGATGCCATTTTCAGAGAAGAGATAATATTTTCGAGGGAATAAACAACGCCTCTGAAATGCATGTAGACTGTTGTTTGCATAAATTTTATATCAGACACGTACATGTATATTTGACGCCGCATCGAAACGCTGTAGCTAGAGGCAAATGACATTAGAAAAAGACCATTAAGTCAGATGCCACTATATAGATAGTAATGACATCAGAGAAATAACCACATTTATAAAGAATCTTTTGATCTCTGTGAATACGATCTCGTCATGATGAAATAGAGCCGACTCATTGCTACTGAGGAGGTCCCTATTGTGCCTTTATATGTTTCATCCACTTCGCAACCCGACGAGTATATCCTTATCTCTATCCTTTTAATAAAGCAATAAATAAATGAATAAAAATAAACGCTGCCTTCGCCATTGCTGGTCCCTATCTAGTTTCAGAATAAGAGCAGTTTTGTGGGAGTATTTAAAATATTATATAAATATAGAAGGGGAAAGGCTCAGCTACGAGCTCTTACCCCCAATGAGCTCTTGCAAAACTTTTGCTCACTTGGAGCTCTTGCTTACTTGGAGCTCTTACTCACTAGAAGCTCTTGCTCACTTGGAGCTCTTGCTCACTAGGAGCTCTTGCTCGCTAGGAGCTCTTACTCACTAGGAGCTCTTGATAACTAGAAGCACTTGCTCATAAGGAGCTCTTGCTCATTAGAAGCTCTAGCTCACGGCAATTAGTTCGCTATTTTGTTAGGGAAAATTAATCTATGCTTTGCCAAAACTGATCAGCAAAATACTAGAAACATTTCTAGCTTTAAGAATTTTATTAAATTATACATCATAGCCTATCTGCGATGTACCTTGTTGAATCCAATGAAAATGTTTACATACTGATCAGATAAATAATGTCTCGCAATTGATTATTCAAATAGATACAAACATTATGAAAGTAGTATATTTTGTTTATTTAATGCTTTCTACAGTTACTACAATTTTTACATTATTTTTCATTTTCAAATTTCTGTCAACCATCGATTACTGACAGTTTAGACATTACTTCGAAAACATCATTGAGCTTACATCAACCCAGGTGCAAACAGATCCTACTACTCAGACTCTTAACTTCAGATTTAGAAATTCTATTTTTATCAGTAAAATCTATTTATCACCTATCAATCACACTGCTAACGAGTAGATTTGGTGCATATCATTCATTCAGTGTAACCTAGTATTCTAATAATAATATTTTTCAGCAACCAGGCCATGGTATGATTATTGATGCTTCGCTTCATCTTACACTATTCTATTTCCGCTTTTTGTTTCCGTCTCCGCACTCTGTAACATTTTAGTTTTTATTAAAATAACGATCTTTATGATCTATGCTCTACTAATTATGTCTTGAATAATTATAATCTAATACTTACATGCTAAATCTACTTTTATGATGACTAGGCTATAGCTCAATTTTATAAAATATTGCTATATGTGATATTCAATTTTATTAAATTGTTTAATTAATATCTAATTAGTATTTATTCCTCTTTTAAATTGCGCTTAAAATACTTGTGCATTTTGTAACTTAACTTTTTCTTTTCAAGTATAGCGGAATAGAAAAATCTTAAAAACCTGAGACGGTAGCAGATCGTACTGTTGTTCTGTTGAGGTTCAGCAGGTGCCGAATTCAAAGCTACCGCTTACCCCGTTAACAGTATCATTTCGAGAAAAGAAACTGACGTTAAACGATCCTTTGGCCTCTAGTTTTATATACGTTGATATATTTATTTTATAATCTTTAGAAAACCTGACAATTGTAAGACAAAAGCATCTGAAATCTCCTCTCATTAGCAGTTGTATGAACTCGTCCTAATGCATAACCATGTTATTTTATAACCTATTTCTCGCCTATCGATAATATGTAAGCAATAGGTCTTCACAACTACAATAATAATCTTTATTTCATCGAAGAATTCCACTTCATCATCTTAACAAAGGGGCTTTTTCTTCTACGAGATTTATATTTCTGAGAAACTACTTTCGTACGGCAACAAATCTTCGCATAACCTTCAGTTATCACTTAATGCGTCCACTGAATTCTCCTACATTGAGACTGTACGCATCATAACCACTAGGACTTCAGATACATTATGTGCGGGGGCAATCGAGAACTCTTGAAATCGTATCCGTCCAGTGACAGTCTCGACGTTTTTTGCATTAAACCTACGCATCAAATAATCGGCCAATCTATTTCTGTTAATCACCCGTCCATTGATATCGGCAAAGTGAATGCAAAAGTGAAATAGATAGTGAATGGTTTATTACATGTGTACAATATAATGTAATTGGAAATAGGTAGTGAATAGGTTATTACATGTATACAATATAATACAATGGGAACTTGCCATTGAGTTACTCATCCGATGTTAACATTTCTGAATGCATCAAATAAAAATGCAAATGGAAAACATACGTTTGGAGAGCCGTATATTCCTATTCGGGTCTACACGGAGGAAATAGATAGGAAATGAAACATTAAGGTCGGCTATCCATCGGCTTGACACCACCAGTTGTACACGACTAGGTCTTTATTCGCCCCTCTGAAGAGAAAACTCCACATCGTATCGCAGTCTCGAACTCGCTACCCCTCGTTCAAGAGGTGAACTCTCTACCACTGCGTCACGAGGGGTTTCAAGAATAAACATTCATAATGGCAAACAAAATTACTCCTTTTCTATCCTGAGATACTTGAATACAGATATCACTTGGTTTCTCTCCTTGCTATCTTCAGTATTTCTACAAACGACAGATCCTAGGAACACATTTTACAATATGATTTCACTCCAAAACCCTATCACTGGAAGTAGATGGATTTCCAAGGTCTAAATTTTTGTTGTCTAAAGTTACGAAGATGAAAACAGAAAATAAGCAATGAAGTGTTTTGAGAGCGGTGTACAGGATTTACCACTAAATAGTGAAAACAATTAATTACTGCATTAGACTTGCTATACAAGTATAGCATGGGATTGAAGGAACAGTAAAAATCTAAAAAGCTTCCCGTTGAGAAAGGCAACTATTTCTAAATGAAATCCCTGTAATACTGTATACATGGTTCAAACAATTAAAAATAGGCCGAAAAAAATGTTTCAAGTAGGCCTACTTTTTGAAGTTTATAGTAATCTGCGACATATCAGAATAGGCAGTTAATCAGTCAGATTAGGCAGTTAATAGCAACATCCTAAATTCAGGTCAGGCTTTGACTTTATAATTGATTTTCTAAGAAACGGTATTTCGTGAAATTGAGCGAAAACAAACATTGATACTACGATACATTGAAGCGATTTAGAGTTTAGTTAATGTTTCTACTGTGGTCCGTTTTAAAGAGTTCGAACAAATCCTTTCGGAATCTTATTCATACATTACCTCCATTAACCTAATTCTTGGAATCTTCCACGCAAAGCAACATTTAGTGTATTGCGCAATAAAATTCTTTCTGCACTATAAATGACAGAGATAATCCCAGTATAATCTCATCTTGTCTTATGAGCCATTTAATCTGACAGTTGGTATATGTATTTACGATAACGTGAACAAACATATTTCAATGCACTATTATTGAAATGTAACGGCTTGTACGTCTTTTCATCTACTCATGTATGTTATATCGATGTACCAAATGGAATAGTGAAAGAGTTCCACATTTTACAAAAGTTCAGTTAAAGACTGCACAAACGACTTTCATAAATCATTCCACATTTACCTTTGGAAGCGCGAACATCTCTATATTACTATATAGCAAACGTACTTTCTGGCAATTTAGGATTGAAATTATGCGCTAATTAAGTCTTCACTTGATTGATTGGGCAGACGGCTATCATAAGCTAGTTAGCATGACACTTCGTAGATGTATGATAAAGTATTAACAATCTGCATAACAATCTGCAGGACAGACTGACTGGCGAGCATTGATAACTGTTTGAATGAATACACATAGCGTGTTTTGTTTGTGTTCCTTGATGAAATTTCCTAAAAGTTCGCTTTTATTGCATGTATTGCATGTAGTTATGTATTAAAATAAAACAGAATCACTCAGATTTAAAATCCTGCACTTATCTAATATTATTTATCAGGAGACTTGTAGCCTACTATAATTCGACTATTATTAATCCATTGGCAACGTGCAATGAGACTGGCTAATTATAATTAGTGAGCAAATAAACCTTACTAGTAATCCTTAATTAAACTTAATTCGTAGCATATTATCAAATTGGGATCATTCTTTACAAATTTATTTGCAAACGACTTTCCAAGTTTTCTTGGAAGGATTATTGCAAAGGTACTTTGAACTTATATTCTGTATTTTATAATTTGCACCGTTTTTATACCTTCTTTTTGCTTGCCGGTTTGATTTTGTCTCAATAGTGCTCGATGGTGTCATTGATGACTGTAGCGCTCTAACTGTTGTTGTTGTTATTATTATTATTATTATTTACAGTGGAGATTTCATTAACGAGCATGACACTGATCAATGAATATCTTAACTAACCTATAATTACGCAACATAGCTCAGAGAGAAGAATATGATAGCATTCTATGCTGAAGCTTAGAATCTAGCATTATGGCTCTTCCACTTAATAATATTTACCTTAATCCTGTGTGTTTTGGTTGTCATTATTGGCTTAAGAAGTAAATTACTCTTAAATACAGTAAATTATTTGCGACTATTAAATTATTTGAATGCTTGACCACGAAATTACATTCTGTATATAATTTCTAGGATATCATTTCATTTTAAATATTAAAAATAACACTGAACGCATGGGAAGGATGGTGTACATTTTGTGGCGCTATTAACGAACATTGATTGCACATTGAAAATAAACTGAAGTGTAGTTTTTAGTTGAACAAATATTGCTTCTAAGTTTTACAATTTCTCCCTCAGCTCCTGTTTAACCGCTTCTACAATTATAAACTTTGCAGATGTATACAATTTGTACATGTATACAATTTGTACATGTATACAATTTATACATGTGTATAATTTATATATATATATATATATATATATATATATATATTGTATATTTGTGCGACTTTTAATATTCTATGTTTGTGATTTTTTATTTAAAGTTCGAAATATATGTATCTACTGTATGTGCATTATATTATTAAGTCAGTTCGAACTATATGCTGTATTCTCTATCTATTGCAACTATAGATATTTGAATACGTCAGGCATGTAGATCTCTTTGAGAACTTGATCATCACTCAGTTAAGTGTGACTGCTGCTATGATTTCTTTTATGGTCAGTTGGTCAACCACGACGATGGTCTGGTTCGACTTGAAGAGAAGCCATTCGGGCTACTGAGCTGGACGTTAAACCCACAAAAAGAGATTAAGTGAGTTTAAGCGAATTGAAATAAGCTATGGTATTATATGAAATAGCTTAAATGAGATAGCTGATCAGTACCAAAGGATATTAATTTCGTTCACGATATGTTATTTCGTTGCTTTCTTCTCGATTGCCCAAAGGTTTTGTGAAAACTTCAAAGAATTACACTTTGTTCAACGTCTTAACCGGTCTTATCGATTGCGACAAGGACGATCTTTAATTTCATTGACAATTTTATACAATGAACTATTATTCCACGTAAAGTATTTTAGAAAACTCCAGCTAGTGATATTAATAATTTTTAACTTGGGTGGATAAAATGTTTCTCAAAAATAATATGAAAAATAAAGTAATGCACCATTACTGTTTTTCGTATTCCTTTAAATGCAAAAATTATTCCCTTTGCAACAGCGACTTCTGTAGAAATTTCGTTACCGATGACTGGTCTTCAAGAATATTTTACAGGCTTTTGATGCTTTGCGTATAATTTCCATATTTAATCATATCTTTGCCATTGACAGTTCCAGTTGATAGCTAGCTCCAAAAAGTGGATAATCTGCAAAGCTTCTTATCTGATTGTGTGGGGCTCAGTTTCTCTCTACTATGGGCTTGAGCTCTAGGAATAACTAGAATGGGTCTTCGACTTCCACACTCACATGCGGAATGACTTCCCTTAACCAATGTGTCAATATGTCTGGGGCTTTAACTCAAACATTCAGAATTATATTTTTCATAAAATTCTTAGAACAGAGCATACCATTAATCCTATATTGACTGGATTGACGATCAAAGTAATTTTAAGCAAGTTAAGAAGAGTTAAACCTGAATTGTACTATCGGTACTTTTTCCTTAATTTATGTTGCTAGACGGGTAATGAAATATTCATAGTTTAATTAGTAAATAAAAGCGATATGCGTGTAGAATATATTAGCTATCCACATTTATCTACTACTTATTTTAATTTTATTTATATATTTATTGTTAGGAATAAATAGGCTAACTTATAGCAATATTTGAGTTAATTACAGTTGTTCAGAAGGCTCTAAATGTTTAAAAGAAGTTTAAATATTGAAAGTGGATCTATTTTAATTTGCTCTCTTGAAAACATATTACGTAAGAAAGTCTTCCTTAGGCCACTAGTACAAATTGATTTGCAAATTGATTATAACCATTGCGTCAATAGACGTTTTTATAAATATATTTAATACAAATAGTGGTCCATAATGTTTCTTTTACCGAATAATTCGCCTCAAATATGACGGACTACTTTTGATTAAGTCCTTATGTCTCTCTGACAGCGACACTCTTAAAGTCCGGTGACAACGCTGTAATTCAATAGTCAAGAGTTCGATACTGGGTCTGACAGAATGTAGTGTTTTCTTGTTATCAGCTGCTTGTTCTCTTGCTCTCTTGGGCCGGAAGAAAATATGAAGTCCCGACTTGACAGATGCTTTATTGATAGCGTTATTTTTAAGACAGGACGTAGAAGTCCCGTCCTTGTAATAAGGAAAGATGCAGAAACTTTCAATATTAACACTGTGAATATTCTTAAAAGATCAAATCAATTGCTCTGTCGTTAACCTTTTTCAGTTTAATCTTAACGCCTACAGATACACAACTCATCTAGAAGCCAAAATTGTCTCAGTGTCAAGTGTCGCTGGCTTGAGTGGCGACGTCGGTAAGATATTCGATCGCGGATCAGTATGTACGGGATTCAAATCCTGGGCTCTCCCGTCACAGATATCGCTTTCGAGTGAGGAAACTGACGTTAACATTAGCTTTACCAGCTTTTACCAAAAGACTACAGCCAAGTTTGAAGTCAGTTTCCTGTATCATAAAATTTATGCTCCCACACTTTTACCATGGCTAGCTAGATAGGGAACTGCTCTTACTAAACGATTGTACGGCATTGGGTTTTAAATGCATCAAGTATTATGTTTGTTTCATGTTTTTAACAATTCTGCCGTATAAATAGTAGTTAACATTCTATTGTATAAATTTGATTTTGAGTTATATGCACGATGTGATATCTCTTTGGTTTTATAAACATATTTCTCTCTCTCTCTCTTGCACAGAAACCTCCTATTTATATCATATAACTGATTTTAATAGGCTTATTGCAATTTAACTATTAAGATAGATTTATCCCACAAGACGTTATTACTCATAGTAATAATGCCTTCGCACTCACGGAAGAAAAGCAATTCATCCCATCACAACGGTTATTCTTTCTTCAAATTTAATTGTTTATATATCATCCACATGGATCATCCACCTGGCTCATCCACCTGCAGCAACTGATTTGACATCTGTTCCTCTTCCCAAGACTTTCATTATATGAATTATATATATAAATAAATATATATAATGCATATATATTATATATATATATATATATATATATATATATATATATTACACTTCCAAATAACTTCTAGAACCTTATAATGCTAACATTCTAATATTAAGCAAACTAATATCAGTTGCTTGTAGTTGAAGTTGTTATTTTAATTGTAATATTCCTCAACACCTGCATCAACCATTTCCTGCGATAAATTAAATTTTGTGAAACTTCAAGTTTAAACTCTTTTTTCCTCAAAGAATATTTTTTGACTCCAGGGATCTGTGGAAGATGGTTCGACTGGGATTCCATCTATATCCTTTTGTAAGAACTTTTTACTTGAGGGGCGGGAGTAAATATAACAATTTTTAAAAGTCATGTTTCAAAAGGGCACCAAAAATTTCATGAAATGGGCACTATAATCTTTCGCCGGCGCAAAATATTTTCACATCTTTTCCAATTTTGTCCTCAAAAGTATGTAACGACCTTCTTTTATGCGTTCAGCTGTTTCTTGATTTTTTGAGTGATTTTTGGCAGCTGGGTAAAATCACTGGGAGGCAAATCGAGTTTACTGAAGGGAGAGGAAAATCCTATGATTGCGTTGTAAGCATTTACCCCTCACCAGTTAACACGTAAAGCTAAGGTTAACGTCAGTTTCCTCACTCGAAAGCGATATCAGTGATGGGCGAGCCCAGGATTAAAATCCCGCACATACTGATCCGCGATAGAGTATCCTATCGACTTCGCCACTGGCTCCAGCCAGTGGCTTACATGTATAAAGAGGTTATTATTTCATTCGATTTGTTACTAATTACCTGGAAAGGATTGATATCCACTCGACCATACAACTGATTTAAATCACGAAAATCTTGTTAACTATTTTATACTACAATAATTATTTGGGACTATTTGGACGCAGGGTATTCGATGTATCGGTTTAACTCCACCGCTCACCAGGAAGTGGAAAGAGACGACTCCATCAGCATCCTGTACGAGGACGGACACTGGAGCAAGCCTTACTTCGACTGTCGAGGTGGTGACATCTGGATGATGACCTACACAGTCCCTTTCTTCGGATACAACGAGTCTGGAAACTACTATTTCAAGTATGCAAATTGAATATATATATATATATATATATATATATGAATATATATATTATATGTATGTAATAACAATGACAACAATTAGAGTGCTACAATCATCAATGACAACATGGAGCAATATTGAGACAAAATTAATCCGGCGAGCAAAATGAAGGTCCAAAAACGGTGCAAATTCCAAAATCCAGAAAATCAGTCCAAAGTCCAAAGTATATGTATATATATACCCCTTATATATATATATATATATATATATATATATATATATATATATATATATATATATATATATATATATATACATGTATATATGTACACTCCTGAAGTCACTTGCTAACTGATTCGACCCCGAAATATACTACATTATTCCGATTGAAAGAACGAATAACTCCATACTTACTGAAAATCGTAAGACATCGAATTTCAGCAGAATAATTTTCAGAACTGTTAGTTATTTGATGCCGAAACGAACGTTAAATTTGAGCTTTAGTGACTGATGATCATTGTAAGTTGTCGGCATTAGTATTTGGTTGGTTTTCCTCTTCTCTGATTTGAAAAATATATTTTTTATAAATATTTGAAAAAATATTTACTGGAATTTGAATTGCTTCAAGCGAAGTTTAGAGCAGTCGATGTTGTTCCAGAATCGAGAAGACTGGGTTCAAGTGTGAGGTCATTCTGTAAAGTATGGCTCTAGGACTCTAGTGTCCTGTTCTTACGTGCTATCAATCCGCAACTCATACTTGGACTTAGAAATATTTCGACATCGATGTCGGTAAGATATTCGGCTGCGGATCAGTATGTGCGGGGCTCAAATGCTGGGCTCACCCGTCACTGACATTGCTTTCGAGTGAGGAAACTGTCGTTAACATTAGCTTTTATTCCTAGTTAACTATGAACCGGTTAAGAGTTAGGACTAATAATAAGTGATAAAACTAACAAGTGAAAGATAAAAAGTGAAAGTGTAGTTTGTAACATAACACGTAAATTTAAGGCTTAAATGATTTTCAAAGCGGGCTGGTGGTTACTAAAACGTTTCAATGACAGTAGTATTCTTTGCATAATATATCGTTCTTCTAGAAATCATGAAATCAATCGAGACCCTGAATAGTATTTATTTACAAGTAGGTAAATTTTTGCTCATCTTTATTGTCTTAAAAGATCAAAGAAAAATGAACTGGAAATCTTTCTACGCGGAAATAAATATTTAATAGGCCTATTAAAATCTAATTATATTTAAGAAATAATGCGCTGCTCAAAGGCAAAACTTTCTGGAGAAAGATGTTGCTGATTGCATAAGTCTGCGTGACCCTGGACAAATGGAGAATTTAATAATATCTCAGTGCAAAAATGTCCGCCTCCGACATATACTGACATTGACGACTTGTTGCTTTGTGACGCGATGAGGAATGCGAGGTGATAAATGACTTGTAAAATAATGACCGGCTAGAAATAGAATGGTTGCAGTGTAATTACATGATCTAACTAGGTAACACTATGAGCGTCTTCAGAACGTTTAAGGCAAATAGAAATACTAAAATTTATGATGTATCTTGATTCATTTTTTAATTTTCGGGCATATCAGTGCATGTTCAAGATTTAAAATTTAAATCCAAAATAATAAAATTAGTTTCTGACGTATTTAAATGGCCTTTTGTGAAGGTAATGTCATCTCTGGAAAGTTTTTCAGGAATGATAACTAGCGAAAGAATCCTTACCTTGAAAGAATCCAACAGTAAGGCAAGCGCAGCCTCTGCGTAATTCGTCTGATACGCATTATAGGGGTTGACAAAGTATTCACGTCATTTATCAGATGACAACATGAACTTTAATGTTTTTAATGTCAGAAAGCGCATTTTTAGCTCAAAATGAAAAAATATATATATTGTAGACATGAAATGTGTGGAATATCAAAACTGATAGCATCAATAGCAATCGTATCAATGAGAGGTTTCTGAATTTAATATTTTGCAGTCTCTTCATTAACAAATTTTTAATCAAATTAATAACCAATTAATTAATTCTGAAAAGTTCTTAGCAAAGATCTTATCATTAAAACATCAAAATCGCATAATTAAATCCTCATAATTTACTTATCAGTAGAACCTTCTCATTAAAACCTGATGACCTTGATAACTTGCGCTGTATAGCATGTGAAGATCAAATCACAAAATAAATTTTAAAAATAGGAAAAATACTATTGTGATACAGAATTAATTTCGTCTCTCTAGTAACAAAACTCTTGAACAATTATTCCATATTCCTTTGATGGATAATTACTTTCACAATCGAATGGAACAGACAAGATAATTTTATACCGATTTCTTCTCCTACCTATTTATATTTTAAAACAATTTGTTTTAGAAAGTCGTTACATCGATAAAATATCTTAATAAGTTAGTATTTTTATTGAACAGTCTCATTTGACGACATAACAAATTTGTACATTTTGTGACATTTATTTTTTTCTGAGAATATTCCAGCAGTTTCTAAATTTAATATTAAGCTACTGGTTCAAAACTTCACTTAAGAGCTCATCCACAATTGACATTTAAACAAATTTGTTAACTACTACTAGTCATTCCGATTTCTTACTTCAAAATACGAAGTAGCTTCTATAACTTGATCCATATGAGGTTTTGTTGGCATAAAGTTTTTTTACAAAACTGTTCTAATAGGCTAACTCATTATTTTCTTCATAAATATCTCTCTCTCTCTCTCTCGCTCTCTCTCTCTCTCTCTCTCTCTCTCTCTATATATATATATATATATATATATATATATATATACAGTGTATATATATATTGTATATATATATATATATACATGTACATGTATATATATATATATATATATATATATATATATATATATATAGCAAGTGACCAATTCCACGGCACATATTCTTATTCAAAGTCAACTTTCACGTTCGGTAGGAAATTTCTTTCGAACCACAGGCTGATCCGTGCACAGGCTGATCCGTGCACAGGCTGATCCGTGCACAGGCTGATCCTAGCAAAGGCTGATCCTAGCACAAGCTAATCCAAGCACAGGTTGATCCTAGCACAAGCTAATCCAAGCAGAGGTTGATCCGAGCTCAGGCTGATCTGAGCACAGGCTGATCTGAGCACAGGCTGATCCGAGGACAGGCTGATCCGTGTACAGGCTGACCTTTCGCATAACTTTAAGAAAACCACGAGCTATGAAAATTAGGACTTTCGTTGCGATTTCTTAATGTCCTACAGTTTCGGCCTAGTACTTAATCTACTTAGTTTCTGCTATGACACTCAAAATTTACTACTGATCTATTCTGTAGTGACCTAGAAACACGGGGCAGAAGATATTTTTTTGAAAATTTGATTAAATTGACTAGCTACTACTTTATCGTCGTTTCATCGTTGGCTGGATTCTGTGGCGAAGTCGGTATGATACTCGACCGCGGATCAGTATGTGCGGGGTTCAAATCCTGGGCTCGCCCGTCACTGACATCGCTTTCGAGTGAGAAAACTGACATTAACCTTAGCTTTACCAGCTTTTTACAGTTCTATTTTCCATATACATATAGATTCAAGTCTTGTAGATGATTTCTTCTTCTATGCATGAGAAAACAATGAATCATTTTCCAGCGTCACATTGTGAATCTTTGACAATTCTAATGTCATTTTATGCATATCCATTTTCATTCTTATTGCAACATGTTGTAAGATTTATTGCAATACACTACAACTTAATATCAAGTGTCAAAACTCAAAAGGTTCAATAGTTTTCTAATTTCATATGAAGATCTTAAAGTAGTTTTAAAATAGTGTATTCAAATTTGTAATGGATATATAAACTAATTGTTAGTTTTGTTACATTAATACACAGTATTTTCATTCTCAAAAGCGGAAAATTAACTTACAATTAATATCAATACGGCAGTATAGAAATAGTTTTGCATTCTTTCAATTTTCTTTACCTGAATACAGAACATTAATACTGTTAATACTATTTAGATTCAGCAGAAGATGAAAGTAAGCTAATTATTAGTTTCTCGATACTTACTGTCTTGTTATTCAATTGCCATAACCACTTTACTTTTTCTGCTTCCATATTTCATCTCGATATGATTCTACATGTATTACTTATCCCCTTTTTCCTATACGTGTATATTTTGTAATTTACAATCAGATGGGATGCGAAAAGACCATAAATGTAACCGAATATAAAATTCTACATTTAATTTTGTCGAGAAAAAATTACGGTTTGTGTCGGTTGGCGATTGAGATTTGTTCTTCATTTTCGTTGCCTCCAGGCGCAATAAGTTTGAATATAATCAAATCAATTGATACGCCAATCCATTAATCAATCAAATAATGTTAACAGTAGAATCTGAAATTATCACTGATGGAGCTGTACGTGACTGTCCTGTAGGAAGCTATATTCCATGTATTATATCCCGTGCATCCACGTTCTGACCTGTTTATTACACGCTGAAGCTTCTTTGTTAGCTAAAGACACTCCTGTCATCCATATTTGAAATTGAATGTTTTCATTTTAGTTTCAATATATGTACCTCCATTTGTACTTGCATTTGTGCGACATTCTCTGAGTGGAATCCAGTTTGAGGATTCTATCTGTTAATGAACATCTTAGTTTTTATCTCTAACGTAGTTTCATTGAAAATAGAACTCATATTATGACAAATGTTGTTTTTGTATCTACATGTATATTACCAGTAGTTAAATTTGTTTGTATTGCTAGTATACTCTTATTATCAGTGGTTTTTCATTTTGCTTCGGTTTTTAAGGAAGAATTAATTTATTTCATTTATTGCTTACATTTGCATTGTCTAACTTAAATTTTTCAACAATTTCTTATAAATACATGTAAGCCCTAATTCTAGAATAAGATCATCGTAAGATCATAAACATAAAATTTTCTTAGACTTTCTGTATGCTGAATGCAGTAATTGCAAAGTCTGTTGCTCCTCGGTCAATCCCACTGGAGTCAATCATATGAGTTTAGCTGAATCGTTTACTCGCTCGTTCATGAGCGTTATAGGTACGAAATCGAAGTTGAATCCCGCATAATATATCTGAATGTAAAAGCTTCCATCCGGCAAATTTAACTTCACCGGAATATACTTTATTTGTCCTTGACTCAACTGGCACGGCTGCAGTGACCTTCCTGCTTCGTGTTAAGTCAGATTTCCTCTAAATATATGTCCATTCTGAGGGTCGTTCTATATCGGAATTTCTTACCGGTGTATTGATAATAGCTATAATGCTTGTACATCCAGGAAAAGGTTCATCGAATGTTGCAATAACTTGAGAATTGAAGACGTCTTCGGTGTTGGAGTAAAGGAAAACATGAATTTTGTGTTCTTTATTTGGATATAATCATTATTCTCAAATTGAGAGTAGTTTTCGTGGAAATGCAGCTATTTAAAAACACGTAGATTTTATTCTCACAGAAATGCTCACAGAAATAATATTCGTTAGAATAATCCTAAACTGCTTCTTCTTCAATTTTTGAAAATGTTATTGAAAAACGTATGATAATACTACAACATTCGGGGTCGAATTTTGTCGTGTTTGCATACAAGTATTATTTGGACACATGACAGGGGGACGAGTGGGATTGACATTGACCTGCAGAAGATTGATATCGACCAGTGTCCGCCCTCTGCAGACAAGTCTACTGATCTCAACGTCTTCGCAGGGTCTGATAAATGCAAACAGGACACCACAACGGTTAGTTTTAATGTAACGTAAAAAAGCTGGTAAAGCTAAGATTAACGTCAGTTTCCTCCCTCGAAAGCGATGTCAGTTACGGGCGAGCCCAGGATTTGAACCCCTCACCTTCTTATCCGCGGTCGAGTATCTTACCGGCTTCGCCACTGGCTCCAGGCAGTTCTCTACCCTCCCCCTACCACTACTGAGAACAATTGCAGGTCTTTTGTTTATATTTTGAGAAGGGTCTTCCTGTCATAATAGTTTACTAGGGAAGCACAGGAGATTTGTAATTTTAAAAAAAATTTATGCTATACTTTTGCTTAATTCGATATTTTACACACGGGTGCTGTGTACCACAATGCAATGGAGAGGGAGGCAACAGATTTCCAGTGGATAAAGTGCCTGAAAACGTTATAAAGTGGCTATTTATTATAAATGTTTAAATTATAGGCCTTTATAGCTTAAATTAATGAAAGTATAACGTTTGCCTAGATAAATTATTAGACTATATTTGAATTATGATATTAGTTTGCGAGATAGTAAGCTGAAAAGAAGAAAAAAATTAAAATGGTGCCGTTTAATGTTCTAAACCTTGGTGCTTAATTCAATACGTTAAATCTCGACATGTTTAGTCGGTGTGTGAGTGTGACCCTTGGTTGCCTATCTTAGTCAAATTAAATCCATTATAACATATTTTAACTATATGTTATAATGGTGCTGAAGTTAGCGCTGCCTCTGGTGCCGAAGTCAGCGTTGCTTCTGGTGATGTAGGCAGCATGCTTATTGTGTCGAAAGCAGCACTGCTAATTCTACTGAAGGCAGCACTGCCTCTTATGCTGAAGGCAGAACTGCCTCTTGTGCTGAAGGCATCGCTGCCTCTGATGCTGAAGGCAGCACTGCCTCGGGTGCTGAAGGAAGCACTCCTCTGGTGCTGAAGGCAGCGCTGCTTTTGGTGAAGAAGGCAGTGATGCCTCTAGTGCCGAAAGGCACTATTGTTCGGTCTGCCGACACTGACAGTGCAATTCCAATGTGAAGATAAACTCATACAAGTGTCTATAAATAAGTCTTTCAAAATGTCAGAAATAGTTCAAGTTAAAACTAACAAATTTATAAAATATGAAATAGAATTGAGTATAATAAATTAGACCTATTCTTTCAATAATAACTGAAAACGCCATTCAGGTTATTCACCACCTGACTGAATAATCATTTATCAGAAAATAAACATCCAATATAAAATCAATATCATACAAGATGCCTCTACTTCATAATAACAAGATGAAATAAATATCATACATCTATTTCAAATAAACACTTTTTCAAATTGCTATTGTTAACGGTTTACTCTCAATATCTCTTCTGCAGTGTATCCCGGTGCATGGTCTTGGATTCAGGCGAGGTTCTTACAAATGTATCTGCAGGCAGGGTTTTTACTTTGGTAACACTGATATTCCAGCTGAGTCTCGCTACTTCGACGGGGTTGATGTAGAGAGCCAATACGAGCTCAAGGTCAAGGTCAGTAGACCAATAATATAATTTACATCGTCGCCAGGTTGTCGACGTAGATGTGATTAGTAATTAATGTACTAATCACATTCCGACATCATCGTTGGCTGGAGCTTGTGGCGGCGTCGGTAAGATATTGGACCGAGGAGCAGTATGTGCGGGGTTTAAATCCTGAGCTCGTCCGTCACTGACATCGCTTTCGAGTAAAGATACTTACGTTATCATTAGCTTTATCCTTTTTTGTCAAATTGCATAATTTTTGTAGTTTTCGCATATGGATTAACCTATGAAAAAGGCCCACTATAAAACATATTCTATTATATGCCTTTTGTAATTTGGGAGTAGAACATGCCGTGCTTACTTAATTGACAATTAATTTATCAATTAATATTTTGTTTTGGCTGGAGCCAGTGGCGAAGTCGGTTAGATACTCGACCGCGCATCAGTTGATGCGGGTTCAAATCCTGGGATCGCCCGTCACTGACATCGCTTTCGAGTGAGGAAACTGACGTTAACCTTAGCTTTTTTAGCTATTTTGCAACTTGAATTTTTCAGACTAAAATTAAAAACAGTTGCTTAGGGAAGTAGCGCAACTCTCATGTTTAAATGTCTATGAATGAATTGAAGATTTCGAGTCAATGAAAGTAGAAAGTAGACGCCAGCAGAGTGTGATTCAATGAGCTATTTTTATTAATGACTTACTTGTGTTTGCACTACAAAGTAATTTATATTCCAGTCACCCTGGTGGTCTGTCACTCGAAACCTTCCCCCTCCCCCTCTCCTCCTACTTACATCCGAGGACTCGGTAAATATTCTTTGAATTCTTCTTCAGGTTCAAGGACGAAGAGTGTACAGTCGGTTGTGTCCTAGTTGTTTTGACTGTGGCATCAGGTTCGGTAATTTGCATAATTGGACCCGATGTTGACTGGCGGGCTTGTATGAGCTCTGTCGTTTCAAATTTAATTATATCAGTTGAATTTATTTCAGTAAGCTAAATTCTAAGTAGTTTAAAGGAGATCAAATTTAAAATCAAAACTGATCACATCTGCTAATCGTTATGATTCTAATAAATTGACAGTAATAGTACAATAACATTTAGTTCATTCCCTGTTATACTTTCTTCAGTTTAACATAGGGCGCAGCTCTTAGCTCTTAGGATACCAACGCTTTGCTTGAAGCAGTTAAATTGTTGCTCGAATTTTATTTCTAGGAGACTTTTATTGAGAATATATCTTGTATTCGGTTGATATATGAACAGTTACGTGTAATTTGAGATTTGATGAGATTTTTATGGGGGATTTGGTATGGGTCCTGATTAATTACACACAAATTCTAAATACATGTATATGCTCCGAAAAGTCAGTTAAAAGCAATAAGAGCTAGCTAGCGCTGATTATTCGCCTCTTTTCACAGAGGTTAGGAGCAAACAGTTACAGCGTTTAGGTTTCTATTTATGTTCTTCATATCATGTAGACCCTAATACTTACAGAAATTCACAGTAAATTTAATCGTTGTCGTATGCCGCATATAGGCCAAGCTGAGTGTATTAAGCCTTTCAAAAACGTTTTTTACAGAATTTAAAATTCTCGATTTCATGCGGGCAAGTAGGTGCAGAAGTTATCGAAATATAACCAGGTTACATAATATTCAGTCACGTCCCAATCTTCCCACACGACGTCCATTATTTCAGGATACGATGTCATCTTGGGTTGCTTCGAGAAATATCGATTAGAAATGTCATCGTACTTAAAACTCATTAATCCCAGCTAAGAGACAAACTTCATCAATTATGTTTGGCTTGAGGCGTAGTGAAAAAAATCAGAAATAATTTAATTTTCAGTGTATCATAAATATTACTATGTAATCCTTTCAAACTTGCTAGGAAGTAAAGCTTCTGTGAATCGTGTATTTATCGTAGAAACTTATTAAATAGCAATAAAAATGATTATTTGCAGCTATTTTATTTATTAACCTTAGTTATTTAACTAAAAAATCTAGGTACCATTTCACTAACTGACAATTATGAGTTTTCTAGTACGTCTAAGACTATGAATACGCTAGTTACATTCTAATTTGTCCTGAAAGATTTGTTCTACAGACTTTTCTATAATTTATTAATTTGCAAATATTTGTCTTGAACCAATAAATATAATTTCATTGTTATGAGATTCTTTCGGTTCTGCGTTATACACAATCCTTAATTATGTTCTGCCATAACAGGCCGTGATTAGAATTCGTTAAATAGAACATTGTTTATTTGATGAAAAAATTTAAGTGACTAAATGAAGAAATAATTAAGAAAGGGGTAAAAAAAATTAAATTAGAAAGAATCCGAATAAAAGAAACCACAGTTAAAATCACTACCAAATTAAGACCTTTCTCAAAGGATGCTAGAAAGCTAGCTACATACATACATAACAGCTTACTACATGTTTGAGCAGTTCCAAATTTTGACACGTTTGTTTGGAAATGATATCCTTGAGCATTATATCTAAAGGAATTTGTACATATACTGGATTTGTGTGCATATTTACTTGAAAGCTATATACACAGATAGTGTTTTACAGTGTATAATGAGTATAGCAGTATCTTACATATACTCAATATCCGTGTTCACTGCTTCATGAATTACGTATTTGCTATTTTGGTTAATGCATTCTGATTAAAGGGCAAGCCGAATAAATACGATGAATCTTTCAACTGTCTACCCTGTTCACCGGGCTGTACAGCATGTGACAGTTCTAGACCCTGCGTACTGGAGCTAAACTGGGTTCTACGTACCAGCATCTGTACCATATCCAGCCTCGTTATGGGTCTGCTGCCATTGCTGGTCTGGTTTACATACAGATTTCGACACGTGAAGGTAAATCAGTCATTTCATAAACTTGTTATGGTATGTCGCTCTATTTTCAACCATTGTTTAGACTTCACTTGGTTGTTGATTTGATCTGAGTTGTTGTTAAAACTGATACAGTCGAGATTCTTTAAATTAACTGTGAAATTCGACCGAAGTGGTCGGTTCAATTCTGCCGACAATATTTTTACATGGTATTATAGATATTTTTCAACTTATTTTAAGTTTCCTTTTTTGTGTTTTTAATGAATCATTGCATCAACCTTTCAACGCTTTTAGTTAGTCAAATTTTTTAATAAAAATATCATTTGGGCTCTTGCATCGACCAATGCAAGATGTTGATTTCTTATAAAATAATTTTATTCGTTTTAATTGGGCTTTATTTAAATAATAAATGAATGAATTGCTTGATTAGATCTGCGAATACAGAATGTGTTTTATTCAGGTGCTGAAAGCCGCGAGTCCAGTTATTCTGAAAATTATTCTGTTGGGAGCCTTTCTTCTCTACTGTCCTGTAAGTATTTAATGCTATATATCAATTAGGCTTTTATACTCTTATGTATAATAAATTTAAGCTAAATATTCTTATTTATAATTTGTTAAATTTAAATTATTATTAATTTATTAATTTATTATTTATTATTTATTTTTATTATTTTGTTATTTTTATTTTTATTTTGCTTATACACGTGTCATACGCACGTGCAGTGGGATAATATAAGTGAGGATAGTGTAGAAATATGCATAATAAATAATCTTCGCACTTGTTTGACTATACAGCCTGTTCAAAAATATATTTATTCAGCAATGGATTTACTTGTAATCAGTAATTTGTCATTATATAATTTTGAAATAATTTAGTATCTACTTTATTGCATATACGTTCAATTTAATGAACATCTTAGAATTAAATTTCTTGTTGTACTACATTAAATGTTGGTAATAAATTTCTGAATAAACAATTTAGTAAAAATATATAATTAGTAATATATATATATATATATATATATATATATATATATATATAATGCATAATTTATGTACATGTACATAATAGGTCTATATTGATTAGCTTTAATTTCGTGGGTTAACGATGCAATTGTGATGTGATGATTTTTTGTTCGTATGATATAATACACATATGCAATGTCGCATTTACTACAGCGTTTTCTTGCTTAGTTTCTGCTTGTGTAATTTTCGTTATTTGCTCCTTCCTTCATCATTACTGGCAGGAGCCAGTGGCGACGTCGGTAAGATATTCGATAGCGGATCAGTATGTGCGGGATTCAAATCCTGGGCTCGCCCGTCACTGACATCGCTTTTAATGACGCATTCGAGTGAGGAAACTGACGTAAGCATTAGCGTTTTTAGCTTTATAGCTAATAGTAATCGCTGCAATTAATAACGCACTGATTGTAGACGGCTTGGATAAAAAAATAACCTTTTAACACCCTGGAGGTATTACATTTATAGCTGTCAGCACTCGGTCTTTCAAAGTCGTAGCATATCCAAGTACTAACAGGAGCCGGCGTTGCTTAACTTCTTTATTGGCGCGCAGCTAAACCAAGTATGCTAAATCCAGCCATCGATATAATAAATAATATTAGAATATATCGGTCTCATCATTCTCGAATTATATCAGTGAATATGAAGGATATAAGTAAAATGTCATATTTTACTCTGCTATGTTTCGTGTAAGTATTGTGTCTCCTTGTTTTTTAGGCCCTTACTCACCGATAATTTTACTTTTTACTTGTCCTCTTTGAACATTATTAATTCAAAACATAAAAATATAAACTAATCTTCATCTCCACATTAGTTGAAGTGTAGTAAAATATAACTGACTTTAGGAGCAATTCACATTCTCCAAAATCATAATTCAGAAGCAAAAGAAAAGCGGCTTCAATAATTAAAAAATGCAATAAAAGTAAATGATTTTTTGTAAACTTCGTAATCACAACATTATTTATTAACTGGCCTTCGCAAAGCTATTAGCTGTTGTAATGCGCATTTGTTTGAACAATAATGTGAGACCTAGACGATGATTTTATACGGAATTTGATACAACGATAAATCATGACCGAACAGTTCTAATATGGATTTTTAGAGTGTCAAATTTCTGGAGCAACTTGATTCTGACTTTAATTCCAAAATCATTTATAGTAGAGTAGTTTACATATTGGTCTATTCTTTCTTTCCTGCTTTCTGCTTTGCGTAAATGCCTTCTTTGATGCTTTCATTTACCTTTTCTTTTTTATGACAATAATTTCATCATGCTTTGAATTGTTATATATTTTGAAAAAAGCGTCATAATTTCAAGAAAATTCTCAGATTATGTGGCATGAACTCAGAATGTGGTATCTCAACCATCATAATAATTCTCAGATTAATACGAGTACCAGCCTTAACGCCTAGATATAGGCTCTTTGACTTGTACTATTCCAAGCTATACATGTAAAATCGTTTATATTTATCATTAATTAAATTCATAGGAAATCCTATGTATAAAACTCATGTACAGTTGACAAACTGGAATTCACCTACATCTACATGTAGATGTGTATAAGCGTAAACAAGACATGATTAACTTTGAAATCTGTCATCTTTAATGTACAAATGTTTTTCAGTACATGTATATTAATCAGGCTTCCCGCTGTCTACTTTTATCATGATCCACACAATTTTATAAAGCATTCTTATTCTATCCATCTTTGCCCAAGCGGCAGGTCCAAAGGTCATATTCCTACTCACAGTCTGCATTAACACTTCTTAAAATTCATTCCATCGATCAACAAGTTAATCCCTTCAAAATGGTCATGCCAAGTTCGCAACTTAATTCAGTCTATAATTAGTAAAAGTTTGACTTCTGATATAGTTTCCCTTAGCCTACCTAAGGTCTTGCTCAGTTTTGCATATTCTATAAATCATTGTAATTCTAAACTTTTTCGTAATAATTAGCTTAGAATTTTTAAAAACCGCAAGTTGATCAATTACGGTATGATTCACAAATGATGAATGGAATGTCAAGAAGTTTAAATTAAATTATTCAGAAGATTTAATAAGCTTAAATATTTTAAGAGCCTTCCCGAAGCATGCGACATGACAGTAAAAAGTCAAATTAAGAATTGTAGGCGGTCTCGATCTTTGTACTAACTAATTAATTCATCTTTGTTGATTGATGATACAACAAAATGCAAATCGCTTCCGAGAAAACAGTGGACTCAATTGCAAATTTGTAGAATGAGAAATTCTATATTCACCGACACTTAAGGCAATTAGCCCACCATGATTAATGTTTCTTTCAGAAAACTCGTTATTTTTATAAATCGTAAATGATGTTAAATGCAAAAAATAAGATTGACACCGATAATTTGTAAGCTACATTTACAAGTATATCAAAATCAGTATTTCTACGTCCATCGTGTCAGTTGCCTAATTGTAAGCTAACCGTCATGTGGAGGCGAAGTAAATGTCGTCGACACTTCCTGAAGGTCTTTAGATACTGTGAGCTTTGAAATGCCCTTTTTGCACGACAGTGTTTGGCGCGACTCCTTTGAAGTTTTATTAGAAGTGATGAACAATTTCTTGAAGTAGATTACGTACACGCTAGAAACTTTCGTCCGATACAATGGTTCATTCCACTCTCTTATTTCTTGTCTTCATATCAAGGATTACTAGGAATTTCACTTGTCGTTTTCATCAACCATTTCATTTTCTCATTTCAATGTCAAATTAATTGGGCCTGTTTCATCGACCCGTTTGATTTAACTTGTTCAGCATTTTATCTGGTATCCATAAACCAGTTTATCGGTCATATCTAAATTCAAATTGTACTATGGATATATTATTTCAGACAAATCAGGCAATAATGTAAATTACGGTATAATTCAGGTTCTATTTCACAATAAACACAGAATCTAAGTCTAATTAAATAAATGTATCGGCAGGTAGCTTGCTCTGATAGCATGCTATCCCTATAGGCGCGGTAGCCTTATAGCTTATCGAATCCCATCTGAACCGGTTATGATATTACCAATCATTAATTGACCCTTTGTAATTTCATTTGTGTTTAGAAAACAAAATACCACATAGGCCTAATACTTAATGTACGCTATGACCAACTTTTGGTTTAAGTTTTTATCATAAAGGCATTATATTAAACATTTCAGGTATTGAATTTAGAAACCTATGCCATTTTCGTAAACATAAAACTCATCCCGACGAAATAAAATCAGCAAATGTATTCTATAACTCTAATATGATTTTTCCTCCTTATTATACTTTAATATAGGTACTAAATCCACTAGTAGCTAAGTATTTGAATGAGTTGTTCTGTCAGCCATGATATTTAAATTTCAATTGTAAATTATTTGCAACCTCAACTCTTGCGATCAAAATACTGTAGTCAAATTATGTGATACAATACAAAAAATATGCAAGATACTGTTCTTGTCTCGATAATTCATTCTGCAGACTATCGATATTAATGAAACAAATTTAACATATAGGTCAAATAAAATATCCTTATGTAGTGCTGATAAAATAATAATAAAATATTCATGTAATGACCGACAGAATTCATTTGGACATATGACCCGCATAAAGGCGGGATAATTGCCAATTAAACTTGTTTATTTAACTTGGCATGAAGGAAGAACTATTCCAGGTTGCTTTCATCATAACAAAACATTGCTTTTGCACGTAATGGCAATGGCAAATATTACATTTGGCAAACACTAGAGAAACCTGTCTATTCGTCGAGGGAAGTAACAAATATGGCAACCGGAAGTCTGTTGAGCAGAGAAATGTCCAAACTGTCACGAATATGACTTTCTCTGTATTCTTATATGACACATACAGTAAATAAAGATTTAACGCCCGGATCTCCAGGTGCAGAAGTTAAAGATTTCATTTAATGTCAGAATTTTTATCAAAGCATTTTATAGTTTTCTAAACACATTGCATTTAAATTACTACTTGGATAAGCAGTACCTGTTCTGACTTACATTATGCGAAAAGTTAAACGAGACGCCCTCAGTCAAGAAATAGCAACATTATATTAACTACTACTAGCAGGAAATCGAATCGATTGACCACTTAAAAATAATTATGTTTCTGAAAACATCATTTCTGCATTTAGATTAATCGAAAAACTGCAATGTGACATAATTCTCATGATTACATTTCTCGATTTCTCGGATTACAGATGTTTCATCAGATTTTGAGAAATAGTAAATCAAGGCAAATCTTTTATTTTAATTTTTGTGTCACATTTCCTGGACTTCTCGACGAAAAGATGTATTCTTGTACTTAGTCATAATGGGAGATTTTAAGATTTTTAAATAACAATAATTAGAGTGCTACTATCGTCCATGACACCACGGATCATTACTGAGACAACTCCAAGCCAGTGAGCAACAAGAAGGTCAAAATCGGTGCAAAACTCAGTGATTTTTAAAAATTATATACCAATTTTCTTGAAAAATTCTTGACACTTAATTTATGTCTTCTGTTCAGTATTTCAAACATTTAAGCACAAATTAAAGAATTTTCAAGTTAGATTTAACTTCTTTGTCTTTTAAAAATAACTTTTTGTTAGGAACCATCCGACTGTGATTCGAAGGTATTGTCTTTTTCTTGAAAATCATTGTCCTAGTAACTAGACTGTCCAACCGATGCATTCCAGTTGTATTTTTCCTTTCTTCAATTCCAAACATAATGAGCTTCATTCCATATAAAATTATTCATCAAAAGTGTTTCCTCTCTTACGATATGCTCTATGTGGCACTTTATACTTTACTAAATAACTCGTCGTAAATTACTTTAGTAGTACTTTTATGTTGCCCATTTCAAGCAGTTACTTTTTACTTGTCCTCTTTGAACATTATTACTTCAAAACACAAAAATATAAACTAATCTTCATCTCCACATTAGTTGAAGTGTAGTAAAATATAACTGACTGTAGGAGCAACTATCAGCTTGTAAAAATTGTAAAACATCATTCGATTTGTAAAATGACCTAAGCGCGTAAGTAACTCCGTAAGAAGCGCGTAACTTCGTAAGCGCGAAGTTATACATATACCTTTACCCCACCTTCTATGTCTAACATAGTAAGGAAAGTTTACTTTAGGAAACACTTTAAAGAAAATTTTACTGTAGGGAAAATTTCTCAATTCATTCTTCTCTATTTTGTAGATTAAAGCAACATGCACTTTCTCAACACTCTTGGAGATTTAATTTAAATTTTCTCACATTTACGTGAAAGCAATGATTGTAAATGTTAATAGAGAATAAGTTAAAAGCTAGGACTCTGTTGAATGACGCATAAGCAATTCTGTTGAGCTTATATAACTCTAAAAGTAAAACAACCAGAATTGCTCAACGATATCATTCTGATAGTTAGTATTATTCTGCCAAAATTAGGACTTTATCTGAAGAATCTTCCTATAGTTATTACTTTTAGTCTCACGATGCTTACAGAACATCTTACATATGTAGGTTATATAACCATACGGACGCTAATGGTGCAATCCTATCCAGTTTATCTGTCTGTTACACATTTATCAGTTTATCAACTGGGAACGTGAATATCTGCGCTTACTGCTATTGCTAACTTAAAAACGACGGAATGCGACAAAATCTTGAAACATGTAGGTGGCTAGGTGAAGATATTGAAGATGTTGAGGACAATTAGTTGCTATGCTGACATTCTATATTGCTTGTTCACTCCCTTTAATTAAGAAGCATGACCATAACACGAGTGACAAAATTGATGGCAATAAATGTCAACCAAATATCCTTTCTTACATGCTATGGCGTTTACAATTGTATTTGGCCAATGGCATATATCACAGTAAACACGTTCTATTTTATTCACTGTAACATAAAACGAATCTAATAAATTTTTCATTTCTAGAATCTTTGTCTTCTCTTATGCTGTCGTAAATAAATGTTTTCTTTACTTGCTGTGCTCCAAATAAATGTCTTCTCTTACAAGATATTCTGTTACAGGTTGTGTCCTGAATAAATGTCTTTACTTACAAGATGTTTCATGGTTAATTTTCTTCTATCACATGTTGCTTCATGATTAATTGTCTTCAATTACATGCTGTTTCATGATTGTCTTCTCTTGCATGCTGCTTCATGATTGTCTTCTCTTGCATGCTGCTTCATGATTGTCTTCTCTTGCATGCTGCTTCATGATTAATATATTCTCATTTAGGCAAAATCTTGAGTAAATGTGTGTTCTGACAAGTATAAATGTATGTTTATGTATTAACATTGCAGATGATCGTGCTTTACTTCAAGCCGACAGAGTTAAACTGTTCACTGAGAATCTGGTTCAGAGAACTTGGGTTTTCAGTCTCATATGGCGCATTGTTGTTGAAGACTTGGAGGTACTTAACTGGAATTCAATCCTAACACCCTAACTTTAACAAGCTCTGCAACAGATGACGGGTCTCATGCACACAGTTTTACAGTGGTCAAGAAATTTGACTAATGATAGCCACACAATAGAAATACTAAACCTTTCCTTACGGATAACACGTCCTTGTCAGTATTGAAATATGATGGTAGAGTTTGATTTTATAGTAGTACCGTTTCTGAGATTATGTTGACTGCAAACTGAACTCCTTAGCTTGTGTAGTAGTCGCTGCTTTCCAATACTTGCAGACTTCGGATATCTTATTTTAAAATGTAGAAACTTAGGAAGAACCATTTTTCAAAATTAGGGCTAAAGATCTCGCACTAGAAAGACAGCATTACAATTTTCCAAATGCAATTTAGCTAAGCAGTCTGCTAATATTGTATAAGCTTTTTAAAATTCACTTGAAAGAAACTAGATCAGTGTATATCACACAAGCTATTTAAAAGTTTTGTGAGCTGTAAAGCACAAAAGAACTAGCCTTCAGGAGATCTAAGGATTAAGACTGATTTCTTTTAGACAAGTTTAACCATGCAATAAAGAATTATTGGGTTCAACTTGTAAGCCCGGAGCTTTAATTTAATGCAATGTGCTAGAAGCTGTATTAGACAGTTTCGAGAAAATGTAACTAATTCCTCTCAAGTCGATCATCAATTAACTGGTATATCTGCTCGATTTCTCATTTCTTTATTTACAATTTTCTGAATTGTTTTAAAATGGACTCGAAAATACATATCAATCAATCAGTAAAAGTCCTATTCATCGCCACAAAGCAATATTAGCGACGTTATATGAATATTGTGCCCTTTTTATAAACGTTCAATATAAATATAAGATAAATATACCAGTGTAAATACAGATGTCAACAATCGTCCATGAAAACATTTCCAGATAAGTCGTTGTGTAAATGTGATTTTTGCTGCATATTTAGGATCTCCGTTGTGTTTCAAGTTCGTTCAGCTCAACCAGTGAAGATATCAGATTCTGATTTAATTAAGAGACTGTCACTCATCATATTGGCCTTTATTATCTGCCTCGTCATCCGAATGTTCGTTCAACGACCCAAGCTTGTAGTGGGTAGGTAATATTTCATTTCTTAACGGATTACGGATAGTTTTGTACTAAATTACATTGCGTTTTACTTACTGAATTGTGGAGTTTGGGGCAGCATAGTAGTTATAATTGTTATACATTAACAGATAAATTTGTTTTAATAAAACGTCACTTCAGATGTCATAGTACTGATTATTAAGTCGTTACTACAGTCGATGGTTCTGTTTTTTAAGTGGTAAGTGCTTAATATCAATGTTTCAATTATCGTCTTTTTCAATTAGATTTCTGCAAAAGTAGTTTTGTCGCTTTGTTTCATGTTCATGTAATTTAGCTTAACTTCCAATCTTTGACTTCATGATCTTCATATCGCATTTTTCAAAGTTGCAACACTAACCAAACTATTTAACAATTCGGACTTCAAAACGAACTATTACGAATATTGTTCGAACAGAATGTTTTTTAGCCGAATCCGAACCGAACCCTACTGGCTGGAGTCAGTAGCGATGTCGGTAAGACATCCGACCGGAGATCAGCATGTGTAGGTTCAAATCCTTAGCTCAACTAATATCGCATTCTAGAGGTGAACCTGACGTTAACATCGGCTTTACTGCTTTTACTTTCATTTACAAGAAGCCAAACCGAACCCATATCCTGAAGAACTTAAAATATCCTATCTCTAATAACAATTCTGCTCAATCGTTATATTCTATATTTTATTCATACGGTTACATACATGATATACCGCATGTGTTGCAGAGTTTTTCTTGCTTAGTTTCTGTTTTGTGGCTTCGTTGTTTCCGCCTTCCTCTCTATGGTTATTCGTAGTCGTTGCCTTTGATCGAGCACAAATTGCAGCCGGCGCAGATTAAATAATAATCATCTAACACCCTAGGGATTTTAAATTCAAAGCTCTCAACACTCGGTCATCAAAGGTGTCCACTCATCCATGTCCTAACCTGACCCGATGGTGCTTAACTTCTTTTTCGTTTATTTCGTTCAGCTAAACCGAGTACTCTATATCCCGCCCACGAAAATTATTTTGTCCTTGTCTCTTCTGCGTCATTGGTTCATATTTTTGTTGACGAGGCAACCCACAACATTACAAGGAAAGTTTTGTCGTAAGACGAAGAGTCAGATGTAATTTGCTGTAGCTTTGGTCAGTATACAGGCTGAGCGCGCCTCTGCAGCGACATTGAAGATGAATATAATGAGGACTGCCGAGAATAGTTCCACGCTATTTTTAACATTGACGTTGTATTGTACTACAAAACTCGATATGTAATGTTACTCTTTCTAGAAATTTAACGTTTGCATTTTGATTTCGTATATATTCAGAATAGCTAATGAACATGGAAAGAAAATGCTCAATGATGATAGTTTAAATGATCCATCAGCCAAAGTTCACTATTAGGAAGCAAGCTTTATTCGTTTTAGTCATCCTTTGGGCTATTTGTTTATCTAATCTTTATCCAGAGAAACTGCCCATAAGCAGCCTGACTTCTGTGTCCAGGCTAGTCTCCTCTTATCCACACGATCAGTTGCGGTTGGATTCTTTTCTCACTTAGTAATAACGCACTAGTGGGCATTACAGACACCAAATACATTTTAAATTTTGTGATTTAGATGATTATGATGCCATCAAATAGATAGTCAACTAATCACTCAATAGTTAGCATGCCAGATCAGAAATATGAAAATGTGCGACGAACCTGCTGTGCAAAATGAAGAATTCACGAGAGTGAGAGAGAGAGAGAGAGAGAGAGAGCGAGAGAGAGAGAGAACGTGTGTGAAAAGAGAGTGAGCTATGAAGCGATATCATTTTATGAAGCGATAATTATTTCATCTAATTCAACGAAAGTAACATAATTATTTGGCCTATGCGAATTTTCAGTAGCATACCATTACTAAGAAAACCATCCAACATTATGTACGTTCTTCAACAACAGATTGAACATCTAAATATTATACAGAATTTGATACAATCTATCGGATTCTCTCTCTCTTATTCTTTCGCTCTAATTTTTTTCTTGATCTAATTTTTTTCTCTCGCTCTCTCTCCCTCTCTTTCTTTCACTCTTTCTCTCTCTCTCTCTCTCTCTCACTCTTTCTATCTCTCCTTCTATCTATATACAAGTATATATCTCTCTCATTTTTGCTCTGTTCATTTCTTTTCATTCTGTCTAATCCGAAACTTTTCTATCATTTTCTCTGTATATCAGGACACTTTCTATATACCTCGCTGTCTCCGGATCTACTACGTGACACTACGCTGGTTTCATCAAACCTCACAAATGCATCTAGGTCGTCTCTATTGACACTGCCCCACAGAACAAGCTTTCAGTTTCAATCTAAATGCGGCATCTCTATCACTCTTCTTATGATAGGCCTTGAAAGTTTGATTTTTATTTGGAGTATATTTTTAAATCATGCTTTCGTGCATTTACTCCTGGATTTAAATTATGCCTTATTAGTTTACTTCGAAGTCGGTAAGATACTCGACCGCGGGTCAGTATGTGCGGGTTCAAATCCTGGGCTCGCCCGTCCCTGACATCTCTTGCGAGTGAGGAAACTGACTTTAAAATTAGCTATTTTCAGCTTTAACTATCATTTATCTCTTTACCTTTTTTACCAAGCCCAGTTTTAACCATCTCCAGGGTGCGGTACAACATTTTCTAAATCACGGTGAGACCAGTCACTTTTTATCTTCTTATTTTAAAGAACCGCCAAATACTTTGACTTGTAGTCTTCACAGACTCATCGAAGAACCCTATAAGAGCAACCCCGGATCAAGTTTTATAATTTTTTTTTGCTATTATAACATTTCCAGGTCACAGCTGGAACGGATTGAGGACTTGGCAATGCTCGACGGATGTCTGGGACTACTGTACAGCTGTGGGTGAGTCCCTAAACCTACCTGGATCAAAACAATACCGGAACGATAGACAAATAGCACATAAAATTAATTGTAAATTAACATCGCCTCCGGCTGGAGCCAGTGGCGAAGTCTATAAGACACTCGACCGCGGATAAGTATGTGCGGGACTCAAATTCGGAGATCGCCCGTCAATGACATCGCTTTGGAGTGAGGAAACTGACGTTAATCTTAGCTTTTTACCTTTTTAGAATAAAAACAAAGTTTTGTCTAGAATATTAGGGCATCGAAATTAGCTGATAAATGTGATTTCAATGCTCGTACTCTTTCTTTACAGGATATTGGTGATAGAAGACACGAGAGTGTAGGATTTACTATTACCCTACTCAGTCCCACTGACAGCGCTTGTTGAATTAGTGCACTAGTATGCACAAGAAAAATTTAAATCTTACGGATAGAAAATATAAGCATATAGCCTGGCCGTAAGCATAGTTGATGTCTGTAGGCCTATAGAGCATTTTAAAGCATTTTAAATTAAATTGTAGTTTATGTTAAAATGTAGGTTATGTTAAACATGTAGTTTATGTAAAAATTTAGTTTATGTTAAGATGTAGTTTATGTTAAAATGCAGAGCATTTAATGTAAAATTTTCATGTTAAACTGTGCTAATTTTTCAAATATTGATTTCTTTAGAATGGCTTGCTAACAATAATGAGGTTGTAGCGTAAAAATTCGAGAAGGTTAAACCGGTTATTTCGATAATGTGGGCCCAAATCCATTCTATGCAACGATAAATATAGCCTAATATTAGAAAATGTTGACGGTAGATTCACTCTACACTTGCGATTTCTGGATTTTGACATCTCTGCAGCAAAATTAAGTTAAGATCTTTATATAGAGGTCGTAGATATCCGGATGAGTTGAACACAACCAAGCTACCTATAATTTCACGTGAAATATTACAAATAATATAACAATATTACAAAATTCAGCTAAATGGAAACTCCTGAAACTATTCAGGTTGATAAATTTAAATCTAATTAAGTCTGCAGCTCCGACAAAACCTCAAATCTCATGCTAATTCAACGTGGCATGAAAGTATCTATCAATGGACATTGAAAACGCACTTCAAATTACCAGAAAGTGGTATCGGTAGTCGCGTAGGTTTGCTGTCGGACATCGTTCCAGCAATCAGATTATCGACGTTGAGAGAGATCTGCAGTAATCTGATAACATTGTATACAGTCATACGTCTCCTCTCTAATCATTGAACGTCTGTTTTCACATCAGTCGCTCTCGTTGCTTCTATCCTCACGTATGGGCTTTGAATTGAGGCAGCTAGATTAGAAAAACGAAGCGGAATTGGTTGTATTAGACGATGCTTTCAAGAATCTCCGAACTTGTTGTAATGGTTGTACTTGCTTTTTGCAACACCTTTTAATCCTTTGACGTTGATAAATGAATATCTTGAAGATTAAATAAATTATGAAGTCATTTGTTAGGTATTAGTAATATGTAATAGGCTATATTTAACGAAATAATACACTTTTAAGACAGTCTTGCTATTATAATGTATCTTCAATGCATGCCTATCGTGCAAAACTGGTGTCTACATAATTATAATTAATTATAAAATTATTTAATTATATAATTTATATTTCTCAGTTATTGGCCCTTAATTACAAAAAGCGACCTTTATATCATGCTCTGATTTTGGAAAGTTTAAGAAGTTTGTGATATCGTCCAAAAGGATTAAACAGTTCCGTTGATTAGGAATTAGCCTACTTTCAAAGCCATTTACATCCCATCAAGTTGGTCAGTTCACATTCAATTACACTTCATGTAACATTTAAACGTCAGATCCTCTAACAAATCTCCTTGCTTATTAGACTACAAAGACCTAATTACAGTTCTGAGCCAGCACGTTGACTCTGCTACAGGAACATATAAGAAATTAGCAAACATACTGCAAACAAATGCAGTAATGAGATATTTATGTCATTAATTTTCAAAATAATTTCTTTTTTAAGTCGCGCATAATTATTAGTTGCAAAAATATTTTATTATCTCTCGCTCTCTCTCTCTCTTTCCAGTGTACTGCCAAGTGGCAGGTCCATGGTACATATTCCTACTCGGAGCCTGCATTCACTCTTCATGTAAATTACTCCTTAGATCAACAGATCCCTACACAAAAGGCTATACATTATTCACACCTTATATTGTAGCTTACAGTTTGGGAAAAATGTGGCTTTTAAGCTACTTTCTCGTTGCCTCATTCAGTTCTTATCTTAGTCGACTCTTGCGACACGTTCAGTAAACGGTTGATATACTTTATATCAAACTGTACATTATAAAATCACAATTTATCATTCAACATCTTTTCAAAAAGCGAAATACCAATATAATCAATTTATTGCAAATTACAAGTCATAATAAGGTTTACCAACGATGTAGGTAATAGAGATGGGAATCGAACCGAATCCGAACCCTATACCCTAGAATTTTGACCGAACCGAACCGAACTCGAACCCAGACTCTGACCGAACCCGAACCGAACCCGAACCCAAACTCTGGCCGAACCGAACCGAACCCGAACCCAGACTTGGTCCAAACCGAACTGAACCAAACTCTTGTAGTTCCTTTCTTCTTCACCAGCCTGACATTAAATAAAGATAGTAAGAACAATACAAATATATATTAGTTTTTGCATTTACATGCCTTATAGTTTCTAGCAGCATATATTCAGGTAAGGCTGGTTCCGACACAAATTTTAAAATAGTAGCGGTACAAAGTAATAGTAGCGGGAAGAGAGACGGGCCTACAGAAGATAGTGGATAGTCTGAATGATACGGCATTGAAATATAGAATGAACATTAACATCAAAGAGACAAAAGTGATGAGAGTATTCCATAAAAATCTGAAATTGCTTGACTCAATCTAGGTGGATTTGTTCTTGTTAAATTCAAATTATGAATTTTTTCTAATTTTAGTTTAAGGTAACGTAATATTTTTGCAACCAGATTTACAAATAATTATATTTGACATTCTATATATGTTAAGACAATCTGGAGTAAATAATTTTGCACTATAGCAATGCAATAATTTCATAACTATTTTCGTAACTTCATAATTGATCTGAGAGTTTCAAATTTGAAACTCTTAGGTAAATTATGAAGCTTATTACTGGTTAGTTGATAGCAAACGGTATAAAATATGATCATTTTTCTATGGAAGTACACGTGTTTACCAAATCATCTTTATTTGACAATTTTATGTTTAAAATTGCACTTTTCTCTGAAATATTGGATCAAATTTTAGCCAAGACATTTCCACTTAATTATAAACGTATCTAATATATAGGCTTATAGTGACAAATTTTTAAGAAAAAATTGATGTAGCATTCTATTTGCTCGTTATTATCAAGGAGAAAATTTCAGATACAATAATAAAGCTAAATATCTATATTATGAACAATTGTTGGTCAACTTACAATATTTTAAGAAATGTACGGGAATAAATACCACTTATCTCCTTTTTTCATTGTCATATTTTTGCCCAGAGGCAAAAAAAGGCAGCCACTTTGACTTAATGAATTTTTAAGCATATTTACCATAAACCATTTTAAACATGTTTGTCATAACCATGATTAATATAATTAAAGTTAAACAATTGCAACATTATCCAAACCAAACCATTTCGAACTCGACTCGAACTCTTGCAAGTTGGAAAGTAAGCCGTACCCGAATCGAACCCGAACCCTTGTTAGAACCGAACCCGAACCGAACCGAATTTTCATTTTCAACGAACCGAACCGAACACGAACTCTGGAAATTCATAAAATTCCCATCTCTAGTAGGTAAGATATTCGACCGCGGATCAGTATGTGAGGGGTTCAAGTACTTGGCTCTCCCGTCACTGACATCGCTTTCGAGTGAGGAAACTACATTAACATTAGCCTTTTATTTAAACTTTTATTGACATTTATATTGTAAATGTGAATAACTCTAATTTAAATAAAATAATACTTCGAATTAAACACCACTATATTCAGACTTTGTTTATTTTAACAGCCGAGCTCTGTCTGCTCCTGTGGGGAATACGACTGTGCATAATGGTGCGAAAAGCTCCTTCAGAATTCAACGAGAGTCGTTTTATAAGTTGGGCCATCTACAACGAAGCTTTGCTCTCCATCTTCCTCAGTATTACCACGTATGCTATAAATGCACCTTAATTAAAAGCTACTATTGTTAAACATCTCTCTCTCTCTCTCATCCTTTCTCTTCATGTCGTTACTGATAATGATGGCTAATGTCAAGCTTGGAAGTTTATCCTAAGAATGTAAAAATTCCAGTGATGATGTCATGGATGATGATGATGATAAGAAATTTCATACTCCGAAACTAAATAAATTTAACTGCCCTGATTGTAGGTCATGACTTCAGATGAATATTTGCAACTAGCATTTCTCAAGATTATGTTTTGTCTTATTGAAAGCGATCTCAATGATATTTCAATTCAATGGAGTATCAACGTCAACTTGTTAAATGAATACTAGGTTTGCCTGTAGTGAGATCGAATTTATATTAAATTTGCTTTCGAGGTCTTTGAAAATTCGCCAACGTTTGTCATATTTGCAGTCAGTTCCTCTTATAATGATTGAAATCAAAACGAATTTTGATTTTAGGGCGCAAGAGCCCCCATGGTGTGCTCGGGTGTGGTTGGACCACTACAGAATAGGGCAACCGCAAACAATCTTATGCTTGTACGTAAGAGGCGACTAAGGCAGGAGCTGAGGGTGGCAAGAGGGGACCCACCTCATCATGTAATATTTTACCCAGGATTAAATTGTTTTTAAGCCATCTGACTGAGAAAGGCAACGGGAAACCAGCTCAGAAGCCATAATTTTCCCAAGATATAGGTTGCATAAGGTATGGATAAGGCATAGACATTGTGAAGCGATTAACTTGTTGATCTAAGGAGTGCTCTTATGAAGCGTGAAAGCAGACTTGGAGTATGAATATGTACCTTGAACCTGCCACTTGCAGTGCACTGAGGAGAGAGAGAGCCTTCACTAAAGCGTGTTCAGTCGGGTTCTCCTATTTACTCAGAAATGATTCGTATTCAGAAATCGTTGAATTGTCCGTAAGTCCATATTGACAACTTAAGCTCCCGAGATCTATAGGACTTACATACCAATGCTAATTTGTAAGCTAAAGTACAGTACAATGCAATAGATATGGATATTTTGTTTTAACTTGTCACTACGCAAATATTGAGGTAAATCTGATAGTGGTATTGATGTTATGCAAGTCTTTTGAATAAAATGATTCATAAATATTTCTTGAAAACTTCTGAAGAAATTAAAAGAATTTCCGTTTTATCTCCAATGCTAACTTAGAAATATTTATTAAATTATAGATGTATACAATATGTAATGAAAAGTTCTTGTTTCGACAAATTATTGAATTGGACGAGGAGTTTATACGAAAAATGTAGTAAATATTTATATTAATTCATTCAATACTAATGGAGAACGATACTTTAATTTTAGAAGTCGATGCTGTACTTCTTAAAATCCTATGCCTAAAGGTTATGTTTCTCGACTCTGAGTAGTAATAGGCACTTTGTTTATTTCTGGCTTCAAGGGATAATTTATTTTAAATTCTGAGATGAATAGTCAGTGTTAAAGAAATCGACTAGATAGAATGAAATTATTCATTTTCACTGGATTCATCTAGTATTACTGGAAATCATGAAAATACCGTATCTGAATATCTTTTAAACTAGCATAAATTCTTTAACAATTATTTTTAAAATAGTTACAAATCTAAAAAATTGAAATTCTTGAAAAATGTGTCTAAGAGCAACGAATATAAATATAGCAAATATTATTGTACAACGTATGATCACATTTCGGAGAATGCACTCTAGCTTGGATGGACATTAGTAGGCTCTCTGGAGACACGAGGTTTTCCTCGAAAAACATTTATTGTCAGAAATTTTTAATGCACGTCATAAATCTCGCATTTGTCAACGATGCTGTATTATATCTCCATGCAGGGATTGCGTGAACAAAATGTGCCGGGATCAATCTATACAGCAACCCTAACTGGTTATCGCTAGCTTCAGCTTGTCGTAAAGTTCATTTTAGTCGAGTAATGGAAAGGCAACTACAATTTTTATGTACTTCCTGTCTGTTGTGAGCTTATATAGTTGCCTTACTGCCACCTTTTCACTCTCAAGGCGTAAAATTCTAGTACTTGTTTCAAACGTTAATAATACTGTGACATCTATGTATAACTATAAGTGTATATGTCAGATTCCATATATGATGGAATTAATAATTTTCATGTAATGAATATATGTCCAGGTCAGATTCCATATATGATGGAAAATAATAATTTTCATTTAATGAATGACTGTCAAGTAGTTAAAATAGCTAATCTAATAAATGTTATATCAATCAATCCATAAGAATTTAACGTCCGGTTCTTCGCCTAAGGCAATATCAGGGACGTTATTTATAGCTGATAACATTATATTACTGATCACGTTTATCTATTCGCAGATTTTTTCTCCGCTCTCCAGCCAATCCAGATCTACTCTACGTCGTGCTATTCTTGCACACTCAGCTGACCACAACTGTCACTCTGGCCTTTCTCTATGGTAGCAAGGTATAGAAATTTGTTACATTTACTTTCTCTATGGTAGCAAGGTATAGAAATTTGTTACATTTAACTAAATCTAATATAAAAATGTTGCTCAGTGTTAACTCAGATTGCAGCTAGCGCAGACATAGGAACAACTTTCAAATACTTTGGATTTTATATGGGTTATATAGGCACCTGTCCCAGTATTAATCGAGCTTGTTGTTGCTTAACTTTGTTTAATTCCCTCACGCTTTAGCAACCTGCACCCACCTGACCAGATATTCACCAGTATGGCAATAAAGCTTGGCACATATTAGATCACTTTCAATGATTTTTGTAATGCAGACAAATTCTACACTAAATGACAACTACAACGACAATGACAACTACAACGACAACGACAACGACAAAACAACAAAAAACTATGACAAGCGTTGCGATTTTTAAGAGTTTGGCTCTCGTATTGCGTTCATAATTCATTACTGACTACTGCGTTTGGGACTCATAATAATAATAACAATAATAATAATAATAATACTAATAATAATAATAATCGACGTTGAGGACATGTCGTTCACCGCGTCCTTCGCCGATCAGTCTTCCTCCTGCCATCCCAGCTACTTCCTGGTTGGATCTGGTCTAGAGTTCCCTGGAGAGGGGTCCTTCCCTCACACTCGATTCTTCGGGAAGGAGTGCACTGAAGCTTGTGACAGATTATAGAATCTGACACAAACCTATACTGTGGCAGAATTCACTGAAAGTCGTAGGATCAGTCTGAGTATTGAAACGGGTTCAGCGTCAGGCAGCCTGAGGAAGATCGATCCGCGGAGAAGAAAACGAAAGGAAGACAACAAACATTCACACAGTCATACATCGAGACAGATCAGGAGTCGTACATAAGAACAGACGACGAGGAGAAGGGCGGGGTCACGGTCTGAGAGGATAGAGGTAAGCTGAACGGCACGGTTAGTTCTTGCTCTGAGTCCACCTCCTCCTCTCTACTCTCATCCGCCGGCTACTTTGGGGACCTCGACAACTATCGGGATTCAGTGGCAGAAGATTTAGGCTTTCCTAAGTACGAGCCTCAGAGCGAGCTAGACGAGGCAGCTATTGCTCTCCATCTATTGCTGCCTCAACACCATACAGCTTTAACTGTGACAGATCTTATTTGAGCGATTCACACAGACGAAGTTTCTACGACAGAGGCGATTCGGAAAGAATGGATGTCATCATGGATGACGATAATAACTATGATAACAGTCAAAATGAGGATGAAAATGGTGAAGACGACGATGTGGATTTAGCGAAAAATCGCAAACTTAATTCACTTTCACCAAAGAGCAGAAACCTCTCTCTCCGTCCAGCAGCCACGTCAACCACTCAGCTGCACAGTCCAGAGATCTGGAATATTCTGCCACCACTTCTCCAAGTCAGCATAATTCCATTTCCACTTGTACTAATCAGTGCACGTCTAGTTCTCAGAATAATTCTTCCACACCCCTAAAAGTGCCTAGTCCAGCAAGTCCTAATGCCAATCTTCGGGACTCTTCAGCGGTAGTTGGGGACTCTCTAGTAGCTCAAGTACGATGAGGGAAAGCTTCCGTGTGGAGGAAAAGAACGAGTTGAATTACAGCAGAACTGCGTTCATTGGAAATGGCTCTCCCACTTCCATAATAATAATAATAATAATAATAATAATAATAATAATAATAATAATAATAAGATTTAATGCAGTCTGCTTCAATAATTCTTTTAAGCCGATTGATGACCTCGAGTAGCCGGGCGGCGATTCAGCACGTATTGCTTGAATCGTTTTTATCAAACCCCAGGTTCTTTACACCGGGGTAAAATAAAAAATTAAAAAAAAATAATCTATTGCTCTCCAGTGATTATAGTCTATTGCAGCGATAATAGTCTATTGCTCTCCAGCGATTCAATGCAGTCTGTTTCAGTGGCATTTTGGCTAATGCGGCTTCCCAGAGTGTAGAGGAATTATTTTAATCGCTTCTTTTTAAACTTTTAATTAAATAAAGTCTCTTTTATCTTATTTTTTTAGCCCAGGGCCCTTTACAGCCCAGGGCAATTAAAAAAATTAATAATTATAATAAGGTTTAACGTCCGTTTCCTCATCCAAGGATGATGTCAGGGACGTCATAAGAGCATATCTACTGACTATTTGATTCAGTCAGTAAATGTGATCAAATTACTCTGATATTTTACTTTTTGCTACTTACTTTGTTTTTAACTAACAGATATATCTAATCTACAAATACAGAAATCGCTACCCTCAGCAAACATGTAACGGTATCTCTGCAATAGATTCTAGAAAATCTTCATCACAAACATTGTGTCAAAGTCCCAGCGTTTGTGCACGCTCCACCAAATATTCGACAATATCAAAAGCCTTCTGCAATACTGCACGATGCAATCATTCTCTTCCACTGCTTACGTCCGGTAGAAGGGTGGGCTCCTGCAACACTCAGTACTTGGAGCAGACTAGAATCAGCCTAGAAGTGCAGGTTGTGATTATAACTAAATACGTACTTAGTATTAGTTCAAATTTGTTTGACTAAAATGTGAAATTATTTACGGGGAAAAGGTAGGATGCATAAAGCCACACTAGTTTACTAAAGCCTTCGCGGAGAGGAGAAGGATAAAGCCTTCGTAGGAGAAGTGTGCCTTAGACATTTTGAGAATTGAAAATTACTAATAGATTGTCAAGAATTTTTATTGTTATCTTCTTTCCAAACTACATTTAGCGCTCGTCCTCCATTCCCAGTTATGTAAACACTCAATTAACTAGTGCATTAACTTCTATCCTTGTCTTAATCATGAAATTATATTAGACTGATGATACGTATTTAATGCAAAAGCCAGCATTTGCTTCTAACTCAGATCACTTCAAAGCGTAGCTTATTAAAAATGCGCATCCTGCACAATAGTCAAAATAGCGTATGGCTTGCTAAATACTATACCATGAATCATGGTATCACCCTATATCGCAAGTCACCGTATCACTCCAAACCCTAATTCACCGTATCACTCAATACCGGTTCTAATTGTTTTTGTATTTATAGGAAGAATTTCGCAGACTGTACACACAGTTGGAGTTGCTTCAGATTAAGAACATGATGAAAGATAATCCGCACATCCCGGCTGATACCACTTCCGGTTTGGACCTTAAAACTTTATCCTCTAAAATCTCACAGGAGCCATCAACGGTACAATTCAGTGACTCTACCACCTCTCTGGATGACTTAAAAGATCACATCACTTTAAAACATCTGCCAAATAATGGAACAAACGTCTAATTAAAATTAGATATGTGATAGTAAATTCATAGTTTGATAGTAAATTCATATGTCCAAAATGCGTAAATATTAAATTGAGACAATTATTTATTAATTTATTTTTATTTTTAAGATAAGAACATTAAAAAGAGTGTCATTCACATCTGTTCAGTTCACAAGCAGTACAACCAAACTAGGACATGCGAAAGTAAATGCAAACTGTTAAATGTGAATCACTGTGATCGTGATCTTGATTTAAAGGATTAAAGCAAGATAAATAATGAAATAGGTGTAGGTGGCAAATTTATTTCTTCGAGAAGATGAAATGAAAGAGTCTATCAAACCATAACTATAACACATGAAGCTCTCTTGTGATCTGTTGCAGTTTCCACGACGTCATTCTCACCAATCATTTCGCTCTTTATAGGACACATTCTAAGGGGGGAAAATCAATTAAAAGAGGTGCTAAAAGGTAGAATAGAAGTAAAGTGAGGCAGAGGAAGGCCGAGATTAGGTATGTTAGATGATTTAAAGATCCACTCTTATGTGGACATGAATAGGAAAGCGGAAGACAGAGAAGACTGGAGGCGTTATGTAACATGGACCTGCCAGTAGGCAGTGCACTAAGAGAGAGAGAGAGAGAGAGAGAGAGAGAGATCTCGTTCTTACTATAAGGAGCACACGATGATGCAACACCGCTATTAGATTTTATAAAGAAGCTTAGTTACTATTTTCTATATAGTAATTAAACTGATAAAGCTGTAAATTAATCATAGATTAATTCATGAACATGTTATTGAAGTTGAAACACGGAAGGCCGTCGTCCTGTAACTTTTTAGACACTTTAAATTGCCTCCAGCGTTAGAAGAGTTTGATAGTGAAGTCCCCAAAGTTAAAAACCTGAAAATTTTAATGTAAAAACGAATTTTATCTTTATTTTAGGAAAATATCTTTTAAAGTTTCAGTTTATAAGGCAAGTTTCAATTCTGGACGCTAAAGAGACAAATTTAATACCAGCTTCTTGCCCGATAACATATCAGTGATTGGGAAAGCACTGAATTTGAACCTGCATCTACTGATCATCTGTTTGCATCTATTTGCCAACAAGTTATCAGCTCAAAAAGTTGCCAATTGTTCAGCCAAACGAAGCAACAGTTGTTGTTAAGTTGCTAAAACATTATGATATGTTGTCACCTCTAAAATGTAAGTCGTTTAGTTGCATTGAACATTATTTCCACAGAAAATCTGCAAACTGTGAAATAAATAAATATGCACCAACTTTTTCAATATTTTTTCAGAATAGTAATAGAATTAATTAATCCAGAAGAATCTTATCAACACACTCAAGCTTATCAAGAATCCTGCCAACATAATCACTGAGAATAGTATATAAAGTAGATCCCATGTTGTGTCCGGGACACTTAAGAATAAATCAACAGTTGTCTGCATATATCGTAAAAGGCGACTTAGCAAGAAATGGGGAAAGCACCTGGAAACCATCTCAGAAGTCACATGTAATCCTAAGCCATAGGCTATATAAGCAATATAAGTTATGGATAAGGCATTGCTTTTTATGAAGTGATTAACTTGTTGATCAAAGGAGTGCTATTGATGCAGCGTGAAATCAGACTGAGTATGAATATATACGAGCTAAACACTGGTGAGAAGAAGAGAGAGAAAGTAAACCTAACGATGGTTAAAAAGTATTGCGCTCCTTCAAAATGTTAAATAAAACATTAGCCAACTAGTTTCATAGGGATAATTTTTTCTTATACTTTATTTGATGGAACATGAAACCTGCAGGACCCCTCTAGAAAGAGGCAATACTAATATTGAAGCAACTGTTGCTCATTTGTATAATTAGTTCATATTTTTCGCAATTTGAGTAGATGTTAGCATATAGAATGGAAAGTGTAAAGTAAATGGCAATACCCGATAAGAAAGCAAAAACTTTACCATAAAAATTAATAAGATTTTGATTTTTTGTGAATCACCAGATGACAGAATGCAAAATAACAAATGTCGCATATTCACCAGAGTGTGCAATATGAATAATCAGTCACTGAGCACATTTATATTACAGCAGTCTTATCAACTATCCTCCGCATCAAAAGTATTAAAATGAATATGTTAATTAAATTTCTATATCAGAAAACGTTATACGACAAATCTTAAATGGTATGTGACATCCACGCTCGTAGCTTTGTTAGCAATTGGAAATTCTTTATGATGATAAGCTGTTATGCCTTAGGGCCTACTTTATCTACCACAAACAGTATAATTATGACCGTACTACTATAATGTGTAACCATATGTAATTATTTAATTGCATATAATTACTAGCAATATTAATTACATACTAATTACTACTTATACTACATTACTTGATTACAATATTCATTAGTAGGCCTACATTACAATACATTACTTACATTAACAGCATTACACTACATTACTAGTAATAATTTATATGTAATTATGTACTAGGCAAAGGCAGTGTTTCGAAGTCGCCTTTTTGCATTAAGTCTGAATGTTGGCTATCATTTAAACAAATAAACAGCTGTCAAAGCCACGGTTTCCATAACTAAACAGTCACATACTGCAACTTTAAGAGAATCTGCAATATATAAATTACCCACGAAATCTTAAATTGGTTATTTTAGTTAATTCAACATTTCCCGAATTTCCTCCTGTTAACTGTAACACGATATACAAAATTAGCAAATAGCTCATATAATTTAGCTCATAACTAGCAAACTGATTATCTTCTACACAAACACATTAAGCTCGCGGTTGACGACTAAACTAGTAAACAACTTTTCCATAAACATCCGCTTCTCCGCTCAAATTGATTGGAGAAACGTGAATGATTAGAAGAAAATTGAAAAAATTGAATGTGCCACTTAAAGCCAATACTGAATTAGAAACTTTCCAGCGGCCATATTAGGAGATGGATTGGCCACGTGGGGAAATGGAATTATCATATAAATTGAATGGTTTAAGTTGTCGCTATATACGCAGACCTTCAACATTACTAAACCCTTATCGGTCGACCCGATATTAAATTCACTTAAGACCTGAGAGCCTCTGCAATCAAATCAATCAATCATTTGTAATTTCACGCCTTTTTGTCATCTCGTCTTCTCCGCGAAATACCAGCAGAGCATATAAAACAAGAGCTCGCTAACGCACTCTTGGTGATGATTCTAAGATAAAAAATTTAAATAGCTATTTGATTAAAATTGGCTTAATTAAAAACGCTGCTCTGTGAATATTATTTTACTAAAATTATACATCTTAATATCACAAAATTTAATGGATAATTAAACTCGTAAAATACTGCCGTTTTATTCGACGCCTGATATCTTATTAACGTAATTTTTATTTTTGAGAATATTTGTTTTTTTCTTAATATTGTCAATTAATAGTGAAATAAAAATTAAACCTTTGATCTTGAATAGTCGTCTACGCTAATCCATTCGAATTATAGAAAGTGCGTTTTAGGTAAAAGGGTTTAGACACTAGGGTTGTAGCTTTGTAGGCTCCAGTATTGTATCCTTGTAGGTACTAGGGCTGTAGCCTGTAGGTACAAGGATTATGTATGTTGGATGAGATAGCTGAGTGTGCTCTAACGTTACTACTCATCATCATCATCTTCTTCTTCTTCTTCGTCTTCTTCTTCTTGTTCTTCCATTGAATCTCAGTTTAACTAGGGTCGGGATTAGACAATTTTGTCGCAATTTCTGGAGCTTAGGCGCTCGCCAACCTAGAGGCCTTTTCTGGCGTTGATTTTAATTTTAGTGCTTGGCCGCATTTCACGACACGTTAAGTCCAAGGTTAGTCTATTCTTCAGCAACCCGGATACAACACGGAAAACAATACGGGTGCTTTAGCATCACACTGAAGACTATACGTTCTTAGATCAAATTGCAATGTAATTCCTCTCACAGTCGCAGGTACGGTTATGCCCGGGCCGCAGACTGAAGAATAGATCAGCCGTTAGCTTCACAAGGCGACTACGGTAAAACTGATGAAGGCAAAGCAGCCATCGTAAAAGCCATTCTCTCTAGTTATATGCTATATTAAATAATGAAAAGACAGAGTTTTGTGAAGAGATTAATTTTTGAATCTTGGAGTCCTTTTTCTTAATGAGAGTGAAAGTAACCACTGAGTAGGATATGTATCTTGGACCTTCCACTTGTTGGAACACTACATATACATGTACATGTATATACATGTAAATAAATGAGAGATGGTGTCAGCTAAAGTAGGCTATTGAAATTGGTGCAAAAGAAGTATATGACTTTCTTAAAGAAAAAATGACTCTAACAACTGTGGATCACACGTGAGATGCTTGACAAAATGGATGAAAGGAGGAACTGAAAAAGTATAGACACCAGACATGGAAGAAGGAAATATAGAAGCTTAAACAAGGAACTTAGAAGAATTACAGACATAGTAAAAGATCATTGGTGGAGTGAAAAGTGTGATGATTTAGCAGAATATGATAGAAAAGGGAGGTCAGATCTATTGTACCAGGTTGTCGGGATATTGACAAGAACCGAAAGAAAAAGATAGGAGATGCAAAGAACTATTACTCTAATGGGCAATATGGGGAATTGAAGACAGAGCTGGAAGAAGTAAAAGAAAGATGGTGAGAAAATGTAGAGGAATTGTATGATAAAGCTGGGAAGCCAGTTCATGAGTATTTCAAAATAGAAGAAGAAAATATGGTAGAAAACGATAAAAGAGGCCCCGATAGAATTAAGGAGGAAATTTATCCTGCAATTAGCAGTATGAAGAAGGGTAACGCAGACGGAATAGATGATATCCCAGCAGGATGCTTGAAAATGTTGGAAGGAGAAACACTCAATAAGTTAATTGAGGTATGTAAGGAAGTGTACATTACAGGTATTTGGCCCGACGACTTTACTAAGTCAGTGATGATTCCAATTCCCAAGAAAGTTAACGATGTGGAGTGTTCGGGTTACAGATCAACCAGTTCAGCATGCATCAAAGATCTTATTAAAGATAATAAATAATCGCATTAAGTCTAAAGCTGATATGATACTGAGCAGGACACAATTTGGTTTTAGGAATGGATGGGGCACAAGAGAAGCAATAGGGGTAATGCGTGTTCTTTGCGAAAGAAGCATAGAATATGGAAATGACGTCTTTGTATACTTTGTGGACTTTGAGAAGGCCTTTGACAGGATTGATTGGATAACGATGATAAATATCTTGAAAAGAATAGGAATTGACTGGAGAGATAGAAGACTAATTTTAAACTTGTACATGAATCAAAGAGCAGTAATCAAAATCCAACAAGCATACTCAGAAGAAGGCGAAATAAGACGTGGAGTAAGATAAGGTTGTAGCATTTCGCCGCTGTTATTTAATATTTACGCTGAGGCAATGATGGAGGAAGACATGGAAGAAGGTATAAAAGTAGGAGGAAAATTGTTGCAAGATGTACGATTTGCAGATGACCAAGGAAAGGTAGCGGGCAGCGAGACTGGACTGCAGAAGATAATGGATTGGTGAATGATACGGCATTGAGATATGGCATGAAGATTAATGTAAAAAAGACAAAGATTATGAGAGTGTTCAATAATAAAGGTAAAGTTAATATCGCAATAAATGATACGAAATTGGAATAGGTAAGGAGTTTCAAATAATTGGGTCATACTATAGCCGATGACTGGAAATATGAGACTGAAATATGCAGTAGGAATGCACAAGCAAAAGAGGCCTTCGGGAATAGGAAAGAACATTTAACAAAAAGTCTAAAAGACACCAAGATAAAGATACTGAAAACTTTGGTTTGGACCACGCTCCTCTGCAATTCAAAAGTACAATTGTGCATGTAGCATTGATAGAATTGTTAACATATTCGTCATTTTTGTGGATGACTAGAAATCCGTATATAGTAGCTTACATTTGAGTTCAATCGGTAGCTTCTACTATTCCGCCAAATAGAAGATCTAAGTTGGAAATTCCTTCTCACAGCCCATTCCATCAACAGAACATTCCGGCGAATAATAAGTTTATTCATCAAATGTAAAGTATTGTTTAAATCTGAAGGCTACAAAATTAAGTTAAGAATTAAGTAAATATATTGTAGCAATGACTATGCAAAATTAACTACAACAAACAAAGAAATGAACAGAGTTGCTCTTTTATGGTAGCCTCTTTTGTATTGTTATTTGTTTATCTAACTACATGCACATTCCAATTTTTTGCATATTCTGTGCTGTGATGAGCAAATAAGCAATACTAAACGGAAAAAAACGAATTATGCGTCAAATTAAAGTAACAAATTAGGTTAAATGAGTTGAAGTTTTCACTCATTTCATTAAAAGCTCAGCTGCTTCTTTGAATAAATGTGTTTGTTTTTATATAAGTATAGTTGTATGTGTGCCATTCATTGTGTGTGAGTGTTTTGCATGTGTGTCTGTAGTTAAGGGTGTTAATATTTATATGTGATTGTATTGATCTATGTGTTTTGATATGCGAGCCTATTTGTACATACGAACGTAGGTCTGTGTTAATGCATGTGTGTATATACATGTATGTGCGTTTGGTTGTGTGTGTATGTTTATGTTACTGTGTGTTTTCTATGTTAACTTGATTCTTTGTCAGTGTTGTTTGTTTACATAGGCCTACATGTAGGCCTATATCACTGCGGGTTCAAGTAGTGTATTAATGCTAAATTATACATGTGAAACTGCTGTCACTTATTGTGATTTTTCTAAATTATTAACATATTCTTTAGTTCATATTTTTTTGATTGACAGATTCGCCCTTTCCTTATAGTGATCGTTCAGCTGGTACATAAATAATAAATATGTAGCAGTATTTTTAAAAAAATCGAACTAAAAATATGTCAAAAATTAAGAGAATCATCATGATAAATAACAAGTGCAATTTAACATCTTAGGAAAATTTCTTCAGCTTTTAGCTAAATCTACAAGGTTATTACTATATCTCTTAACATATTCTATTCTAGTGGCTCGAAGAACAATTCCAGAAGATTCTAATTCTGATCCTGGACTCCATTAGTTACATAATTGAACACGACAGACGTTCTCACGACAGTAAATTGAGGTGCGACCGTGAAGGAAAGAAATAATTGTGTTGGTCACATGCCGTTAAGTCAGTATGTCATCAGCGAAGCGGTCGCTAAGCACGGAGCGGCAGCTGACGGAGACACGGCGTCGAGAGCCCGCCCGATCACCTCTGAGCAGGTCGCCGGCACTGGGTCTGCTCTGGCCACGGCCGGAGTCGTCTCGATATTAGCAAATCCATCAGTAAACTTAGTCAAGCAGACCGTCTTCTTCCGCGACGATGATCGCGCGAGTTTAACTTAGACGAGCCTAGCGCCCGGGCAGTCCATCAATCAGCCCCGGACTAATGGAGTTCACGATCTCGGCAGTCCAGCCGCTTCAGCGCTAATTCCGCGTCATAGGCGGTAATTAACAGCCCGAGCAACTGAGACGGTTTATAGAGCGAGAGGTCGAGAGAGTCGAATTGCGAGTAATTATAGGCGAAAAGAGTGAATTGAGTCTTATAAGAAGCAAGATAAAAGCTGGTATAGCTAATGTTAGCGTCAGCTTCCTCACTCGAAAGCGATGTGAGTGACGGGCGAGCCCAGGATTTGAACCTCGCACATACTCATACACGCACACACCCACTCATATGATAGGAGGATTGGATGGACACTGAAAGGAATAATATGAATTTTGTCTATAGCCTTAAGACAATTAACTTCATTTTTTCGGAGCCAAAAGTTTTTTAATTGATTTTTCGCAACGTTTAACGGCATTTAGCTTATAGAATAAGGTAAGTGCACAATGCCTCTGCCCTCTGTACCATATCTTGGCCCCTCTGTACCATATCTTGGCTTCTGGGTGGACGTTAAGTACCAGTAGAGTAGTCGTGCACTAATTGGTCTTTACACACGCGGATGTGTATTAGCGAGTGACTTGAGAGGCGACTGGGAATTGAAGCGTCATTGAAAAGTTGACTGACGACCAACTTACCGTTGATTGGATTTTTAGCAAATTTACAAGCTTTCAGCGAGAGTGGTAATGCATTAATCGATTAAGATGCTTTGCCTTGGGCTTAGCAATAATAAATATTTTTCACAGTTTCGCTGATCAAATCACAAGTATTTCAATTTGCCAGTTTCTTTGTTAATGACATGCGCGTTAGGCTACATCTGCTGGGATTATTGTTGCTTCTAGATTGCATATATGTAGCATTGGAATTAGAGAAAATTTAAAATTAATAATAATAACAATAATAATAATTAGGACAGCACGTAGAGTGCTAATGTCAACAATGACAATATCGAGCATTATTTGGACAATCAAAGCCGGCGAACAAAAAAGTCGAAAAACGGCAAATTCAAATATTCAAAAAATTAGTTAAAAGATAAAAGGAATTTAAAAAGAAAAAGAGCGATTAGTGTGCATATTTCTTTGCATATTTACTGGGTTCTTCATATTTTTCTGTTTTTTAGGCATTGTTGTTATTGCTCTTTAATATTTAAAAATATTCACTTGTCATTAACTATTATAATTATAAGTAAATTTTAATGAGAATTAATCTCATTTAAGCATTAGAAATTCACTTGCTGTAGCAATACATATTCTCTAATACTTTTTGTCGAAATATCTCATTCTACTATTTATCAATAAAGTTTCTTATTTTTTCATTAATAGTCATAGTTTTGAAGCACAACTTGTTCAAATGCAAAGAAAACTAAATTTGTAGTAAAGCACTGTTTACGCATTTACACGAATTTACACTAATTTACACGAATTAGGAATGCCTCATAAATGCAATTACGTAATGTAGGTTTTATTAACGTGAATTTTTATTAATGTAGGCCTATATCACTATATTTGGAATTTCATTCAGTATGTACAACGTTAAGGTTACATTTATTAGGGCTCACTTCCTAGAAGTGACGTAAATTTTAATCCACATTGGGTAAATATTCCACAAAAAGTCACTTTTAGTCACTTTTAAACATCTATTCAAATACATAATATTATATAATGTGTAAAATGTGTCGACAGCTGAAATAAACCGTTCTTGTCGGTTTCAGTAATAAATTTTAAATCGAGAAAGCCTGCTGACTATGCCTTGTTACAGCGTTTTACTACTTTTCATAAAAATGCTGCAGGATTTTCTAAATAAAGGAATGTGTTAGTTCACTCTATTTCAATTGAATGTATATCCAACAAATTTTCAGAACTGATGTAGACATACTTTTAGAACGCATTTTAAGTTACAGAATTTCTATGGGGGTGTATTTTCCAATGCTCTGTAGAGCATGAATTTGCCTAACATTATTTCTGATATTTCAGTTACACACGTACAATATGCACTAGAATCAGCATTTACTGAGCAGCTTGTTTTAACGATTCTCTACTTTGTCGGCAGTAAACTGATTGTTTTCAACCAAAAACAAAATAATAAGCAATCTTACTACCTAAAGTCAGACGACATAAAACTCTAGCATTTCAATTACACACACGCACGAATAGAACACCAACACTCGCAGCATTGCAATCGCTTTTCTTGCTACGGTAATGGTGATTGTTTTTCTTCAGGAAATCCACACGAAGCTTAGCGAGACTGCGTTGGTGGCTCGGTCGGTGGCTCGGTTAATATGTAATTATTTCATCTATCGGTCCAACTCGTTTCTACTTGAGCGCTTGACGTACAGGCAAGCAATCAAATTTTTGAATCCCTCAGGGATCGCCCGGGTAGGTCATTGTTATTAAGCCGATGAGCCGGGCTAGCGCCTTCTGCATTAAGTAAAGAAATAGAATGTCAAAGGACAGAGCATGATTGCGGCGTCCTCCGGCTGAGCGAAATTCTTATGGGATAAATAAGGAGAGATAATTTACTGCTATCTCTGTATGGATGGGGCTGAATCAGTTTATTAACGTCACTGTCATACTCTGTCAGTAGTCTGTGCATTACGTCGAGGTATATTCGTATTGATGATAAAGATAACGACATGAGTACAAATAACTTGACAGTGGTAGGACTATGAGATCTCTATTGTCAATATACCGTTTTTATGGAACTTGAGATTTAGTTAATATAACAGCTGCGATTGCAATAAAACACAGGAGTACGTGTAACCGGATTTATTGTAATTGCATAATGTTATTGACTTTGAATTGAATTGTATCACGTTTATTTCACTTCGGTAAAATCGTACACAAAAAATACAAAAAGATAAAGAGAAAAAGTACACAAAATCCTCAGGAAATACAATATCTCACAGACTGTATAATTTGCTTTAAAGGTTAAGATTTAACTTAATTAGCGTTGAAAACAGTAATCTCCTAGTACAGTATTTTCGTATATAATATATCATATATATAATATATTAGCTATAGTTGGAAACTGTTGTGTCTTATATGAGCTGTTATGCCTAACTTAACCTAAATAAAAAAGACTACAATTAAACTTCACAAAAGAAAGTACATGTAGTTACATAGCAGAGACTCAGACGTGTCTCGTGTTAGTAGCTTCATCATGCTCATACGAACGACATATTAGTAACATTCATGGAAAGGCCAAAGGACAAAGAGCACTTCAGAGGAATTTTTCATAATGCCTCTATTCGCATAACTGAAGATTGAGGCAATAGCGCACCTTTTCTGACGATCAAGAAACTTTGACCGATGTGGCACTTTATTACTATAGTAGTCTTTTTTTACTTTACTATGTTTAAAAAAAAAGAGATGCGCCATACATTAAGATAAGCTATCTTGCTAAGAGGCTGCAAATACTACACTCCAATTCTTGTTGACTTCTCCACATATAAAACCTTTGCTTCAGTTCATTATTGATTTCTTTACATGTACTTCAATTAATATTTGTATAGTCGATACTTAATAGATATACTTACTAAGGGGCTGAGCCGGTGGCTTGTTGGCAAGTTGTTTGACAGTGTTTCAGTAGGTGCACGGTTCAAATCCTTTGCTCTCCCCGTCATAGACATGCTATTGGAACAGGAAATCGACGCTAAAATTGGACTTGGACTTGGCCTTAATGCTCTTGATGTAAATTGAAGTGCTTTCTGAACATTCCTTATAGAGAGACAATTAATGCAATAGTTACTTTCTGAAGCTATATTAATTTTGCTATAATAAACAAAAGAAAAATCCACATTTACGTATAATTTTATTATAATATTATGATACTCTAATTGACGGTATTATTCACTCGTTTTTAATACAATAATTATTAATACTTATATATTTACTTGATTTTACTTAGCTGCCTTGCTAAGGCTTAGGGTGGCCAATTTAGTTTCTTAATTAGTTTGATGTAGATTCTCATGCCTACACGTGCATGATACCTAGTGACATAAAGACGAAGAGAGAGCAACAACACTGTCATGAAGAAATGTACGAACAATAATTCTATCTGCAGCCTGGACTGAGTCCTGCAGGACGTCTGAGAGATCACGTGACTCCACTGATTGGAATTAAACGGAAATCGATGGACGGTAATCTGTGAAAATTGACTGAACATTGACCAGCGACTAGAGTTATAGCAGCTGAAGCTAAATCTGCTGCATTAGCAGCTGTAGTAACCTTAACAATTAAAGATAAATCTGGATTTTTACAGCTGTAGTGACTACAGCTCTTAAATGTGTTTTATTGACAGCTGAAGAGATTGCAGAAGTTGTTGTTGTATTAACAGCTGTAGTAACTTCAGATGCTGCTTTAGTATTGACAGCTGAAGTGACTGCATCAGCTGTTGATGTATTAGCATCTGTAGTGACTGCAGCAGTTGTGTTAATAGTTACGTCTGCAGTTGTTGTTGTATTGACTAATGTAGTGACTGCAGCAGTTGTTGTTGTACTGATAGCTTAAGTGACTGCAGTATGTATTGTAGTCTCTTAAACGACTTCATCAATCAATAAATCACTCGCTTAATCAACCAATCAGTCAATCAATCAATCAAATGATCAATTATTCAAAAAATCAATAATGATTAATATGTGGTTTCTCACCTAAAGCAGGAAGGATTTGATGATACTGTGCACAACTACTTGCATAAAATCTCTTTGGACGATCAAAATAGACTTAATTTGCTACTAATTATAAATAATCATGAATAAGCAACATATCATTATCGGCATATACATGGTTATTCTTATATGTTATTATATATACATATATATATATATTATGTATATATATATATATTTAATATATACATTATATAAATATGATATATTATGTACATGTATATATAATTAAGCATTGTTAGTTATAATGGTTTATCAAAAGGAATGTTACAGATTATTTAAAAATCTACACGTATGTGGACATGAAAATGAAAACGGAAGATTGAAATAAATTGAGGTGCTATATATTATAGACCTTCCAGAAGGCAGCGTACTAAGAGAGAGAGCGAAGAGATAATTATGCATGAATATATAAATTTTATAAATGTTTAAATGTACTTGTTACTTATATTGTTTATGCAGTACATCTATACAGATTGACATATAAATTATGATTAACTTCATATTAAACCGTCTCAACATCTACTAGAAGACTTGCATTTTTAAATTGGAACTTCCCTAATGATTTTTCTGTTTCGTTTAATTGCATTTGCTTCTCTGGGCATTCATCGCACGTAAGCTTTGCAGAATTTCCCGAGAACACATTGCAATTTAAAGATTCATTATTAAAGTTGTGGCTAATAGTAACGCATTAGCCTAAAGTGGCCAGAGATTAACTATTCTTCTGCTTCTATGTTTCTACTCTAAATAAATTATCAGTTTCCGCCCTGCGTTGATTGGATTACAAACGACTACAATATGAGCGGGGAAGAGATTTTGAGAAGCTGATTCCATTGCGAAAGCTCTGTCGCAGAGACTATGTTTCTATTGCACCGAAAATCCTCAATCTTTTGTGGTTTATTTGCAATTTGAAAATAACTGATTTCCGGGGTTAACCTCATCCAATTTTCTTTGTTTCACTTTGACCTCAAAGCCATAACCAGTTTTAGGAAACGTTAATTTGTTTTTAAATCCAAAAAATGTAACCCAACTAGCCAACTCCGTCTTCTATGAAAATATCGAGGACTGGCAGAAGCATTCTAATAGTTGTTGCATGTTATATGTTATTTTCGATGCAGAAATTAGGACAACACAGCAATGGTAGAAAAACAAATTAATGTTTCCTAAGACTGGTTAAGGCCCTAAGATTAAAATGCTTTATTAGTAGAGGTTGTCCCGGAACTAATTATATTATTTCTTAAAAGCAATATCTAGATAGCCATTAGATTTGTTCTGCAGCGATATTTTAGGTCTTTCAGCATGCCAATTTTTGACCTATATGTATGTTTATTTATTTCCAAACATGTTCAGCACATGCTTAGCACACGCAACGGCCAAGAAGTTTCAAGCAACCTATCTAGTTGACCACCCATCAGACACATATGCTTATAGTAAAAATATAAGCAAGCAGAAAGAACATGCGATTCAAAAATGAAGAAGGAAACTATGATATGGACGCAATATTGACCTAACAATTTAAAACGTAATTGTACGTTCACGATTAACATAAAGATTAAACAAACAACCTAAAGTATTTCTAAATAATTTCAAATTGTTAGAGATAATCTAATCGTCTAATTAGCTTTGATTGGCCTGTTCAGCTGTCCTAATTCAAACCTCAGCAATTCAAACAATATAATGCATTAGAGAGAAATGAAAGTTGTGACAGACATCAGTTTAGTGATGAAGTACGATAGATTTTGCATTTACTAACAAATAATTTATGCGAGTGAGAATAGCGAATATCTATTGCAATTTTATTCCATTCTAAAATACAGTATTTAAAGCATTAAATAGAGACCGACAGAGTTTTTGTCTCAAAGCATGGTTCACGCTTGTCTTCTATAACTTGATTAAGCATGATAGTAGTAAATGTGGTGCATGCTTTATTTAATGAAGTAAGTCTCAAAACACGGTTTTAACATTTCGACTGAGATAATTATTAGTATTATCATCATTATTATTCAAATTATCCTATATTTTATATTTTATGAAGTATCTATCTTTTATAACTAATTAATTATTATTATTATATCAACTAAAAAGTATTATTATTATTATATCATCTATTGGCTGCTGATATATTTTAAACAACTACGGATTTTAAGCCGATAACTCAGAAAATTATAATTATTGTTATGTTGCAAATTATAATTATTGTTATGTTGCAAATTATAATTATTGTTATGTTGCAAATTATAATTATTGTTATGTTGCAAATTATAATTATTGTTATGTTGCAAATTATAATTATTGTTATGTTGCAAATTATAATTATTGTTATGTTGCAAATTATAATTATTGTTATGTTGCAAATTATAATTATTGTTATGTTGCAAACTACATGTATGTCACAAAACGGTATTTAAATTATACGAAACTGGGCATATAAAGTGACTGTTTCGGTCAATGATTAGAGCTTAAGAAGTCGCCGATGTAAATTTAATAAGCAAGTATCTCGACATTTCTTTTAATATTTGGTCGGTCGATTAAACTTCTTAAAGGCATTTAGAATAAGCCATTACGGCATTATTAATTTATCGCTGTGAAGCAACTTACTAATGAAAATGCGATGATTTAAGGTTTCGCTCAAATAAATATCCGATTAACGTGAGAATTTATACGTTTTCTCTTCATTCCAAAGTACCCCCCCCCTCTCTCTCTCTCTCTCTCTATCTATCTCTCTCTCCAATAATTTTTGTTCAACAGAAATGCAGTTTCATGCTGTAATTAGTAGTAGTTCATTAGTTTCATCACCTGTGGGAGGCATCGTATTCGGTAGAGACGCTCAGATACGAAGCTTGATGTCTGAAGAGATTTCATAGTGACTGAAGATACTGAAGGTAAATTTATTTCTGAGTATACTGCAATCGAGGGTAAGGATTATGAATTAAAGGTAATTTATGGCTTCTCTCTTGTGTTTCGTATAGTGGTAGATCCACGGTACACATTCTTGAATAAAATCTACTTTCATACTCTGTCAGAGCACTCAATTGATCAAACAGTTGATCCAACCACAAATGCAAAGCATTTACTAAACCTCATTGCAATCATTAACTTCGAAAACTAAGACTTCAGAACTGGATTCCCATTGCTTTCTCCAGTTGTTGATTAGCCATTGCTTAGGACATATGCAGTTTGCGGTCGTAATTTACTGTAATGGACCAGACACAACACAGAAAAACTTGTGGCTCAATATATTCTAAATTATAGTTTTGATTTGTTCGAATCAATGATATCTAATTTTTAACGTGGATTATCAGGACGGGAGTTAAATATAGGTAACTAGAAATTTATAGTGCGAAATAGCTCTGACTTAATTATGTACCAGTAGTTAATTGTTTATCACTTGGATTGATTACCTACCAGTAGTCAATTCTTCACTTCTGGAACCGCACTAGTCGGTTAGACGTAAACTTGAATTATTTCCCTGACAGGCTACATTGCAGGCTAATTAAAAAAATTCACATTTCAACAAATAAAGTCATATAACATCAGTATTTTTCTTACATTACCATGAAGTAAACTAAAGCACCAGTACAAAATTCATGCTACAGTTTGTTGGCTTCTTCTACAGAAGAATCATTAAACTAAGTGTATATAGTAGCCTATATATATATATATATATATATATATATATATATATATATATATATATATATATATATATATATATATATATACTTGAGAAATGATACCATTGTAAAACCGATTGAGCTTCGAACCAGCGACATTCTCTATTTTAGGTTGTCCCAAACGTTCAAAAGATATTTTCCAGAATTATGAATGCATGAGATATGTTTAATAGAGGCTTATGCCGAGGCTTACGTTTAACTAACCTCTGTCTAATATTGGCACCAATGACGTTGCCTGAAAAATTCTTGGGGGGCAATTTTCAACGTGGCAAAAGTTTGGAACTTCTTATGCCTTCACTCAAAGCTAAATTCGAATAAATTGTATTTCACATGGGATCCTTGGGTCTCTCCTGCACCCAAACCCCAGTTCTATCACTTCCACTGATCCGCAATGCGCTCTGAGCTCGCATTTATTTCACGTATGCAGGCCAATTAACCGACCCGACTCTGCTGCAATTCCAGGATTACTGAAGGGATCATTAGTGAATTAGCGATCCGGACGGCATATTACGAGAAAAAGAATACGATAAAACGGCCTCATTAGCCGACAACGTGATAGCGATAGCGTCAGTATCAGAGTGGCTCGACGTTGAGTAATGCGGGGCAAGACATAAAACAAGAGCGAGAGAGTGGCTGACGTGGCAGCCGCCCCGGGGGCGATGACAGTGGCATTAACGAGGCTTAAAATTTCCGGAATGTTGCAGTCGGTGTGTAAAGGACGCAATGATAGTAATATATGCATTAATCTGTCACCTGAAGGCCAGGGAATCAAGCATCTAAAATATCTTAATACGTACACTGTTCACAGTGTATAGTGTACGTGTACTGTACATAGACACATTGAAAATAGTAGAAGTACATGTATAATGTAATTAAAAGAAATCTGATCTATACATCGGCATATGCAATCTGCAAAAACAAGCAATTAATGTGTGAAATTTCAGACACATGTTAACAAATTGAGCTAAGTATGTATGTATAGAGTAACACAGTTTTAAGCAACAACTCAAACTGTCTCATGAGTTTGGGATATAAATCATTCAAAATTTAAGTATATATGCAACCAATGCACTTAGTAATTAGAGCCTTCTTTTATACAACACAGATTTTTATGTATGTTGTAGACGTTAGACAACCGTGTCACTACATTACGCATCCTTAATTACGCATTTCATATCATCAAAAATTGTTATAGTAACTATGTTTTTAATTAAATAGCAATTAATTAAATAAATTAGTATATATATCGTTCACTTAATGCATGTCTGGTATAAGTTGTAATTTTAATTTTTTAGAATGCCATTTTATCGTGAAATTTTAAATATGCCTCAGCTAAATTTGTAATAGTTTAAGCCAATTTTTGATTTTAGAGCACTGCTTGCAATAAATAAATTTACAAAAATTGGAATAGTCTTCGTTCATAGTCTGTGATTGTGGCCAGAATATAACAGCCTCAATATTCATTTCGAATATATTCGCCTTAAACAAGAAAAAAAACTTGCATTTTGCAGAAAAATTCGAATTGTCCATGAACCACAAAGCTTGTAGTGAAATTTGAATAAAGCTGTTTTTCTGAAGCTGATATCGCACCATGAGACAATGTTGTATTCACCTGTAACAGATCTTTCCGTTAGTAACAGCTACCTTCCAATTGCACTAAAATTTAACTTCCCACGCATATATGAAGGGAATGTTTAACCCGTGGCATATCCGAGATTTTATTCTCTCTGATGAATATCAATCAGCATCTTCTTGAAAATTGGCCAAAATTTTTGCAATTTATTCATTTCTAAATACTTAAATATTCCTCACACTGGACCTTGTGTTTTACCATTTTGTTTTAGCAGTTATTTCAACAAAATTTTAGCATTACATCTGCCCGTCTAAATATTTAAGTATGTTAATTATCTAATCTACGTTTGCCAATTTTAAGCAGCAAATACCGAAGTGCCTTCGAATCCTTAGATTCGAATTCCGTTCCGAAAGAGTAGAATAAAGGTTAACATCGCAAAAAAATTAAATCGCAAAACGATAATTATAAGCAATTTCAAAGATGACCACGAAATGCTAAGCGCTTGCATACCAACTTGATTGATGTTTTAACGGTAATGTTCTTGCAGAATACATCATAAAACCGGTAGATAAAGCTTCTATGGCTATCAGCTAATGCTATTAGTATCATTAGCTGAAGGTGAAGAGGTTAAAGTAACAAGTGCGAGCACATTAGCGATTAGTTAGTGCTGCAGCAATAGAGGGTATTAACGGAGTTACAGTGTACTGAGTGTAGAAAATGAAAATAAAGTTAAAAATACAATAGCTAGAGAACAAAGTAATACCATGGAAAGTTATACATCACCACTGGCTGGAGCCAATGGCGATGTCGATAAGATTTTCGACCGTGGATCAGCATGACATTGTGCGGGGTTCAATTCCTGGGCTCAAATTAGCACGTCACTGATATCGCTTTCGAGCGAGGAAACTGACGTTAACATTAACCAGCTTTATGGGCTTTTAAAAAGCTAGAAGAGTAGAGCCTAGCTTAATGTCAGTTTCCTGCTTGATAACATGCCAATGGCGGCGTGAGCACTGAATTTGAACTCACCACTGATCCGCTGTCGAATCTCTTGCAAAGACTTACTAGAATTTTACATTCTGAAACAAATTCATTTAAAGAATTTAATTAATACATAATTAATTAATTCCATTTCAAACGAAATCATGTACACATAGTATGCATATTGGCCCTGCAGATACACAATAGCTTATTAGTTGAAACGACGAATAGCTATGTAATAACTGCATTAAACATTTGAGTAGGTATGACATGATATGATTTGCTATGATCTGATCTGATATGTTATGATGTAATATGATATGATATAATACGGTATGATAATAATTGAAATGACATCATATGATATGATATGATATGATATGATATCATATCATATATCATATCATATATAATATCATATAATATCATATCATATCATATCATCATATCATATCATATCAAGACATGATACAATAACTTCAAATGATTTTCTCATGGCATCGTCTAATCGAAATTCTTGCTATAGATTAGTCAACTTCCTGCATTGAAATGTATTGTGGAAGTTATAACTAGAACTCAGTTGAACATTGATTGAACCTATCAATTTCCATATTTCTGGTCAGAACTAACAGTGACCCCAGGGCGGACTTTGCCTCCCGGAGTACAGGGCACAGCTGCGAATGACCAAATGACGCCATGATTGAGATATTGTTCTTGAAATCTTGTTATAACGGCCATGCTCCCCACTGCATCCAGATCATCTCCGCTTCACTGGTAATTAGCGGATCGGAACCTTATGGCGGATTTGCATCATGGAATGAACCGATTTGTGTTCTATACATGTGGAGTATCCGTGACGTAGCGAGGAGCAGGGAGGGGGGCTAGTGCCTCTCAAAGATGTCATGTAACATTTTTATTTAACCCAAAAATAGGTTCACACATTGTATAAATTGGGTACCCCCAAAGTGACCCCACACGACTAAACAGTCCTCCAAGAGTAAATCAAACCACAGTTTAAATCTTGGCAACTCTACTGTAGAGTACAGATCGTTAGGTAGCTAACTCAGAAATGTTAAATCTGAACTCTGATTTATTAAGCAGTTGTCATTTTCCAAAACAGGACTCCATATGTAAATAGAAAATGTGAACAAACATATACATGTATGGGAGATGAAATAAACAAAGAGAATATGTATAACGAATAATCAAATAAAAAAACTGCATTTAATACGTTTTGCATTTTTTAAATTTACAAGTTATTTAAGAGAAACATACATTTAAATAAACAAATTAAAATAAACGAATATAATTATTATTGATAGTTGCGAGCCTTTTAAACTTAACGCCGTGCAATTTTTTCTAGTATTAGAATTCTTTGATCACTTTATTCTTTAATTACACTTTTATAACTTAATTAATATATCTCAGATCAAGTAAATAAATTTGTATTTAAGTGTATGCGTCATTAACGGCAACGAGTTAGAATCAGAACATCGTCATTACAGCTCCTGTTCACACTACGCAGTCAAACTTTACTCTACCCAGATTGTAATCTGGGTAGCTTGTCATGAAAGAGCGGATCCACTAATTTCAGAAACGTTGCAGCATTAGGCTTGATTTAGAGGATTGACCGGCGGATGGTAGAGAGAGGGAGGGGGGTGAGGTGCCAATGACAAGTAGCAATGACCAGTGACGTGAAGGATGCGATGGACAGGGCAGCTGGTCAGTAAGAACGTGCCTGCTGACCGACTGACCACCGTCTCGTATTATTGGATATTTGCTAATCAAAGCCTTCAGAAGAAGAACGAAATTATCGGCACGCTGATTAGATATAACTGCGAGTAATTGTGCCACGAATCCGCTCTCTCTGCAAATTCTCCACAATTATGGACCGAATCGATACAGGGCTGCAGCAGTCTATGCATTGGTAGCAGCAGCTTTTTGCAATATTACAGGGAGCTACTGTACAATAGTTATCTGCGCAGATTTTAATTATATTTTAGCAACAGCAGGATCATCTCTGAAAGTATCTCATGTAAGAAAATGGACGTTAAAATTTAGCTTTTCAGCATTTTACATAGTACGTTTTATGCTGATTGAATGACTGACAAAGGCAGCAATGCTTCAGTCATTCTACAGGTAATTCATCACAGAAGTGAACGATGATCCCACTCCTAGACGTTGACATTGGTACAAATTGTATTAAATTATAATTTTAAATGCACGGAATAACTTTAATGAGTTGCTTTTATTCACTTTTGGTAATTCCTAAGGTAGGGCACGATCAGTTAAAAAATAGGTAATCTGGAAAAATTGCTGCTTTAAAAACTGAAGCAGTTTATAAGATAAAGTAAAAAAAAGTAGACACACATTATAGTGAAATGATCAACCATGTTGATCTCTAACACTTTTTAAGATGTCGCTATTTTCTGTTGCAAGTCCTGGTGAGCGAAACATGTGACCAGATGTTAAGCTCAAGTATGGCCATAGCCACCATTTATTCCGTGGTTGTCTTCCAATAGAACATGGACTATCACAACCGGTATCTTTATCCCTGCTTCAACATATAATGCAATTTTAATTTTCGAGGAATGCAAATTTTATTCTTTCTATAATATCATACAGGTTTAGATAAAGTGTATTAAACGCTTATTGAGATTGTTATATTGTCTAATTACTCAGACTAAATTTACGCAATGAAGAGCTACTAAATTGAAAGATAAGCGGATTACAGGAAATCCGAAATCAGAAATAATTGATGATTTGATAAAAAAAAGCAGCATGTAAGTCTCATGAAGTGAAAATCGGAAGTTAGAATGGAAGCAATATGCCCCGGACCTGCAATTACGCCAGCGATAGTCTTACAATTAATTAGTGTTGAATATTTAAATACAATTTGTAATTGATATTTTTGATCTGAAAGGTATGAAATTAAAATATTGCTAATTATTATAAATTTGCTGGAGGCAAGGGTATTAAAAGCATTCATTTGGTGCTACGACGAATTCTTTAATTAGTATTTTCCAACTCTCTGTACAGAAAATACGAGTTGATAGTCTTCTTTAATTGATATATGCTAGTTGAGCCTCAGGAGAAGAAATATTAATTCTGACAATTAGTTTCATTAAAATTACAGCCATTGTACATTGATCAATGCGGTATTTCGGTAAAGAGTTGAGCGTAATCATCAGGCAAACTTTATACGTCGTCAAAATTTCAATTACAAGTTCACAGGATTGCCGATAGTATCTACTGCTTCTCTCTCTCTCTCTCTCTCTCTTAGTGCACTGCCTACTGACTGGTCCATAGCATTTAGCGCCTCCATACTTCTTTGTTTTCCGTTTTTTCAAAATGTCAACATGAGTGGATATTTAAATCATCTAATATTCCTTACCTCGGTCTTCCACTGCTTCTCTTTCCTTCCATTCAACCTCCTATGACCTCTTTAGTAAACTACCACCTTAGAATGTGCTCTTCTAAGCACATATTCTCTTCTTCATATTTATTAATGCATTTGGTAGAAATTGGAAGAAGAGCTGGATAGGACATAATTTAAGGGGGGTGGGTGGTATAATTTACTTAATAAAAGATTCTAGTTCTAGTATAACAGGTTGATAACAACGTGATGAGAATAACTAATAATAACAGCTTCTTGTCTATAAAAAATCTTGTGAACTTTTCCAGCGAAATGAAATATGAAGTAAATCAAAGTAAAAATAATAAGTATATATTTCGACATTTTAATATTGCATATGAATTTATATCAGACGATGCCATAGATTCATATGCACATAATAATAATTGATAGCAAAAGTCTAAATGTTTTCTTAGCACAAATTAAAAAAACTTAATCGGATATACGTGTACATTTATCATAAGAAATTACTGAATTAGATACCTCTACACTGTATGGCTTAGCTTCTTCTTCTCTCAAGCCAAACTGCGCAATATTCCTAATATTCTCATTTCGATAGGTTGTCGTTCATTTTCTTTATCAACTCCTACTCTTTGGAACTCTCTGCCTCCTGATCTTCGCTCATGTTCTACTACTTCCACTTTCCGTTGTACGTTGAAAACACATCTCTTCCCACCATGACTTTTTCATCTTGCCTCACTGTTTTTTTGATCACCGGACTGGCACCGTTTAGGATCTTTTTCTTTCTCTTCATCACATGTTTTTATTTCAGATAGTTTGGGGTGAATCGATTTGTAGTGACATGTGACGGAGAGACGTCCCTGGCATCATCCTGGTATGAGGAAATGGACGTTAAACCTTAATATTATAGTAAATTACTGAATCTGACAAATTGCATCATAGTTAATTACTGAATATGACTACTTTATCAGACTTATGTTAAATATTAATAGATAAATTAATTTATAGAATTTATATATATATATATATATATATATTGTTTAGTTATATTTATATATAGTTTAGACCATAGAAACTTTTAGTCAAATATTAATAGATAACTATTATATTAAATAGTATATTATAAATATAAAATAATAAATAGTACTATATTTATTATAGTAAATTAATAAATTGATTATTATAGTAAATTACTGATTCCAATAAATTTACCATACTTATTTTGTCATCGCTGTTGACATTTTCAAAATCTTCTCATGATCATTTTACTAGTACTATTCTGGTTACTCGTCGTTATTGAATCTTTTGCTCCTTTTGTTGTTGCTCTTGTTGACACTAGCAGGGGGTGGGGGTGGGGGGGGGTGTCTGGGAAACAATTTATCGGAATTGAAGATCAGCAGCAGTAACAGCGTGTTTTATAAAGATGTCATAGGACAGGTCAGGAGGGTCGACGAAAGCAATCAGCGTTTTGTCTAGTTCCAATAAACCGTTAGCGTTGCTGACTGAAATATACTTCAGTGATCGAGCGTTGTGTGAAATTCTTCGAGCAATTTTCTTCTACAAATCAATTTGCTCTGGTCTTAATAATGTTACGCTTCTAGGCATGCACGCAAACTTAACTGTTTTTACGAGTTATATGTTCAGCATTTTAAGATAAGTTATTAAAATATTATGGGGACTGCCGTTTACATCAGGTCAGGTTAAAATCTAAACAGATTAAGTAGTAGCAATCTCTAGATAAACAGGTTTGCGTGCAGTAGCGGACGTTATATTCGATAGCATTCATGATTGAAAAAGACATGAAGATCAGAAAACTGAGAGATTACGTGTTGATGACGTCAGGGATTAAAATGACGTCATTGATTCTTATTATATTTTGAATTGAGATTATGTCTTGTAGCTTTTAACCTAGCGCTACTATATTTCCATTTTAGACTTTACTTTCTTCTAACGCTAGTTAATTTTCATAGTGGATATTCGATTCTATCCTGTAAAACCTATACAATATGAAGTAGCTAATAAGAACAAGCGTAGTATTCTTGGCTAATACTTAGAAAAATGAAATATTCATATAACTGAATAAAACAATTGCATTTCCAATTATGCTATTTTTTATTCATTATATCAGTATTTGTAATCTTAATCAAAACTCGCCTGTCCTACTGCGCAGACATTCTAGTTCATCGCAAGAATCGCGTGTTGTTTTCGTTTCCTCGAGAAATATGAGATATAACAAATTTCCTTTCTTTACAAAATTAGCGAAACATTTAGAGGGCGGCAAATAATATCCAGATAGCGTGACGACGTCCAAGCCCTTTCTCCGGATTGTCGACCGGAGCAGACCAGGACCCACCGAGGCGCCGATTATTCATTATCAGTCCTGTTACAATCACCGAAAGTTTTTGTCTCGTGCTGCGGCGCAATTAGAGCTCCGGGCCCGGGATCGTGGCTCCGTGAGGAACCGTGTCGCGGCCCGGGCGCGTGATGGATGGACGCAATTGTTTCTTCTGTCCAGTCAAGCCATTAATGTCGAATGACTACATTTCTCATCTCTCGCTCGACGAACAAATTTAATATCGAAGCGCACAACTGGGGGCACGTCATTTGTTAGAGGGGACTTGACGGGTGGACTGAATTGGAGTTGAGATTTTGTCCGGCCCTCGCGTGCCGGCTGCTTTGGTCACAGCCTGCGCGGTAACTATAGAAAATATTGTTAATCGTGGCTGAGGTTTTAGACTGAGACCTAGGGGCCATGGCCTTTCTTTTCTTCTTAGAGAAAGTCTTTTAGTGGTCGTTTTAGTCAATCATATTCGTTTTAGTGAATCTATTCGTTTTAGGGAATCATAATCGTTTTATAGAATCATATTTAAAGTAACATGTTACATTTCATGGCAAATCCTTCAGGCTTCCATACTCCAAAGATGCTAACTGCATGTAAACTATTAGTAGGCAACTAGTATGATTTTATACTAATTTATCAACTTAGTATCATATGAATTAGTTAACATTAAACACATATCATACACTGGTCCACGGATAACCCGGTAAAATTTTCCTCCCCTCCCCCCGAAATATTTTGGTTACAACTATTCCAAAATCATCAATTGAGAAAATTAGTCAACGACATGAAATATCTGGAGTGAGTCCTAAAGATCGGGTTGGCCAGACGCTACTAGTAGAGAGCTTGCCGGAGAGATTGAGGAGTTTCGACTGCAGTCCAGTCGAAATCATCACAATCGGGTGACCAGAAAGAGAAATGAATCAAAATGTTTGGACAGGCGAGAGAATAAGGATATAAAGCGGCAGGGAAACAAGTCCGCGTGTTTCTGAAACGTTACATGCAATCGGTGCTGCGGTAGATTAGAGCGGATTGGAAGCAGAATATTGATGTCCCGTTGTAGCATCTCAGCGTTGCTAGTTAACTTTATTGCTAATAAAGTATAGTTGTTTGCAGAATGAGGCACCATTACGTAAGTTTCCATTCTCTTATAAAATCAGTACAAAGTGATGTATATAGATCATTGGAGAATCCCTCTCTCTCCAGTGCTGTGCCACTTGGCAGGTCCAAGGTACATATTCCTACAGAAATGCTGCTTTATGCGCTCCATAAAGAGTACTCCATCTATCTACTGGTAAATCACTTCACAAGAGGCTGCGCCTTATCTGCATCTTTTTGTAGTCTACAACTCGAGAATAATCTGACTTCTTAGGAGGTTTTCCATTGCCTTCCTCAGTTCTTGATCAGTCGCCTCATACAACACGTGTATTCTACATTTGGTCTACTCTGCATTGTGTTCGACACAGCAAGGGATCACTTGAGAATTGATTAATATGTTACTTCGCGAAACACAAGGAGGCAATGGAAAACTTACAGAAACTAAATTTTTCAAGGCTGTCAACTAACTATATATGTAGCATGATTAGAAAAAACGAGGCAGATATTTATTTTGTGCACGTTGAAACAGCGGATTAATTAGTACTACATGTATATCTCAAATTAGCACTGTCGAATTTATAAGATAATATTTTCATAACAATGCTTACACTTTAGCAAACTACCATCAACTAGATGCATTAATGCACTTTTGGGGTACCACCTACGGACTACAGGTATACAGAATGCGGAATAAAATTCATTAAAATGCTTGCATACGCTACTTGTACAATTTCGTGGTGTTCGCAATACAAAGTGGCCAAAACCTTGAAACCGAATGAGCAGGATAAAAAATGCCTCGGAATCCTCATTCGAATAAATATCTGATTAATTTTTATATTTTGTGAATTTTTACTATTATTAGTTTTATTTGACTTTATTAAGTTATTATTTTAAATTGACTAATTGATTAATTGATTTATCCTAATTAAAGTATCTTTTTAAAATGAACAAGAATTGTTATCCTTTTCATTTTTGCATATCTCTAAGTTGAAAGACACTTTGTTTTTAGATTAGATAATTTTCACTACCAATTTTGCTCACACGATGCCATTGAGTAAGATTGATAAGATAAATGAATTTTACGTTATTACGCTGCAGATCATATAGTTAGGCATATCCCTGTTGTACAAAAGAACGTCATAACCTAATACGATAAGGTCATAACCGTATTCGCCTTCGACTTTTAATATTTTAATCAAGGTGTTCAGTAGGGTTTTGATTTTTTCTATTTATAACATAATTTCATAAAATAATAAGCACTATTATAATAGTCTATAATAGTCTATAACAGTCTAGCTTATCAAAAAATCTACGTTGTCTCTATACTATATAAAATATAATCAACAGAGATATAATGACTTGAAATAAACCAACAAACATAGAATGATTTAAGAGCATCTCGATTTCATAGTCTTGCACTTTCTTGCATTAGCATTAAGAACTACATGATTTGAATGGATTATGTTTGGAATAATTCGCCGCGGCAGCTCCGCCGAGGGACTGGTTGGTTCGGTATCAGCTCGAGGAATATTACCATAAATCATGCGACCCACAGGTCTGCGTCTATTAAAAACGGCCGCGACTCAGTTCCTTGCACGAGCGCCCTGTTTTGCGCTTCCCTTGACAGCCATTTAATCTTAAAAATTGCCAAAGGACCCGTATGCACTTTCATTAATTCTGCCGATGTAATTATAGATGAACGGCCTCGGCGACAAAGTTACGCTATACTTCGGCACCAGCGTGACGAGGCGACGGGTGGTGGACCGAGGACCTCGGGGCGCCCGCCCGGGGTGGAGGGCAGGAGACGGGCTCGCCGTCCTGCCGGGTATGTGGCCTGATCGAGCGGGGTAGCTTTTTCGGGTCGCTAGGCCGGCTTATGATGTCCAAACACTGGACGAGGCTTGCTCCCCTCCCCTCAGGTGGCCCTGTGGCGAGTGAGATTGTCGATAGTTGAAGGGACGTAAGGTAGAGACTTTTGTTAAGTGACAAAAGTCTTGACTCGTTAATCGTTGGAGTGCTGCTTAATCAATCAATCAATCAATCAATCAATAAGAATTTAACGTCCAGTTACTCGCCGTAAGGCAATGTCAGGGACGTCTCTTGCAGACTCTTCACAAACAGGCGCCAAAGCACCACACGATGACGACTGAGTACACAGAGACAACAAGAGAAAGCGAGATAAAAACAGTGGAGAGTTTATGGAGTGGGAAAGTAAAATGTGAGTACGAATATGTACCTTGAGCCTAACACTTGGCAGAAACGGAAAGATAGATAGATAGATAGATAGATAGAGAGAGAGAGAGAGAGAGAGAGAGAGAGAGAATTGAGGGAAGAAGAGTGAAATAATTTAGAATAAATACAAACTATGGTAAATGCTAAATTAATGATGCTAATATAAAATAGAGACCCACTCATATGTGGAAATGTAGAGGAAAGCGGAAGACAGAGAAGAGTGGAGGCGCTATATACCATGAACCTACAATTAGACAGTGGGCTAAGAGAGAGAGAGAGAGACAGAGAGAATATAAAATTACTACTAAATACCAGAGTAAATGCTGACCAATTTGTAGCGATAAAAAATATTAATATAATTTTCCGAAATATGTGCTCTCAGTACTATCAGAGTCCCCTGGTTACCCCTCAGTCGTAGGATTGCGCACTCGGAGTGGTCAGCCCAAACCGGACAAAGAAGGTTGGGAGGGTAAGGGATTGCCGGTCGATAGTTTTCACGCATCAGTGGTTTGAGTAGATGTGATGTGAAATTGGCTTATAGTTTTAATCAACCTTTGCTGTTAATCAGCTTCTCTCCAGGCTTTCCGTTATGAAGCAATGGCAACCGAGATTCCTCTAGGTTCATTTAAAAACGTGACTACTAAATACATAAAATAGAAAATGATTAACTACCGTTTTATAACTTTTAATCTTAAAATACGTTTTATATATTTCATTTTATACAGAAAAACTTGCCATGGAATTTTTATGATGCATATATATGTATTTAATATTATAGGTTTCCTGTTCGATTATCGAAGGTTCTTAGGACACCAAGACCCAAGGAACTGTAATTGTAATCTACTCTTACATTTAGTTCCATCGCTATTTATGTAGCTATTTGCCATCTATACAAGTCTAAATGTCATTTATACATTTTACAATTTAGTGTATACGATGCTTGAAACAAAACGAAAAACTAGCATTAAATATCAATGTTTCGTTGATCATTTAATTAAAAAATTTTGAGCTAACAGCACTACTGCATGTGGACTCATATTGTGAGAAATGAGCATCCGCGATGACATTTAATTGTTAATAAATCTTGGTAATATTATTACAATTATAGTTATTATAATTTGTATATTGATTATTACTAATTAAGTATTAGTTTTATATCTCACTTGGTTAAAGTGATGCAGTATTCTGTCTTCTAATTAAATTATACTTGTAGACTTATCATACCTTCACGCTCCAAGCTATCCAATCCTTCTTTCCAGCACGATGCACCGCAGATCTGGAGTTTTCTTTTAGCTACTCTTCGAAAATTTTCTTTGAACCACACTGGTCTTTGCTTTCCTATGAGTAGTTGAAGTTCTTGAGGCAGTTGAAGACCTACATGTACCTTTTCAATCTCCCTTTCTCATCCAGTATCCATGAGTTGCGGCAAGCACGCAAACCTCCTTTTCTATAGTTTCTTTTATCTTTGGACTGATTGTCTGGATTTTGGAATTTCCACCGTGTTGGATCTTTGTTTTGCTTACCGACTTGGATTTGTCTCAATAGTGCTCGATATTGTCATGGACGACAGTAGCTCAGTAATTGTTGCTACTATTATTATCTAATAGTTATTTTATCGCGTGGCTAAATTAATAGACAACTTAATTTGTTATTCATTTTACTCGTTATGTAAATGTTCAGGACTATTTTCTCTGATCATATTTGATCAGAGTCTCAATGTCCAATTCAACTCAGATTATAATGGGTCATTTTTCAGTAGCCTTGACTTTGTGTGCACTAAACACTCGACTAATAAATTTTCGAAGATCTTAATCAAATATTAATTAAATATTAAACTAATGAAACCATTGCCAATCTCGCTACGGAAATAACGAAGGTAGATTTGTTGATATGTTTTATCTCCTCGAAACTTTGACTTGATTATGTTTCTTCGAGAATGTTTATTGCAATAATCAAAATATTAGTAATTATAAATTATATAATTAATTAATTACTAATTAATTAGATATAATCAGACATTTGTCATTATTACAATTATTTCCATGATTTACCTCAACTCTTAATTAGATACCTTCCGATTTGAATACGGTTAAATAAACAAGGACATGGAACGGAATGAGATCATACTGGAAAACTGAGAGCCATCCTCTTGTGGGAAGGGAAAGACAGAATTAAAAGTGTTACTTTTCTTAAAATTCAGCATAGAAACGGCTCTTAAAATTGCTTTAAGGGCATTTAAATACAGTAAAGACACTGATACTTACTTCCGCAAGTAAGAGAGGTAATCTACTAGGTTGAGCCTGTGGCACGTCGGCATATTCTTGACATGAGGGTAAGAAGTAGCTGGGTTCAAATGTCAGTACTCTTCTCGTCACTGATATGCTATCGAGCATGAAACTTGCGTTGAAGTTGGCTTTAGCGATGGCCTTAATTGTATAGCTATCCTTACTTCTAAGTATCTGTCTATAATATACTTAGACAATGTGATTTGACCGGTTGGATGCATGGGTCGTTTGAGATATCGACCATTAGGCAGACCTCCTCAAAGAGTTTCCTGCGTTGTCAATTTACGTTTAGCGCAGCCTTTAAGGTTCTTAATAACTGTTATTTATTATATATTATTATTATATCATTATATAATATTAATATTTTAGTATTATATAGTTAAATATTATTAATTAGCAATTATTAGAAGTTGCTCTGCTTTGTTTGATAGAATACAAGAGAATCTTTTTAAGGCTGCTAAGATGTTTTAGCCGTAAACCTTAAACAATTAAACTCCTCGAAAAGTTATAATCTGCAATGGACTCACAAGGATTATTACTCTACAGCAAAAGCTTCTCTTGAACTTTTTAGGTCTTTCAATGATTCTTTATGACACTTCTAAGTAAAATAACTTCAAAACTCTTCTATGGATATGAAATTCTTCTCAGTGAATGTATCATAAGTTTATTTTAAGATTATGCAATAAGCCTTCATGTTATTTAAGGCAATGTATGAGTAGAACTAATTTAAGAATCTCTTAAGACTCCAGAAGTCTCTTTTTGACTCTGTTTAATAAGCGCCAGTTACGAGACCAGGGCGGGGGCTAGGGGCGATAAACCCTCCCCTAAATTCGTTGCTCAGTCCCGAATTTTTAACTCCTTGTCCATTTAATTATATTGGGATTAGAATCAAGCTCCATTTAGTCCCTCCCTCTATTACCCATTCAATTTAGTGACCCTAATATGGTCTCTGATATGAATATTTATTGGTGTTTTAAATTTTTGACGTAATTCTATGCATCATCAACAGATACTTAATAGACATACTTTTACAACTTGCGATTCACTCAGTTGGACCAATAGTCATTAGAGACTTCCCGAATTAGGCAACACACGATTGCAAGTGTCGCACATTTTAGGTCCCTATTTCACACATCAGACTTCAAATGTGTCGAGCACAATTGAGACAAGCAGCCTTCTTTGTAGTTCGTATTAGTGTCTTCTCGACTCCGGAAACCCCGCTGTCACGCGTGTAATTAAGAAATTTCTAGAAGAGAAAATGGCTTTAACGCTTTCGATTATTGGCGTAATTAGAACACCAGATGTCGTGGAGAGATGGTCGTCAGCACGCCATCTCGTGATATATCATAACTTTGAAGTTAAAGACTGACTTGTAACCTTCAAAATTGATTATCTCTGACATAATGAGAACAAGAATAAGTTACTTCATAAGCTCTTTTTTAAGCTAGTTAGTATGGAGTTCATACTAAACTGTAAACGAGCATTAATTCTTTGAAAAAAATTACAAATGGTTCACTAAATCATCATCATCTTCTCCTTTTTCCCTTGAATCCTCTAAATATGTGTGATAAAAATCCCAGTGAGGAAATGGATTTTGTATTTCACCACTGAATTATTGATGTAATAATAATTAGTGATATCAATAATATTATTAGTGATTTATCATTATGATATGATTGATATAATTTCATAAATGCATAATTACAAAATTGAAATATTTTTGATTTAGTTTCAGATTTTAACTGATTCTAGCTCCTGCTAGTGTTGATGCTCAGCAAGCAATTACACCCACCTTGTCAATTAAAGTGTAACAAAGAGTATTTTACTACTGTATGTTGTGCACTACAGCTAGTAAATAATTATTTACGGCGGAATTAAGCTAAGATGTACACGTTAATCACCTAACATCACAACTAACCCCGTCTACACATATAGAAACCCTATATGTATATTTTCATGTCAACATTTTCAACACAATGTGGCTTAACACGTACTGAAATGATTTGTACTTGAACTGTATTATTATATGTAAAAATAACAGCTTATTAAAAACACTTCTATTCAGTAAATACTATAAATAAATGGTGTAAGAAAAGTATATTTTTATACGTATTGCTGAGGAAGGAGACGATGAGATCTAGTTAGCTATTTAGAGCCACAAGAGCAAACTAGATTGACATTAGAGATGGTCTTTATGCCGCACTAATGAGGGATTACTATCGCTCCTGTTTCACATGAATGATGACCAATGATTGCCTGTGTAATTGATGATATTCGATCGGCGATGGGCGCAATTTTTCTTCCAGTAATTGTAGTTCTTTGAACTAAAATAAACCAAATCATCAAAAGAGTGAATTTACTGAGTGGGCAGTAAGAGCATAGACCTGTGATTTTAAAGATTAGCTCAAACTCTCATTTGCAAATTCATCATCAATAACTGAAGTCATTAAAAAATATATTTTTAGAAATATTTGCTTGTGTACTCTTCATAGACGAGTAAAACAACTTAAGAACTAATAGGAGAACAAATATAAAAGGAATAATATTGAATCAAAATAAATAGTTGCTTCTGTTAAAATGTGTTAAGATAATTTCAATAACGTATCATCATATAGTAATTATTGGAATCAAAATAGATGTGAAAACTTTCGAAACAAAGTCGGAACTCATATTTTATATCAAACTGTCTGATATTTGATTGGTATTGAAATTTATAAATGAAAATTATTATAAGAGTAGGCGTTTTCACTAAATACGTCAAAGGGAGCAGTACTTAAGAGAGATGGGAAACTCAAAATTAACACATGAGGCAGATAAAAGAAATAATTGACATAATATTTCCCACAGAAAAATATATTTGTAAAAATCTGTTTGTTGTGAAAAATATATGACCAACACGCTAAACGCTGTGAATGACTACAAAAATAATGGAAACATAAAGTACGTTTTTCGTGCAAATAACTTCACAAAAAGGTAATCTGCCGGCTCGCATTTATACATTCTGTGAAGATCTTGACGAATCGTTCATTTGTTTAATCAAACTTTCAGTCAAGTAACGTCTAAGCTGTGTTCCAGTTCCTCTCATCTATTGATACGCATAATAAATGACTGCGGGCTGTCAAGAAATGATCCTATTTTCTTCCATCTAAAGCCCAACATAATCTACGCATAACACCGCTACATGTGACATACAACACACAAAACCCAGACCTCTACTTCGGCAGTGAAAACAAGTCCTGTCATTTTTGCAAAGCTGTATTTGAATAAGTAAACAAATATCACAAATAACAAATGGAATATCACAAATATTACAGAGAACATCTGAAAATCAACCTGCATTTTATCATTTTTCTACAGATTAGCGTAACATATCTTTGATAAAATCGAAATAAAGATTGCGTAATAATTTGTCAATATAGTGGTATTTATTTTGTTAAAGAAAGTGTTGAATTAAAAAACATTAAGTTTAAATCCAGACAACTAATATTCACTAATTTTCAGAACTACTTTATGGGCCAGTATAAAGTCTCAATACGTGTATCGATACAGATGTATATGGTATGTATAATGTCTTGATATGTATATGTGGAGGTTATATACTGGGTTAGAAATTATTTTGGTTATGCACCATAATTATGTCTATCCCCAATATTTAGATGCATAGTATATATCTAACTTCTAGTGTAATTGGAAATTAATTAACAGATTATAGCATGGTTTTCGAACATTTTTCGAAGATGTCTTGTTAGAAGCATCACAACGGCAAACTTTAATTATTTAAATTTATTTTCATGGACGGAAGACACCATCAGCGCCAAATTTCGAATAGACATATTAATCTCGGCATCAGAGACTTTGCTGCCAAAGAAACCAAATTAATTAACTTTTACTAATTAGTTTTACTAGTTTATTGCTTCCAGTTACAATAATCGCAATAATAAAAAATTAAACAAAAAACACAATGCGTAAATGTAGTGGGTTTCTGTATTTAAATATAGTCTATAAATGTTTAAAGTGCTCTTAAATTTATCTAAATTCAAATAGTCTGTAGAAGCTAACTATTTTTGTTACATATTCTTCGGTGCTTATTATTTTACATCAGTTTAATTGATGTGAAATACATGATATGAAATGATCAGCACTGAAGAAGATGTAACAAAAAACTAGTTAAATCGCCTAGATTTAACTATTTTTGTTACATCTTCTTCAGTGCTCATTATTTCATATCATTTGTGGCGTGATCAATAAATGTGCACGTAATGCGTAGTTTAAGATTAAATGAAATTTAAAAGTGGATATTATCATCTTAAAATAAACTTCGGATAACACATCACAAACTTCGAACAAAAAAGGACAACTCTCTTCTCAATTTATCGCTAGATCAGAAGATTCTCGGACTATAAAGAAGAACACAGGGGTTACCAAATGTTGGACTGCGAGAAGCTTTGACTGTGTGATAGAGGAATGGTCAGCTATGGTCAGCTTACAATTATTGATTGATCGGTTAGCTAAGCCGGATCATTAAAAGACAAACAGGAGCCGAGTAGAGCCGGCGACTCGTATGCGAATCTCTATATTGGTCTTCGGAGGCCAATTTGATACTATGCGAGGTCTAAGATCGTATGCGTGATTCCCTGATGCTGTATTCAGTCCACGAGTCACATAGATATGGATTTTGACTGTGTCAGGAAGATTGCTCTATAAAATTGTTCTCTACTTGTCTGTAATGCTCAAAATATTTTGATATAAAACTGAAATCCGTGTTTATTATTTTATTTTTGTCTTTGTCGCATAAAGTTGTCGGTATTCGGGTTACTATGTTTGACTCTTCAATTCATGTGAAACAATTCTAGGTCGTAATGAAAGTGGGACATATATGTAAATGAGCAGATGAATTGAGATAGGAGATTTTTATAGTTTTGAAACGAAAAAGTCTTACTTTGACACACTACATGGCCAGGATGACGTCATGAGATTACGCCTCCCGGCCGTTATTTTAAATGGTGAGTAACTGGGTCTAAATATCCATTTAAACCGATTGATTGATTATTGATTTGATGAAATGTATGAATCATACCACATCCGCTAACAACATGCAACAAATTTTAACAAATATTTAATTAAAAGTATTTTTTGAACTTGTAAAACATTTAAAAGGAGTTCAATACTACAACTCTTGTGACGTGGGAAATTCGACAATACACAATAAGAATCTCCATTAAATATCGAAAATAGGTGACTGCATCATCAAACAATAAGACCTCTTTAATTCGTTGTATCGCTCGTAGCGTCATAGATTTATCTCTATGAAATAATTCACCTAATATCAAAATAATAATCAGCCGCAGAATGTTACAGTAAATAATTCCAACAGAAATAGCATTTTATATGCTATTATCCCTTGTCCAATCATATTAGATCGGATCGTATTAGATCGATCCTTTTGTATAGAAATTATATATTTTCATCGATTGTTCACCGAGGCATGATATTATGAGGCTGCAAGGATTAAGATATTGTGAAGTATCGGCGAGGAGACCAGGTCGACCTGGGAGTGGACGTAAAGTCGACCGGTCGCCGGTGTAGGCGATCATTCATCGATGCGATTAAAACAAGTAGACGATTGGGACATGCCTCTGAGCGCAGCAAACGATTTCGCTTTGAACTTGGAGAGCGCAGATTTTCAAAATGAGAGTTTGGCCGTCATTCGTGAGCCTGAGATATAAAATAGAGAAAAGCGTTCACCCGGTTTTTAGAAAAAGTGAAATTAAATCGTGATCGATGAAAAGTAGATATAGGTTCAAACTTACAAGGGTACAGTGTTTGCCTGTTTTGATAAAGGTAGGGCGTTAATAGGGCAGTATAGAATTAAGAATAAAGAATTGAGAAGAGAGAATTCAAAATTAAGAATCAATTAATATATTTTATTCATAATTAATTAATTAATTCATAATTAAGAAGAAGTGTTGGATAGGATGTGATCTGAGAGAGAGAGAGAGAGAGAGAGATCTGCTAATAATAAATTTATAATAAAACGCTCAATCAACGGAAGCAGAGAAAAGTCTTTATTATGGTCAACTTTTTAAGATGAATTGAATTAGCTAAAAGTTACTTAATGGTTCGGCATAACATTTTTCCCATTACCTTATCAAAATCAAGTTATCCCAATTGTCCAGTCAAGTTTTCAGCAATATAAATGTTATCAATTCTACAGTGGCCAAGACTCATTGTATCATATGATGGTTTCTAGTAACAAATATTGTTAGTATTTTTAAAATGCAAAAATTAACCAAATCCAATGAAAATCAAAACAGTTTCAATACTACAAAATGCAGTATATAAAGTAAAGTATTGGCATTAAATAGTGGGAACATGATCAAATAATAGTAATAATAATAAAGGTTTAACGTCCGTTTCCTCATACAAGGATGATGTCAGGGACGTCCCCCATCACATGTCACTACATATCGATTCACCCCAAACGATCTGAAAAAACACGTGCTGAAGCGAAATAAAAAATCCTAAACAGTGCCGGTCCGGTGATAAAAAACAGTCAGGTAAGATGAAATAAAATCTATGGTGGGAAGAGATGTGATAAATTAATTATCAAATAATTAATCAAAATAGCATTTTTAAGTTTACTCTAACATTACTTCGAATTGTTTTTGTTTCATGCAATGCATTGAATTATTTCTCTTTGAAAGTCAAACTGTAATTTGTTTTATACTCTAAAGCGATCTCATACGTCGTTCTAATAAGCTTGTTCTTCCTTTCATCACCTTTCCAGTATTAATAAAGGAATCCAGATTGACGGCCACTTTCTTTGGACTTGGCTTTGTGCAAATTGCTGAGTTTTTATTTGTTTAAAAAGCGCCCAATATGGAAATAAGCCCTTCAAGACTGTCACATGTTGGGATGCTAGGCTTCCTACATATTAATTATTGTAGATTTCGCTTGGCTATTTATGTCAAATATGCTTAGTACAATAAATTAGGTTACTGATATTGTCCGAAGCTAAAGATAATTTGAATTAAAGATGAAATTAAAATGACACAAATATCAATAAATAAGAAAAATACTTAATATTTATACAAATTAAACTAAATTGCAATACTATTGAAAGGCTTAGTGTGTTATATAAAAACTAAGTGAACAAAGTGTTATGTTTTATTAGAACTTTATTTCGTTAAACTTGTTAAACCGGTGCAGCTAACAGCGGGTTTAGATATATTATAATCTCTTGTTACTGCAGCAACAAGATATTGCTCTTGTTGCTGCAATAATTTTATTTTATACAAATTATTTTTTATTTCACACAAATTAATTACTGTACTATAACTGAAAGAATCGTTCTTGTCATTGGAATAATTACAAGAAGTTTATCGAGGTGCCGAATTCAATAAAAAACGGCACCTACTAAAGGTTTAAACTGTTTTCCTACAACATATCTAAATGTTTAAATGACGTTTTCCTAAATCAGTGGCAGAGAAACTTTTAATCAAATACCTTTGACTTTGTGTGATTTGAGCGCATTTATGCTTTCTGATCACAAAGTCAGCAGCGATAAGAGGCTCAGATTGGATGATGGATTGTTCGTTGTGGACGCCGATGTGCCGGGATCGATAGGCTGAGGGCTGGACAGAGGAATTAACGCCTCCTATTCCATGCGTGATTCATACGACAGGAATATATCAATAAGCTCTCGCATCAAAATTACAAAATAGCTTCTAAGGAAAATGAGCGCATGTGATTAACAAAGATTTCATTTAGAAAGGTTACCTGTAAAAGGGAAACTGAATAAACGTTTTAACACATTCTTGTGTATGTAGATGTTATTATTATATTAGTTAAATTGTATAATGACATAGTTATTGATTTTATCATCATCCAGCGTATGTTCACATTTAAGTTAAAACGGTCAATTTAGTGTCTATCTCTTTCGAAACTTCGGAAATGAAAGCTTGAAGAGAGATGAGACAAGTGAAACTTTCAGATGAATTAGAGATAAAAGATAAAAGTCTTTACTATTTTAATTCAAATTACTGATCTCATTGCAATCGATTAAGCTAAGCTTACTTAAAGCTAAGACATGCGGAGGTTGAATTTAGCGCCATTCTCTTCACCTGAAGGCTGCATGAAATATCACAGATTCGAATGTTGATACAATCGAACCATAGGCGTATCGTCAACTTTACGTCACAATGCATCGTTTTTATTGTGGTTTACAATATGTAAAATTTAAAAAATATAAATATAATAATTATGCAAGATTAGCGATAAGATTTTTGTAGCTATCTCAGAAATTACAGATGAGTAAAATCGAAAGAACTAATCTACAAATTACTACTTACATTCTGCTTTCACTAAAATGAACTCTTCTTGACAGCGTGAAAAGCATTTTTTTACAATACAATCTCAATTAAGTAATTAAGTTTAGACTTTAGCTGCGTAAACTCGCATTTATGTGGATTCAATATATATTCCTTTAATTCTGTTTTGTCAACTTTTGCCTAACGAACACAATTAATATAATTTTTTAGTAATTCTATATCATGTAATTCTATATCATGTAATTCTATAGTTGTCATGTCAAAAAAAGAAAGTGTTACCTACGCATAAAACGTTAGCCTTTACGGTATATTGGATTTAATATAACCTTAAATTTGGTATAAAAAAGCAACAATAGACTAATTTCTGGAACATGCTACAAAAAGCTCCGGCAATTCAAACGATCCAAGACAATCTTTTTAATTCCGCGCAGCATCTCGCAGCCGCCGATGTGACAATGTTTATTAACGGGTGAGAAGAAAAGACATATTTCACGCCTCTGCATATGGAAGAGCTTCCGAACAAGACTTGATCTGATCACCTTGCTCGCTGTCCCGGGAGATAGCAAGAGACCGAGTCATCCCGAGCACGTGATATTGGAATAACGCCAAGCACATCTGTGACCACGGATCGTCGTAGGATCTGCGAACATGGATTCGACGATATGGGATAAGAATGAATGAAGGATTATATTTGACCAGTCGGATGTTTGTCCTTAGGTATTGTTAACAGTGAAGAGAGTGTTTTACGAATTAGCTCTCCTTGTTAATTTAAATTATATGCAGAGATACTAACTTTTATGGTAAGACCGGAAAGCTTATAAAAATACTCGTAAGAGAATACAATAAAATAAAGTTGAAGAATGCAACAAAAGTGTCACGAAGTTTCAAGAATGTTTTGGAATTAACTCAGGCATTCGATAGCCTAAAATTTGTATGCTTTATGTGTTTTCATTAGCGGCGGATAATACTCACTCCAGTTATATATACTCACTCCAGTATATAGAATCCTCCCTGGGTTGACCAGCCACTGTAGGTAACGTGGAAGGTTGTCATAAGTCATCTCAAGGGGTTGCGCTTAATGATAACAGATTTCAGGTACTTGTAATTTTCCTTTAACAAAATCTGATTGACAGGAATTTATAGAACATTGTCATATGCCAGCTAATATTTTATGAGTAAAATTTAAGAGCTAATTGCATTAAACAATATCAATAATTTCTTAAAGTCTCACTTGTATAAACAATTAATATAGTTATAATAATAAATAAACGAATGGATGCACAGAAGACGTCAGAGTGATGACCGTTGAAGTAAGGCCCAACACAACTTCAGCATCTCCGCGAAACAGGCTTCGAATATTAATAAATAAATAATAACATAATAAATAATAAAACCAATCAAGAAAATGTTTTTGTTTAGTAAAACAAAACAGTGCAAGTGCGGTATCCAAATTTAGATTTAAGATTTTATTTAAGTCTTTTATTAATGAAAGTAAATACACAAATTACTCAAAAACTATCTTGCCAACAAAATAAAAATTACGATGGTGGTAAAGTGATAAACGCATTCGTACTAAGACATCTTTCTTCTTACGGATAGTAACTAAGAAACTTTTATAAGCATTCGATAGCTTTTCAGTCGTGGTTAAGATTTACCAGTTCCAGTAGAGTTAAGATATACGGTATCGATGGCTAATGCAAAGAATAAGATATACCAATAATATTTAATAATGTTTTAAGAAGAGAAGACGATGATGACGTGAGACCATTAGCCTAGGTGATATTAGAAGAGAGAATTATTTGTAATAATCAAGTCTGACTCGGGTCAGAACGGAATTCATTGAGTTCATCTTGGCGGGAGAGGCTTTGAGTTGAGACGAATGATCCAGTCATTAACTGCGACATGCACCTCATCAGCGGCTCCTAATGCTGCTGATAATTCCATATTCCCGGTGAGTCCATCGCTATGTGCTTTTCCGGAAGTTCTATTTGATATACGATATTTACGACAAGCATCTCAAATCATTTTATTTGACAATGCCTTACGGCTAGGAACCGGGAGTTAAATTCTTATTGATTGATTGATTGACTATTTGTCAGAATTTTGATTAATTGTTTTAAATATTTGAAAAATCTGAAACATACTTTTTAGAAATTTATGAAATTGTTAATCAAGCAATTTATTTAATTTAATCAATTTATCAGTGTTTTGTCTGGATTGCAGATGAACCAACCGTGGACTGCAGTGTCGTAAAATGCGACAAAGGGCTTAGATCCAAACCAACGTCAGAAAGGGCATTCGGTTGATGAGCACCTAGTTTCCCAAAATTAATACAAAATTTTCTAATCCCGACCCTAGTTAAACTTGACTTTAAGGAAATATGATGATAATAATAATGCTGATCAATTATATTAAAATGAAATAGCTTTCTAGAGATTAAATATAATATTTAAAGTTTCAAATTTCCTTTCTTATATGCTGTAGATGCTGATGATGGCTAGATACAACTGTATTTTCAAACGAGATAAATATAACCCCGCTCCATTTTAAGATTTCATTTCTACCATAAAGTACCCTTTCTACCCTTGTGTATTAGGTACTGATGCTGTAGAAATCCTAAATAAAGTAGCTCGATATTCTGAGTTGAAGGATATTAAGATAGAAATTCGAGCTTTAGATATTGCATTTTGACAGTTGCTGCACCACCGAATTTGATCAAAATGTGTTGTTCTTAATTAATTGCAGACCAACAAACATTCGATGTGTATTTCTATCGTGGGTATCAGGGCCGGCGGACACCCATGATGAATTTAAAAAGCACATACCCTCTTTCCTGATAAATACCGAAAATAGGAAACGTAAAATAATAAAATAATTAATAAATTTATGAAATTGTCTGTATTGGCTATTCAAGGCAATTAGTACTTTTTTGAAAGAATATTCACATCAAATATTTAAAAATATATTGAGTATTCTACTATAGTAGAACTAACACGTCTGAACAGTGAGGATATATATTATCCAAAATTCTAACTGCTGAAAAAGATGTGCACGTAATAATACCATTTTCTGAAATTTCAGTGTGTCTGAAGTTTCAGAAAGATAGCCTGCCAGATGTTTAGCATCATTTGCTAAAAGAAGTTGTTTCAGAGTTTATAGTGATATGGTAGGTATAAGATCCCCATGTTGTGTCCGGGTTGTTTGAAGAATTGACCAACCGGTGATTGCACGTGTCGTAGAAGGCGACTAAAGAACTAAGATCCTACCAGCGTCAGAAAGGGCATTCGGTTGGTGAGCGCCTAGGCTCCAGAAATTGCTTCAAAAATTTGAACGAATGGAAGAGTCTCAAATAGGGGATTGGCAGGTGGTGTGACGTGTGACGGAGAGGATTCAAGGGAAGATGATGATGATGATGGTAGGTCTAAGATGCTAATATGTTTCACAGCAAGATATCACGAATATCAAAGAGAAATACGTAGATCACCGGATTTTATACTATAACAAAATTATAATAATAATAACAATAACAACAATTAGAGTGCTACAAATTCCGCCATACTGCACCAAAGGTAGACTTTACCTTTGAATCACAAGTCTTCTGAAAGTACTTTCTGCCCACTCTATTTTAGTTTTAATCGGCTACTAAGACTTTGGTGCAAATCTCGGTTGGATTATTTTTAACTTTAAAGGTCGAGTTAAAGCGCGTGCAATTCATTTTTTCAATATTATTGACTAATCTACTTGCACATTTTAGTAATTAAGTTACAGACTGCTATGCAGTATTTAAATGATTTAAGTAATGAACTGGCAGAACTGCAATAATCGTAAAAGCTTAAGTGAAATCTCTACGTGATTGCTGTGCTATTAAAATAGCTATTCGCTTTACTTCCTAAATCTTATTTCAATCTGAGTTGTAAAGTTTGTTGTTGATAAATTGAGATCAGATACAAAAACTGAGTTTAATAAACTTTAGTCAAGATTAACAATTAAATAATAAATTACCTGGGATCCTTTAATTGTCATTAAACTTATATTTTTGCATATTCATTGCCAATCGTCATATTATATAAACTATAAATTCAAATCAATGACATAATAAAAAATATTAAACAGTAGCGCCTCAATTGACCATCCTTCTAATCCACGCCTCGTAAGTTAACAAAATTTTGTCGCCGCATTAAAATAAATTCTCATAACTTTCGGGTTATGATAGATTTTCCGAGCGTCGCGGTCTAATGCAGGGAGTGATCCCGCGGCCGCTCCCAAGTCTCCGGTCGTGCCATCGCTGGCGGCAGAGTTATCGCGTCAATCGACAATAATTTCTTGTCTGAAAACCCACACCCAATTACCGGTCGGCTTATGAGCGGCCAGAGCGACTCTGGCAGTCGCCCGGGCATTATGGAGTCAGACTGGACATTAATTCGAGCCAGTGAGAGAGATATGAAATTTTAAATTGGGGTTTGGACTATATTCCTCGACAAACTTTCAGCCACTAACAACGACCCATGATTTTAAGAGATGAGACTATGTGGATCAGGTTTATTAGGTGAGGGTACTACTCCGCAATCCCTTAGAATTTACCCACTGATGCGGGGTACCGCATTCGAGTCCACTTCGGGATTAGATCCTACCACTAAGCCGATCTGACGAGCCTCTCCGGCCATCTTTTATGGATAATACCCGAAAGTGTCAAAAAGGATGAACTACAAGACGAATTATGGATTAAGTCGGCAGAGACGAGGCGCAATTGCTTAGCGAGAAAGACGAAAGATAATCGGACCATATTAAATACAACTTTGCCATTGTCTGACTGTCAAACGTTGACCGATGCTCTTCTACTTAACTTCCACTTGAATCTCGTTAGACTGCATAATTTAGAGCTGATATGGAATGAGAAAATTATCTCAATCCTCTAGCTGCGTTAGCAATAAAAATAAGTCTAGGACAAAAGTTGAAATCCGGGCTAAATTATACTATCCATACCGCGAAAGATATTACTACTGAGTTTGTACTTGAAACTACTTTCTCGTATGCAAGAAAGTAGTATGTTTCAGTTGTAATATCAGTGTAATAAAAGAACAAGATTCAAAATTTTCTTTAGATAATTCTGACTGAAAATGACTAGTTTTATGCAGAAAATGTGCCTATTTAGTATAAATTCGGTGCTTTTTAGAGATTAAGCACACTAAAACTATCAAAAGAAGAGTTGTTATTTACCAATAACATTCCACCATTGGCTGGAACCATTGGCGATGTCGGTAAGATATTCGACCGCGGATCAGTATGTGCGGGGTTCAAATACTGGGCTCGCCCGTCACAGACATCGCTTTCGGTTTAGGAAACTGACGTTAACATTAGCTTTTTTAACTTTTAAAAATTTAAATTAGAAACGTAATGAATTTGCCATTTATTCCATTTGCTATTCGTAAACAAATATTATGGGTGATCAATTGATCATGTTTCTTGATTTTCTTCAGGACAACGGCCAATTAAATATATTGATGAGCCTCCTAAGTTATAATTTCTCACTTTATGAAGATAATATCTATGCTTGATATAAATTCATGCAAGGTATTAACAGTGGTCTATATAATGTACATGTATACATATATGTCATAGTATTCTATACAGCTCAAAGTAGTCCATGTGTCTGCCGCTTTAACTATATTTTGCGATGTTTCGATATTACTGTAGTTATCTTCTTGATATGCTCAGTAATAAAAATGAAAGGTTGCCATAGGTTCTACAGTATGATGCAGACAATTAGAAAAGGAATTCGTTATTCTTACAGTAGTTGCTGCTACTGAGTGTGTTACCTCACACGAGACTTTTTAGACTCTTTTGTTGAACCTTCTTCTTGATTATATGTATGCATGTATTTGCTAGTTAAGTAAGTTCGTATTTATTAGTGTGAAACAATAGAAAAATAGAAAATTTTGAAGGTAAAAATGATACAAATTTCAAACTTTAGTTACATGATTAGATCTGGAAATTTAGAGATTAGAGCATCTATTAAATTTACTATGCTCGTTGACATTAAGAACACCTTACGAACGTTTTTAGCCGACTGACCTTAGAGAACAGAGAAATGCAGAATATTACTGTACAAAAACTCGATAGACGTGAGTGGCTTCCTGTTTAATGTAATGTTGAGGAATAAGTTTATAGAATAAAGTAACTGTGTATCAGTCAACTGGCCTGAAAAAGCAGTTAAACAACTTTCAATTTAGCATTATTCATCAAAGATTTATACATTGGACTGATACTGCCACGTCTACAGATAACCTCTAATACAAGGTTGCATGACCCTTTATATTAGTAAATGGTCCAAAGTAGAGATGGGAATCGAACCCGAACCATAAAATCTAGAATTTTGACCTAACCGAACCGAACTCGAACCCAGACTCTGACCGAACCCGAACCGAACCCGAACCCAGACTCTGGACGAACCGAACCGAACCCGAACCCAGACTCTGGCCGAACCAGAACCCAACCCGAACCCAGACTTCGTCCAAACCGAACTGAACTAAACTCCTGGAGTTACTCTTCTTCACCAGCCTGACATTAAATAAAGATAGTAAGAACAATACAAATATGTATTAGTTTTTGCATTTACATGTCTTACAGTTTCTAAAAACATATATTCAGGTAGGTCTGGTTCCGACAAAAAATTTAAAATGGTAGCGGTACAAAGGAATGGTAGTGCGAAGCGAGACGGGTCTACAGAAGATAATGGAAACTCTGAATGATACGCCATTGAAATATGGAATGAAGATTAACATCAAAGCGACAAAAGTGATGAGAGTATCCCATAAAAATCTGAAATGCTTGACTCAATCTAGGTGGATTTTTTCTTGTTAATTTCAAATTATGAATTTTTCTAATTTTAGTGTGTCTGTGCTGTACCTCTAGTACAGTGTGTCTGTACTGTACCTCTAGTACAGTGTGTCTGTGCTGTACCTCTAGTACAGTGTGTCTATGTTATACCTCTAGTACAGTGTGTCTGTGCTGTACCTCTACTACAGGGTGTCTGAGATGTACCGCTACTACATAATATATATGCGCAGTGTCTCTATAAAATAATGTGTAGCTCGATTAACTTGGAATTATCAATCATTAATTTCAGTCAATCTAATTATCCAGTAAGAGTTACTTTGGATAAGAAGGAGTCTTTAAGAATTTCATTACTAGTCGTGAGTGCAAAGCCCAGTATAATTAAACAACTTCGTAGAAATTCATTTCCCAAATATTTTCATGATACACCGAGTCGCACACTACATCTGACATTCTCGCATTATATATATTTACAAGAGTAATTATTATATAAAGGAACTATATTATGTTTATAGGAACTGCATTATCTATATGTATTATCGAATGAGTGAAATTGAATTTTTCTCTACCGCAGCTGTAATCAAGAGTAGAATCCTGAGAATAGGATTTGATGATAAGCTCGTTATACAGGGGAAGCTTTGTTCAGTCTATCTATGCAAGAGAGTCGAAGAAAAGAGCTGAAGACCGAGAGCCATGCCCGTCGTTAATTTCATACGCACCGTCCATAATTATAGTACATTAATTTTAGTCGACAACAATTAGATTCTTTCAGAGCCGCTCGAACGTATATAATTACTACGACGGGAGGAAAGCGCTGAAAAGAATTCAGTTATCAGAGAAAAACTCGTGGTAATTATATCTGGAGGGTCGACGGGTGTTTGTCAGCGCTTCAAATGCGGAAGAGTTAGTAAGATGAAGAAAGATAACGAATAAGACAGAAAGAGAGTAAAATAGGCAGGCCTTCAGTTCAGGAACGATCTCATATTGACTGGTTGGAGCATCATTAAATGCAGATTTCGATAGATAGGTATATTAAAGTAAAATCCAAATTAATTAATTAATTCAAAGCAAAATTTCGAATGATGTCAAGCCAATTGTGCATGACCATATATTAATCTTCCCATGGTATGTTCGTGTCAAAGAAGAATACACAGCCGTTAACTGCACGTGTCGTACGACAAAGTCGAAACCAAGGAAGACGTCGAGAAACCACCTCAGAAGCCATACTATTTCCCAAGCTATATGCTGCATAGTCACGGATAAGGCCCAGTATTTTTAGAGACATCAACTTGATGATCAATGGAGCGTATATAGATATGTATAAAATTCTATATACTGTATATTTATACATGTATATATATATATATATATATATATATATATATATATACTGTATATATATATATGTTGTATATATATGTATATATATATATGTACATGTATATATATATGTGTGTATATGTATGTATATATATGCATTATATATATATATGAGCTTCTAATTAACAAATTTATTGCTGATTGTATCAATTTTAGTATCATGTCTTCACAAAATTCAAAAACACATTATCTCTTTCTGACTGCATGAAACATAAAGCCTTTACAGTATTTCTTGAATACGGAAAACAACATTCGCTATTTATAACAAATGTTTAATTCAAGACTTCAGACAGGGTCGAACAATCGACTCGCAATAATTTTTCAGAAAACATAATTTATATGAATGAGCTTCTACGATCTTCCTCAAATGCAGCAGCGGTCAAACCAGATAAGAGTTAATGACGAATGTGGAGATGTCCCATGTGGCCCCAATGACGGTACTTTGAATAGCGGCTCCTCGTCTCACAACATGCACCCATATCTTCGGCGGATGATTCCATACTATGTCGGATAACTTCCTGGCTGGTCCATGCGGTTGAGTCCTCCGGGATCATATTCAGATACATCGATACTTTTTCTTCGGTTTCGTTCATTTCTGTTGTCCGCCTGTTATGCTTAATTCCAGCCCGCAGGTCAAAGGACGCGGATAATGGGACCCAACAGATTTATCCGCCACTATTGGCATCGTCCCTGCTCGGCCTATAGGAGAGAGTGAGAGAGAGAGAGGGGGGGGGGGAGCAGATGCAGCTAAAAAGAGAGACTCATGGGACGAAGCCACCAATCTATATCTTAATCATAACCGCTCGCTAAATTAGAAGAGCCTTCGCTTGGAGAGATACATTTTATAATTGTAGTGACTGAGTGATGACCCACTGGTGTACAGTGGTATTACAAGGGACCACTGGTTTACAGTGGTATTACAAGGACCACTGGTGTACAGTGGTATTACAAGGGAACACTGGTGTGCAGTGGCATTACAAGGACCACTGGTGTACAATGGTATTACAAGAACCACTGGTGTACAATGGTATTACAAGGGACCACTGGTGTGCAGTGGTATTACAAGGGACCTGGGCTCATGGACGTGCGACCTTCCCACCCGTGCGCAGCTGTCGTCCCGAGGGAAGGCCCAGGGAGCCTCTGTCGAAATTCGTAGGATGAGCGACGCCAGGGGCTCTGCATATTAACGCGAAAATGCAATAATTGTCTCGCATATATTGGATTCCGCGAACGATCGTATATGATTAATGAAAACTACGCGCCCGTATCGACCAAAAGAGATCGAAGGGTCTTGAGGGAGGGTATGGGGAGGGGTGGGTCCCTTGTGCCTGGCGCACCCTGAATGGGCTCGCAGTAATGGAACAGTTGGCAGAAAGATGAAATTGCTACAGAGATAAATCTAGCTCTCATAACTCGCATATTAATTAACATCGACGTCGCCTTAGACCGGACCGCCCCGGCTGACCAGCCACTGACCGACTCGGCCCCTGCGCGATGCGTGGACGAGAAATTACTGAAATCGATATTGACATTCTGTCCTCATCAACGAAACCTCTGATATAACCCCATCTGCTTCCGTTGTTCTTAATGCTTTACTTGGGTAAAGATGATTACGTTAAATTATTTGTAACCTGTAGAAGGCACTTGCTACGTCCTTTAGGCAGTTGCCTATCCCACTAAGATTCGTCCTCGAATATAAGGAATACACACAAAAAGTCGTTCTAGACAATAACGCACAAGCACGCAGCATCGTACTAGCGTGTTAGAAACTATGCAGAAATACATAGGCCACAGTCACTAACCTTATCATATAATGTGCTATAGTGTGTTAATGCTTGCAAACTGCACCCTAGATTCATCAGAGTGAGACATTGAGAATCGAGAAGTGAGAATTGAGTGAGTCATTTTGAAAGAGTGAGACATTTCATCACTTGAAAAATCATCTAATAATCTTATTTTGCGTTTAATGCATGTTTGAAGTAGCCAATTTGCTATTTTTGAGAAACGTTTACTTACAACAGTTATCTCATGTTGCATCATCCACTAAACAAATACGACCATTACAATGCAACAAAATATCTATTAAGTTAGCAAAATATCTATTCTGCCGAATAGTTTCTTAGAAGCAAATACGAAGATAGAGATCGAGGGACCTCCATAACTACTTGAAATCTAATGCATAAAAACAATTAGTTTATAGGTTACAGCTTTTCATTGAAGAAATTACTTTACAATGAGTTATATGGAAGACATAAACACAATAAAATAAATAAAAATAGTAACTGAATATTTGTTGAGACATAAATACCGTCGATGAACCAGAGTGAGTAAAGCAATGTATTAGCCATGTAACTAGAATTATTTACATAAGTTATTTATCAACGTAACTTGCATGATTGGCTGAAGTCTTTTCTTCACAAGATTTTTAAAAGACTTTATCATGAGCTAATACAATCTCATAATAGTACTTTACAAAAAGTTTCATTCACCAAATCTTAAGCGCAAATTAATCAATTACAGAATTACTTTAATCGCCAATTTTCAATTACTGCAGCAGAGACAAACCGAGATTAGGAATGTTATATTATATTAAAATCCACTTGCAAGTGGACATTAAGAAAAAACGGAAGATACCGAAAGAGTGGAGGCATTAAATACCAATGAATAAGGCAGTAGGCAGATACAAGAGAGAGAGAGAGAGAGAGAGAGAGAAAGAGAGAGAGAGAGAGAAAGAGTTACAAAATGTACTATTAAAATAAAATCTATCATCGATAAAATGTTTGCTATGGATAAAATATCAAGGTTATTGTGTAAATTTAAGAAATTTTACATAGATCAGATTTGCATAAACCTTTCTTAAAAGTATTTAAAGAGTAGGTCTTTACGCATCAATTAATAAAATAACGCTCAGCACTATACTCAGGGGAATTCCAATTTAAGGAAGCACCATTATTACGAGTGATTCCTAGTTTAATACCAAAAACTCCTCCCAAGGGAAATCCATTATACTATTCATAATTTCGTAACATTTACTCAAATCTGACGTTAGTCAAGATTGCTTTAATGAAACAGCAATTATTTGTCCCTTGTAATGTACGGGACACTGAAGTATAGACCAACGGTTAACTGCACGTGCCGTAAAAGGCATGCATGAGTAGAGGAAGGCAACGGAAAACCACATCAGTAACCATACATTTCCCTATTGGTTATAAGCTGCATACGGAATATATAAAGCCTCTTTGAAAGGATAAACGCTGGATCTATGGAGTGCTCGTTATAGAGAGTGCTAGAAGGTTCTGTGTTTGGATATGTGTCTTGGACTTAGCACTTGGCAGGGCAATAGAGAGAGAGAGAGAGAGAGGGCTAATGTAACTTCTGCAAGCATAACCAGAAAAATAACATCATTTTTTTGGACAACGTGATCTGGACGACCAACTTATGTAAATCAGGTAAAAATATTTAATCACTACAATTTAATGTTATTAAAAATATTTAATCACTACAATTTAATGTTATTAAATTTTTATGTATTGAATTAATGTAATTCTATTTCCCTAATATTTTCTCTTAGCATAGGGAATGATATCTTAATTTAATTATTCAGCCACATTTTTGGGAAAATGATTTCAGATGAAGTGTCATATTCGCTACCATTTGACCTGTTCATTAAATATATTAAGCTGAACAAATCTTAAGCGCTATATAAATAATTTATAATTGAATAATTTGTTATACAGTCCTGACAATTTATTACTAAATTTTAATCGTTATTTCACTATTGGCTTAAGAAGTCTTTTAGACTTCATGTAAATATAAATATAACTAGCCCATCTCATTCTCTCATCTGACTGTTTTATAAGAATTTTCATAATCTATATATATATATATATATATATATATATATATATATATATATATATATTTATTCAGTTTTATTTAGATAATACTGTTCAATTCACTTTCTTGAGGGTATAATTTATTAAGCATTCGTATAAACAACATCATCATATTTCAAAGACAAAATGAAGGATGCTTAGTTAAGTTCTCCTTTAAGGTTATAATTTTCCCTAACATCTACTTGCCAGAGAACCGGACGTAAAATGAATGTTATTATTAAAGATTTATTTGTTTTATGATAAACAAAATTATAAACAAAAGAAACGAGACAAACAAAAAACTGTGTGTTTTCGAGAATGTCGATATAGAAATTGTGAAATGTAATTACAAGTTACAATCATTAGGATTATTGAGACAGTTATTTTCATTACTAGCCTATTTGCAATTATGCTTGCTTGGTTTGCCACAAATCAAGCACCGTGAGATATGATTGCAAAATTCAGCGTATATGAACAATTACAGTAGAGCTGAGATGCAGAGTTAACTGGCAAATATAATCAATTCCACCTCCTCTTCCCTATTCCTCCCTTTTACCTCCAGACCCCTGTATAGCTTCAATTAGAGTTTATCGCAGTAGTAAGCCTATATGCTACAATAAACACTGTCGAAATGAAATTGTCTGCTCTGTTAATTATTAAAAGGATTCTGACTAAGGATATCATATTGAGCTGAAGACCTTTGTTTAAGTAGCTCATGTCGACCGGGACAGAATGCGACCAGTTGTAGTTCTCATCCAAAATGTACAGTTTTATAATAAAACCATGCATGGAACAACTTACTGAAATTGAAATCAGCTCATCAATGAAAGTTCTACAAAATTCTACCTAATCAATAACATGCTTCAAGTATGTCTAAAGGCCTATATTTGAGTCCATTTAAAATCCGAGATTCTAGCTGAGCGATGAATTCCATCTGATGCTTTGTGGCTCAGAGATAATGAGGGCCCGACACTGAGCCTTCCAGCTCACCATCATCTGCTACAGAAGCGGCCATTTTCACCCCCTCTTAAGTGATCAAGGATGTCAATTACAGGGGGTTGATTGGAGTACGATTATTTCGACTGTCAATAATAATTATATACCTACCCTCACCGGTATTGCTTAAAGATAAAAAATCTAATGATAAAGTTAGTTCCCTCACTCGAAAGCGATATCAGTGACGGGCGAGCCCAGAATTGGAACTCCACACATACTGATCCGCGGTCGTTATCATACCGACATCGCAACTTGCTTCTGCCAGTCCAGTCACTGGCTTATCGACTCTAAACTCTGGTGATGCCAGTCAGATACTTTTTTAAAGACTATCTAAAAGAAAATTAATTAACTGACGATGTTGTAGCACTTCTATATACTCCTACAGTTTGAATTACGCGTGTCATTGGTATCCCTACAGCAATCAAGTTTCGTTTTTCTTAATATTCATCTTAATCTTTAGGCGCTAATTGTTTTAAATAATTTCAACATCTCTCCCTACTTTTCGAAAGTCTAATCTCACACACTGCTAAGTCCAAGACTCATCAGCCTTTGCCCTTGTAACCTGAGTCTTGTCGTGGGAAATGAATGTTATTGTTTTAAGCTCAGCTGACAATTGGTAGACAAGTTGTTAGTTCTAATTAATGCATCGCAAATTACTGTTTCCAAAGCTGAGGCGTTCTTTATGTCGTCGTCGTCTGTTAAAATAGACGTTAAATCTCATCTTACTGTTTTGCAGTCCCGTCAAAGACATTCGCCAGCGTTAATGAAACATGTAATTGTCCGCGCAAGAGATCTCACTAATATGGATAACAGAAAACACAAAGAAAGTGCAAGAAAACAGAACAGAAAGGTGCTGCTGTGTTTTTTTTACAAGCCAATTTTCAATCTATATATGTATATTAGAAGGCGGCTTTCTCTCTCTCAAAGTCAGCTGACTGCAAGAGCTACATGTTTTTCGTTCTATTTTAAAAAAGTGGCTACTCAAAATCAAATTTTTGTTCACAGGGGTATATTGTGCACAAGGCTGGACAGTGTTGCATGATGCGGGATATAACTATCATTTCTTGATAATCAGGAGATAAAGACTCTAATTTCATTTCTAGGATAGTATCTCTAATTGAAGCCTTACGATTTGGAAATACAGGTAAATGTTTATTTTCACGTGTCACTGCTTTTATTTAAATATGACAGAGATTGAGAATATGATTACTGCCACGGATTTTCATTATTAGTCTGAAAGAAGGCTTCTGGGATAATTTTCCCTTGTCTTCGGAATTCATAAGCGTGTGTCTTGCAGCTCCATCTATGCTGAGTATTGATTCTCGGAATTGAAGAAATCTCAGTGTGGCTGTATTTGAGCAGCTCATTAATCCATTTTACGAACATTAAAATTACAAACATTGGGATGGAGGTTTAGCGCACTTGGTTTAGCTGAGCGTCAATAAACGAAGTTGAGCAACTTCGGGCCCGGTTAGCACTTGGATGGGTGATCACCTTGGAAGACCGAGTTTTGACAGTTTTGAATGAAAAAAGCCCCAGGGTGTCGCAAAATTATTCCTAAATCCGCTCCGCAGCAATCTATGCGCTGTGCAAGGCAACGATTGTTAATAACAATGAAGAGAAAGGAAGAACTAAGGAAAACTACAAAAACAGAAACTAAGAAACATATGCCGTTGTCATATTCATACAAAGATTAACAAAAATAAAGAATACATCACGCTCTATACTTGTTTCTCTCTAACTTCTTGAGGATTTCTATAACGAATTAGTATATCCATCGACAAGTCTAATTCATTCAGAGGAGTAAATGTAGTAAGAAATAGGAAGAAGAGATGGATAGGATACATTTTAAGGGGGGAAGGTCTATTAAAAGAGATCATAGAAGGTAGAATGGAAGGAAAAAGAGGAAGGGGCAGGCCGAGATTAGGTATGTTAGATGAATTAAAGACCCACTCATATGTGGAAATGAAGAAGAAGGCGGAAGACAGAGAAGAGTGGAGGCGTTATGTACCATGGACCTGCCAGTAGGCAGTGCACTAAGAGATTATGTTTTAAAATATTATTAGCATAATATGATAAAATGATATTATCACTTCCAAACAACAGATATAAATATTTCATACTGCGAAAAGATAGACATTAATTTTGATCATTTAAGATTTAAAAATTCAAATGATAAATGATAATTGAGCGCTGTAGAGTAATATTATGCTGATTGATTGCTAATCAGTGTAGCATGTGAATTTTTAATTTAAATGATCAAAATTAAAGTCTATCTTTTCGTAGTATTAAATATTTACATCTGTTGTTTGGAAGTGATAATATCTTTTCTGTGTTTTGTTCTCAGTGAAGCTATTTGAAGTCATTGAAACGGAGAAGACTTTATATCTAGTGATGGAATACGCTAGTGGAGGTCCGTGGAGCATTTTGCTTTCTAAACCGTTGCTATTTATCTGATAAAATACTCTTATATTATATTATATTTTCTGTATTTCAGAAATTGTATATTTTGTATATTTCAGAAATGTATCAAATTTTGTACTAAATTTATTTCATTAAATAGACTAAACAAAGTTTAACGTCAGTTTCTTGTTCGTAAGTTTCCTGATTATTGGTAAAGTGTATCATATATTTAATGATTCATTAGTCCTATATTATTATTCTTATGATCATTAGTCTAATTAAGTAATGCGTTTTAGGGTAACATAATGTTTTTGTTCATATGGTTGCACACATGATATACCGCATGTGCTAAAGAGCTTCTTACTAACTTTCTGTTTTTTTTAGTTTTCGTTATTGTCTCCTTCTTTTCTACGGATATACGTAATCGTTGCCTTTTGATAGACCATAGAGTGCGGCCGTCACGGATTTAAGAATAATCTTCTAATACATTTGGTGTTTTCATTCAAAGCTGCTAGTACTCGTTCTTCCAAGGCTCATCCAAGTACTAACCGGGCCCGGGCTCGTCAATAACTTCGGATGTTGACGCTCAGCTAAACTATTTTCACTAAATTCCACCCCTTGATGTTTAGCCTAGTTAGATGTATAATAAATGTTAGGATGCTTAGATAGCTTATATTGCAGTAGTTTTAAAAGTTCTTTTAGAGCAAACATGTGATACTCAGTTGTTTCAATTACTAATAGTTGTTGTTATCTCTAGATGTCTAATATGGAGGAAGTGATTTGTGGAAATACACTGAGCCTCTGATTTAATTGTTAATTTCTTTTGATACAGCTACTCATGAAACGATATCGTATAAAATAAAGCTGATCTGAATGTTTACAAAATGCCGCGTATTACATGCCATGCAACGAACATGTTGTTTCTTTGCTTATAAAAGATTTTCCATTTATATGCACTATTTATTCATTCCATAGTCTTACTAGACTGTTGATGAAGATGCTTATATATCACTAATCTGCAGACTCTACGGGGCTATTTGTTCTGATTGGCGTATAACGTTAATATCTCTCTTATATCTCTCTTATTGGCTGGAGCCAGTGGTGATGTCGATATGTCATTCGACCGCGGATCAGTATGTGCGGGGTTCAAACCCTGGGCTCGCTCGTCACTGACAACGCTTTCGAGTGAGGAAACTGATGTTAACATTAGCTTTTTTTACTTTCTATCTTTTATATAATTGCTATTATGATATTGCTATTAGGAGAAGTATTTGATTATCTTGTGGCTCACGGAAGAATGAAAGAAAAGGAAGCGCGCGTCAAATTTAGACAGGTTTGAGGAAGTTTTTATTCATACCGTCGATTACAGAAAAACCGGTCTTATGGTTAAGTGGCTAGGTTTGAAGCACGTTTGTCTGCTAATCAAAAGCCCATGGGTTCATAATCTAATCAGTCAGACTCGTACGGTACATACATGTATGTGTTTTGGCAGTAGACGTTAAGCCTAACTTTGTTATATAATCACTAAACATTTTCATTCACAACAATGCAGAGAATTTTGCATTCCTCTTGGAGTAGTATATAATGATCTACTGTAGGGCTGCTAAATGTCTTCTAATGAACCTTAGAATATCTTTGTGATGGTACTAGAGTAGGCTTGATATTAATTCGGTTATAGGTCACGGTTTTATTCTTTCTTATGTTTCCAATTATGAATCTTTAAAGTAGATATAACAAATTTCGTTCTATTTCAATCTGACATCTAGGAAATATTGATCTTTTCTTAGGTCTAATCATTCGTTTATGTAAGGATGTTATTAGTTTGTTTATTTTTTATTTTAGATTGTCTCCGCTGTTCAGTATTGCCTTCAACGGAACATTGTCCATCGAGATCTCAAGGTGTGTGGTATTTATTATTCTCTGAAAATATCTAACATTTAAAACTTCAGATACAAGTTGTGACTTTATCGTTCTGTTTGCTAGCTAGAAATTTCTATAATACATTAATTTTATTGAAACAAGTTGTATTCACGTTTTAGACCATTTAATTAATACCCTCTCAATTTGAGCCTATTGTTGCGAATATTGCTGACGACTGATTATACTATACCGTATCAAATCTATTGTAACAGATTTTAGTTAAGTATATATAGCTGGTATAGCTAATGTTAACGTCAGTTTCCTCATTCGAAAGCAATTTCAGTGACGAAGTGAGCCTAGCCCTGGATTTGAACCGCGCATATACGATTCGCGGTCGAATATCTTACCGACATCGCCACTGGCGCCAGTTACTGAAAATATATCTGTGTTCTCCAAAAAATACTGGTATTATTTTATTTACCGATAATAAGTGTTAGTAGCAAGCTGATTTGTGTAACTGTCATTTTATTGCAGGCGGAAAATTTACTACTAGACGGAAATATGAACATAAAGATAGCAGATTTTGGATTTAGCAATCATTTTACTTCAGGGAAAAAGCTAGACACGTTCTGTGGAAGTCCTCCATACGCCGCTCCAGAGCTCTTCAGAGGTATCTCTGATTTCATTTCTCTCTCTAATACCTTACCTTTGTCTTCTTAGGTATCTCTGATTTCATTTCTCACTCTAACGCCTAACCTTTATCTTCTTAGGTATCTCTGATTCTCTTCCACTCTCTAATACCTAACCTTGGTCTTCTTAGGTATCTCTGATTGTCTTTCTCTCTCTATTACCTTACCTTTGTCTTCTTAGGTATCTGATTGTCTTCCTCTCTCTAATACCTAGCATTTGTCTTTTTAGGTATCTCTGTCTTCCTTTCTCAATAGTAATTAGATTTATAGGTTCTGTACGACAGGAGAGGAGGTTTAAATCTTATAGTATGAAGAAATTAATTTAATAAAAGGGTATATCCTTGGGATGGTACAGGTTCTAAAAATTATGTAGTTCAGAGAAAGTAGGATAATGATTCAATTTTTATTATTTAATTATTTTGCTTATTTGATATTATTTAGAGAGATCATTTAGTAGTATTTTATAGGAAATAGTAAAACACTGAATGATGTAAATTACCAGTCATTTTTCTTGCAAATCTGACATATTTTATTGGATGATAACATTACTTCTGCTTCTCTCTCTCTCTCTCTCTCTCTATCTCTATTTCGCTCTGTCTCTCTCTCTCCCTCTCTCTGTCTCTATCTCAGCCTCTCTTTCTCTCTCTGTCTCTCCCCCTCTCTCCCACTATCTCTCAGTCTCTCTCTCTATCTCTCAGTCTCTCTCTCTCTCTTTCTCTCTCTAATTCTTCCTCTCCCTCTCTCCCTCTCTTTTTCTTTCTTTCTGTCTCTTTCTCTCTCACAGTCTCTCCCTCCATCTCTCTCTCTCTCTCTTAGTATCTCTCTATCAGTCTCCCTCTCTCTCTCAGTCTCTCTCTCTCTTTTGCTCTTTCAGTTTTCTCTCTCTCCATCTCTCTCTCTCTCTCTCTCTTATGTTAAACGTTACTACTGATTTATTGAAGCCACGGTTAGCAGTTAAGCCTCAGTCATTAGCACCTCAGACTAATCGATCAGAATTCTGCTAATGCCTGTATGACAGAAAGGATATTCTCTTTCTGCCGAATCCTTCTAAAGGACGGCGGATTGAACATGTTCTGTATAAATTAGAGGTGGACATGAACTAAAGCTAAGCATCCAATAGAAATCATAATAAATCAATGAAACTTGTTTACGCTAAATTCTGTGTTACATATTTTTCGAGTTGATAAAGAAATTTGAGACTAATCTGTTAATTTGGTATCAATTTAATTTCAATGCCACAATAGTGAATATGATCACATGTTTTAAGCGAGTAAATAGCACTATTATAATTTAATATTATTTAATATATTTATTTAATAATTTAGCATAATTTGGCCCAAATTGATATGTAAATTTCTATGCATAGGCCCATCAGTACATGTACAAAAAGTACGGATTACGAAACAAAGAGGTCATTTTATCTCAAGTTATTATTTCGAAGCCATTCCATCAGATATGATATCGACCAGGACCTCTTGCAAATATGCTGACGTGAAGTAGACTATCGCATATTCTATAGAATTTATTTATTTTAATTATTTATTTATTGCTTTATTTCAGGCGTAGTAACCCATACACGAATCTTACATATACAACAATGCAACAAGAACCGGAAAAGCAAGTAGGCTGTGCATAAATTGAGCTCTAAGATAATTACTTATAGAATAGGCATATAAAGCTATAATAAGCTCCGAACGTCAAAACATTTAACTAGCAAATTTATACAGGGTTTGTTGATCAAATTTGGGGCCACGATGGTCATTGAATTCATTTAAAATCATAATATACTATCGTTTTTTTAAGGAAGACAAATGATACGAAATCAATAAATTATGCACATTTTTTCAAGATAAGACAGTAGTTTAGTTGAAAATGTAATAATGATTATGATTAGTAAATGGCTCATGATTCATCGATGGTGTGCTCAATAAAGGCAGTAATTAAACAAAGCCAGCAAGCTCTTAACTTTGATGCAAAGTTGAACACTAAGTCACAAATTACTTCATTAAATAGTAATTTTAATCGACCATCGAATACAAGATTTAAAATATTGCTTGCTTGTTTCATTTTTTTCGAAAACCTATTAGTGATTGCTATGCCTCGGTTAAAAATTAACTAATCCGCAATGTGAAGCTGAACCTTTGAAGCCACTTAGTCTTGTCATGTGAATATGAATATGAATTTTTGACTAGAAATAAACACTTATGACCAAATTGTAGCTTGAGTAAAAACAAGTATGTTGAGAAAAACTTAACAAATAAAAAAGAGCAAGATTCTTTATGTTCAATTGTTAATTATTTATTTCTATATACTCGTTTAGACTGTTCTTAATTCTGAAAAGATTACTTTCCGAAGATCTATTGCTATTCCTTTTATTAAAAACTTCCTGTGGAGTGCTCGATTGCTGCTTGACGATAAATTGCTTAAATATCCATACATCAAGAAAACCGAAGCAATAAATAAAGATCAATATGGCACTGAAATATGATTTCATAAACCTGCTTTGAAGTTTAGAAGGTCGCAAAGTTAACATATTCAGGAAATTCTTCATATTTCATCATTTCATTTAGATTGTCTGTTGAATCTGAAGCCGTGTATTAGCAGAGCAGCATGGTCGTTGGACTTCCGGCCTCTGGACCTGAGCGGCTGACCCTAGCTGACCTCCAGGAGCCGGCCCGGTGTCACCCAGGCCTGGTCGGGATAATAACTTGCGGGGGAACTAGAGCTCTGCATGACCTGGATTAATGCTGTCCGCCATATTTGAAGTTGTGTCTGGTTATATTTGAACATCATGTCGCCACGTTAGAAGCATAAGTCGCCATATTTGAAGTTGTGTGTGATTATATTGGAATATTATTTATTCACGTTAGAAGCATTAATTCGCCATATTTGAAGTTGTGTGTGGTTATATTGGAACATTATGTCGCCACGTTAGAAGCATTAATTCGCCATATTTGAAGTTTTCGGTTTATAGTAGTGTCTAAACATGGCATCTACTAAATCTAATTTAAATTACTATCATATGGAGTATTTGAATGTGGTTCATCAGTAAATTGAAATCCTTCAGCAGAAATGAGAAGGAAGCACGTATTCCTGCATCTTTCTGCAAGGAGGATGTTTCTACTTCTTGTAATAACTTCGCCCATTGGCTGAGCTATTATGCTAAATGATAGTGAAGTCAGTAGCATTAACAACAGATTAAGTTGTTTCACTCAGCAATGAATGCCTTTTATTATAATTCTTGATAAGGATTAATCAAACTCTCAATACAATGCGTGACAATCGAGTTGATTCGAGACAAAATAATAAAGCGCAAGTTGTCAGTTGTCATTAAATCAATTATGCTACCGTCATCCGTAACAACATCAAGCACAATGTGATATAATGCTGATAGGTGTCACGTCATATTTTCATTACTTCGTAGATTCATTCGCTTAATCGCAAAACCAGGCTAGGCAGCAGTCTGTAGCAGCAGCAGCTGCAGCAGCAGCTGGTTGTAGTAGAGTTAGAAGCGCTGGTCGTTATCGTCATTCGAAGATAAACAGCAGCTCGCTAATTCTGTCATTGTGTGAGTCCAGCATTGCGAGTCCTTTCTATTCCTCCCTCATCCCGTATCCTGAATCCCTCTCTCATCCCTACCTCATCCCATCTTCACACGACCAAACAGCGCCACGGTCACGCCATTGATCGACCGGTCGCCCCTCCCTTCCCTTCACGCCCAAGCACGAGGGGTGCGGGACTGATTTCTAAGGAGAAATCGACAAGAACAAAGTAGCCTCAAAAATGCCTCAAAATTAATTAATTACTGAAGATCTTTTGACAAATCTAGGAAATTTGATATGAGATTGGAAAAAGCATCAGGTTCTAAGTGTGCCGGATTTTAAAATCATGGTCTTACATATCTCTGTTACCGAAAAAGTCATAAAAATGGGCTTACATTTTTCTTGTGTTGTTCTTTACTATTTAAAGCATCAAGATTATGATATTATTGTTTATAAAAATGTATTGATTCCAGGGAATTCTCCCCTCGTTCCACATGATCCGCAAAGAGATCTAAGGATACATGCCCTCATCTTGCCCTAGCTCCAGATTTAAGCTAGGCGCTCGATCCTTTCTCTCCCAGGATATTATATTGTCTCAAGGCTTCTCAATATGTCGCTGAAATGATTCCAATACTCTAGTAAAAGCATGTTATCTTAAATTAGAAACTCATCCCAAATTTACTTCAAATTCTATTAACCAAGAGATTTTGTATATTAAGAGTATCCCGTCAGACGTCTTCGTGTAAAGAAGAAATTAAACGTAGTTCAGCTGTGTTTAAGTATGGAAGAGGCCAATACTCCGGATTATTACTACTCCACGATTCTCTCACTGTCTTCGGCATAATCTGTCCGTCTGATAATCAAATGACCCTTCGATCTGAGCTCTCTTCTCTTTGTCTGTCACATCGTTAGCCTCCATTGTCGACTCCAGCTCGTGCGAGCTTCTCCCACTGACGTCTCCGCTCTCATCCGACATTCTGATTTCAGCTTAACACATCAAGCTAGGAAATATTAATATTTAGTATTTATAATTTTGTAATTATTAAAAGTTTGCGTCGTAATCCAATTTTTGTTTATTTGTCCTGAAATCTTATTCAATACCACGGAAATTGATCCAAGCTCATTATTAGACATTCATTTTTATTCTCTTCCCTCAGCTATAGTTTTAGAAATTTACTCTACTGAAATAAATCTCGGAATATAATTTTAATTAGGTTTGGAGAAGTTTATAATGCATTTAAAAGATATCTTTTTGTATAGTTTTCCTCTTTAGTGTATCAGTAATAGTTACACTTAAATGTTACGACTGTCATTAACTTGCGTTGTAAAAGGCTAATCTCTGATTATACAAATCAATAATAGATTTACGTGTATTAAGTCATCTACAGTACCCTGCTTTGATTGAATATTTATTTAGAATAACCAACGCATTCATAAATCACAATTTTATTATATTATTATCTCCTTGTAAGTAAATTAAATTCTTGTCTATAAGAGAAGGGATGGCGTCCTCACCGACAGACTAACGATAATCAATACTCATCGAATGGAGACTTTTACAAATGCATCGAAATAATTAAAAAATAATAAAAGATTAACGTCCGTTTCCTCATACAAGGATGATGTCAGGGACGTCATTTGTGAAAGCTCATTTATCCTGATCCGTTTAAATAGTAAGAGTAACAAAAGTTTACTTTAACATTTTTTGCAGAGTTGCGGTTACTTGATGGAGAACAATATAACAAATATCGAAAATAATGGAATAAATATTTAATTATGGTGTTATTTATTCAAATCTTCAAACTCTTGGATGTGCTTACGTTTATAGTAATCTGTTCATTGTTTTATGCCTAATGTGGTTATACTAAATTATACACTATGAATGCATGAAATCGAAATTATGACAAGTTATGGACAAATTGCCAATATTAAATTAAATTAAAATTCTTGCTAGTAGATTTGTGTCAATAATTTAGTGTCTATTTTCTTTTTTGACAAACTTTGGTGGGGTTTGATTTCATGCACAATTTTAGGTGTGCGAGACTTGAATGTTTCTGGAAAGTTACATGTAAACAAATGGCCATATATATCCGTAAACATCATCAGCATAGTGCGAAACGAAGTCGAATATTCGGGATATAAATATAAAAATATATGTTACACATAATAATGCTGACATAGTGCTAAATATAATGTATGCCTACCAAGAAATTCCACTAAGGCCTCTATTAATATACCCTTTATGTTTTGCATTCATTAATTTCTTATTTTGTGAATTCATTGTTCATATATCGTCCATATAATTCAAATATAGATGGTATTGATAAAAATCTAATTGGACATTTATATCTTCTTTGTACTAAAAACGATTCGGTAGTCCTACACTCATTCTAGTTGTTTCGTTAATTATGATATTTTCGTCTTTCCGGAATTTTCCGAAAATAACAATTCACATATTTATAGCACAGAATAAAAATTTGTTATAAACAACCATTCCACTGGGTGTCGAATAATGATTGCGTCAAAAAGTGAGAAATGAGGTACAACTTGCTTTATTTTCTGCTCATCTCTACCTTTCTTCTCTAAACTTACTCAAATCTCGTTTTAATACTGCTAGATCCCTCACTTATACTGAATCTCTCTCTCTCTCTCTCTTTCTCTCTCTCTCTCTCTCTCTGTCTCTCTCTGTCTCTCTCTCTCTCTCTCTCTCTCTCTCTCTCTCTTACTCTGACTCTTTCCCTCCCTCACTCCCACATTCTCTCTTCTCTCTCTCATTCTCTCACTCTCGCTCGTTTTGTATTATTTCGCTTTCTTATCTCATCGGGATCTCGTATCAGTAGATTATTTCCTAACTTTATTTTTCTGGTCTATTTTAGATTCCGTGTTTTATTGTAAAGAATATATGCATATCTAAAAAAATCCTTTATCCTGGTTTGCAATTTAATATTTTTGCAACATCTCAGCTTTAATTATACTCGTTTAATTCTACTTTTAGAAACGTTTTATTGGAAGTCGTTATATCTTATATAAATGGCTCGAATATCATATTTATGTGTTTGTATTTTAATCTCCTTTCATTTTTAGTTCATTTTAACTGTATTGTTCTCATTCTCTCTCTCACTCTCTGTCTCTCTCTCTCTCTCTCTCTCTCTCTCTCGCTACCGGTCTTTGTTTGGCCCTTCCTCCGTTCACCTCCCTGATGCACTATAAGCTCTGGAAATCCTAGATCGTTATGGAAAGCATCGGCTCTATGGTGCTGGCACGAGAAATGCAATACTTTGGGAAGCTATGGCGAGATATCTTTGATACGCATACCTATCAAAACAATTAAGATCGGCCTCTGCTAATAGCGCAACTACAATATATTGCAAATCTAACGTGTTTTAGTTCGCCTTAAGCCGAACGAAGAATTTTTTCTCCCTGTTATATTTCGCAGAGCTTTCACAGCCCATGCAAGTATAATAATTAAACGTTGATTGATCTGAAGAAATGAAACAGTCGGTATAAAATGATAGTGACGTCAGAGGCTGCTAATCTTATTCCCATCTCTGCAGTACTCTCTAATTTAAAATCAGTTTATAAAACCGGCTTAGTTGATATATCTGTCTATAAAACCGACTTCGTTGAAAATCAGTTAATAAACCAGCAAAATATGAATTTCGCTAAATAATTTTGTGTCAAAACTTCAGACCATCAATCAAGAATTAACAAGTCTTTTGAACCCTGGAATCATTAAACCCTCTTAGAATTACCTTATTTAATACTTGTAAATTTAATTGCTCATATAGAAAGGATTATAAAACCTTTACCGAGTTGTGAACATTTCCCACATTTGAAGAATTAAAGCAGTTTAAGTTTCTGTAAATTGATTCTAAGTCTTCAGTCTTCAATGTTGAATAATTTATCATTTATAAAAATTACCATTAATATTTGATCCTCTGCACTGAAGATTGAATCACAGCATTGTTTTGCTTCTACCAGAATAATAGTTAACTCTAGAAAAGCAATCAAAATATCATCACAAATTATCTGACTGCAATAAAATATAATCAAAATACCATCAAACTAGCACCAAAATATCATAGAAAGATCGTCAAAACACCATCAAAATACCAGTAAAAATCACAAAATTATTATCAAAACGTTGAAATAATAAGCCTATCCAATTAATAAATAATTCAATCAACTGAAAATAGACTTAATTTGACTGTGATTGACTCCAAAAATCAATAACTATAGATAAATAAATAAATATATAAATAATTATATAGAGAGATAGAAAAAGAGGAAGAGAGACAAAGAGAGAGAGAGAGAGAGAAAGAGAACACTATTACTATATGCATGTAGACGTCTATATACGTAGCCTATACATATTTATAAATTAGGCGCATATATTAAAATATTATATAGCTTGTATATATATTATATATATCGTACATGTATATCTAATATATAATGTATATACATGTATAATATATAGGCTATATAATATATATATATATATATATATATTATATAGCCTATATATTATACATATTATATAGCCTATATATATATATATATATATATATATATATAGAGAGAGAGAGAGAGAGAGAGAGCGTGAATGAGTGCGTGAGAGAAAGAGAGAGATAGTATTAGTCTATTTCTTTAAATATTATTTCTGGTATATTTTCATAGTCACTTATTTTTAATATAAAATATTATACTAAAATTGTTCATTAAAACACTGTATTGCTTCGTTATAAATATGACAGAGTTCATCGCAGAATCCTTCCAGACAGGACTTCTTTTAGGGTAAAGAATTACGGAAGAGTATGGCCGTTTAGAGTATGGCCGTTTAGAGTATGGCCCGCTTATTCTTAAATATTGTCCAGCAATTCGCTAAAGCTATGGTTGATGTAGTGGATATTGAGTTAGCTATGATTGAATTTTGTGAACAATATCAGAATCAGTTAACCTGTAGTTAAGTGAAAAAGTTAATAAAACAGTCAAATATCAAGCTTTATTTTGTGTTTTTACTGTTTTGACCAAAATTAATCCTAACTCTGAAATTTCCATATAAACATAGGCCTTTACACTCAAGTGATCCTAATATACATGTAGATTTATAATTCAACAGTTTTAAGTGTTACGATAAAGATAGAAACATGTTATACTGATAGCACAAGTCTTATTAAAGTAAAATATTATGACATTGAAGTAATTCTGAAAGTTTTTAAAGAATTATAGCTAACGTTCAAGGAACGCAAATGACCACATAATACAGGAATTTTCTTTTATCAAATTTAGTTAGTCAATTTTAAAATTATCTAGTGCTAATTTTAAATTCGAATAAAAGACTAAAATAGATTTCATCTTTCAGTTAATGCAATTTCTACCAGTGACGATTGTTACGAGTGATTTTTCTTCACTATGGCAGCACTGTTATCCTGTGACCTCAGGTTCAGCTCTACGGGGACAACACTGTGCCAGCACTTCAACAATAACGCTTTAATATCACACATTAATATTCTATAGCAGAATCGTGTGCAAGATTTCCAAATGTAATTTGCATCCCTCGAAGTTGATGTGAATTTATCACATGGCATCGCAGCTGTTGTCAACCGTTCTGATAAAACTTCGTTTAGCTTCAGCAGACTCACTAAAAGTTATGAGAATAACTGTGGTATCCGGGAGGTGTTTCACTGATCATCATTATCGTAATTATTTTATTGATAATATAAATTAATTTTAAGGCTATTAAGATACTGACGTAGTAATTAAATGAAGGCCTATATATTGCATTGTAACTAAAACAATTCGCTGGCACTAAAATTATGTCGTGTACAGTTAAGAAAACATATATAAAGTTAATCAATGAGTAATCAATATGTGAATATTTAGAGTAAATCAAGGGATGTTTAGCCTCAAGGAGCAGTATCTATGCAATTCCAAAGCTAGATATTGATGATATTGATACGACAATTTATTTACTATAAATAAATCATTATAGCCTCATGGTTACAAATCTGCATGCTCATTAATACAATGTATGTATTATTTGTATTATTCCTATTGTTACTATTTTGTCTTGTAATTATTTAAAAAATCATCTCTATTTTTTTTTTTTTTTTATTTACAGTTGTCGATGGTAGCAAAAGCAAAATCAATATGAATAAATTTTTATAAACATATAGAAAATAAAGCTAAATAGTTTTTCCAATTGATGATGAAAAACATCTCCCATTGTAGAAGAGTCTCCTTCTGTTTTGGGCCACCTTCTTTACCTTCGGGGAGCTGTCGATTATATTAATGGCATTTTCAATACATCTGAAGAAAATTTATACAAATAAAAAGATAATATGATAATAAGAAAAATGATCTTTTTCCTACTTGCAGTTCTTGCTATATATGTAGGCCCTATATGTCTTGTGATAAGTGCAATTCGCTGATATTAAGGAATGCATTTTAGGTAATCTACTTGATTTTTCTAGTATAAAATAACTGAAACATTAAACCACGAGTCAAGTCTATTCACAGGCTTATAATTATAACTTTCATTAAATCAAGAACTTTGCTCACTTAAGTAGTAATAATAGCAAGAATAATTAATAAATATATATTAGTAATAATAAAAGAGACCTCTATTCTTTTTCAGAACTTTGCAAAGATTTAATGCAGTCTGCTTCAACTATTCTTTTATGCAGCTAGATGGCTTCGAGTAGCCGGGCGGCGATTCAGCACGTATGGCTCAAATCTTCCTTATCAAACCTCGGGTTACACTCGGGGTTAAAGGAATAATAATAATCATAAAATTGTTATAATACATAAAAAAAATAAAATAAAACAAATAAAATAATAATAGTTATTTTAATAATACAGGTTTAACGGTCATTTCCTCATACAAGGATGATGTCAGGGTCGATGGTCGATAATACTAGAAAATATATTTACAAGGAACTGCACTCAGTAGCTCTAAATGGGCAGTGGAGGTCAATTAGCCTAGTGGCATAAAGGAGCAGTTAGCCATTAATTTAAAAAATATGAGAATCTCTCTCTCTCTCTATTTCTCTCCCTCTCTCTCAGTTTACTATCTACTGGCAGATCCATGGTATATAACACCTTTATTTTCCGTTTTTCTCTTCATGTCTGCATACTAGTGGATCTTTAAGTCATCGAACATTCCTTTTGATATACCATTATTCTTGGTGGATTCCGTTTGTGACAAAATACATGTATGATATAATGAGTATTAAAGCAGATAAAGTTGACATTTTTAAATAAACTAGATAAGAGCCTTAATTTTTTATAGAGAAAACAGAGAAAATTTTTGTTATATTGTATGTTACAGATGATGTCTCGATTGTTGGCGATAATTAGTGTGTTCCCTATTACCCTCGTCTAGAGTTTATATAAATAAAGTTCTTCCTACCGTCAGGTATTTTAACCTACAATTACCCGTTTCGTAAGTTAAATATTGATTTATCTCGTTACAGCTTTTATTCCAATACTATCTTCTAATAATTTAGAACAATTTATCGTTGTCTTTCATCTGCTCAGCTAAACGCTCAATTAACAGAGCAAGCTTGGCCGCTCCTATGCTCTTCACCTACGATAGAGAATTGTAAGATGATATTTCATGCACAGAGTTCATTAAAAATACAATGACGACCAGAGGCCGTCGAGCCGTATTGACCGGCCAATGCTCGACGTTCCCCGTAGGTCCACTAATGACCGGCTCATGCCGACCAATACTTAATTGCTGCGGCTGACACTTAGACGAAGCTATGCAGCACGGGTCAGAGGCGGCGTCCAACCATATTCCAGGCATTTCTATTGATTTTCCCGGACCCACAGGACTGATGGACTGATGGCTGTATAGATGGGCACATAGAGATATTACATATCTAATTGACGCTATGCTCTGCTGGATTTTGGACATACAGCAGGCATTCTGCTTAAATACATTTAACCTCCACGAGTTTAGTTTAACTCGCTGAGGCCACGTAGCTGTTGTTAGGACAGTGGGCTGGTGGCAGCTGTGCTAGATAGGGTCGAGCGGATCGGCTATTTGATTGCTTACAGCCGAATGATTGTAATTACAGATGAAGACCGTGTGGACAATCCAAGGATTAGTTAAAGCAGCAGCATCCCAACTCTCTCTATGTGCCTCCTTCTATATCTACCTCTCTGTATCTCGCTGTATCTATCTATCTATCTATCTATCTATCTATCTATCTATCTATCTATCTATCTATCTATCTATCTATCTATCTATCTATCTATCTATCTATCTATCTATCTATCTATCTATCTATCTATCTATCTATCTATCTATCTATCTAGCTATCTATCTATCTATCTATCTAGCTATCTATCTATCTATCTATCTATCTATCTATCTATCTATCTATCTATCTATCTATCTATCTATCTATCTATCTATCTATCTATCTATCTATCTATCTATCTATCTATCTATCTATCTATCTATCTATCTATCTACCTATCTATCTATCTATCTATCTATCTATCTATCTATCTATCTATCTATCTATCTATCTATCTATCTATCTATCTATCTATCTATCTATCTATCTATCTATCTATCTATCTATCTATCGATCTATCTATCTATCTATCTATCTATTTATCTATCTAATCTATCTATCTATCTATCTATCTATCTATCTATCTATCTATCTATCTATCTATCTATCTATCTATCTATCTATCTATATGGAAACTGTCATTTAGCTAATGGAATGGTTGTCATCCTCGATTTAGCATCGTGCACAGCGTCCTAGACAAAAATTAAAGTCATGAAACAAAAACCATTTTGTCCCTTCAACCCTAGGCAATTGAGGGGTTTTCTCCGAAAAGAGTTAGCCTAGACTATACGCGTAGTTAATTTTAGTAGTATAATCACTCATATTTACAACAGTAACCCTCCTTGTGGTTTTCGGAATTGTTTTTAAAATTTCTGACAAATTTAAATTGTTCAGATCTCTCAAATTATGAACACTCATAACTTATTTGAGAATTTTTGCTACGTTCCCCATTGTACTTCAAACTTATGACTACCTGACACACTTATCTCAAATACCTGCGTAGCCAATGACTATGTAAAAATATCTTTATAACGCTATCTCAATACAAATATAAAAAGGGACATTTGAGTCTTTTTCATCATTTGTTAAGGATATCAGTTTTTATTTATCATATTGACTTTAAATTATTTGATTTTCTTGGACTCAAACAAATAAATGAAAGCAATATCTGAAAGCTAACAGCAAAAGTCGCTTAGAGATAGGCACATTTAACTAACAGTGAAATGATTTAAATGTCGCAATAAATTATCTATTCATGTTAACTTTCTATACAAGATTGACTTCAGTCACGATGGCAAATGGTACCTTTTGAAAATTAAACATATAACTTAGAGCAATTAAATTAACAGAACAAACTATAATAAGCGCATTTAAAGCAGTCAAATTAGCACTACAAACTTTATTAATCGCATTTCTTGTTTGTTTAGACCTTTTGCCAACATTAAAAGCTTATAGAGAAGGTTGACTTGAGTACCAGTCATGGCAAGGTGGCACCAGTAAAGCTACCTCACGCTTCTTTGAGCATTCTTTAAACAAAAATATCAACAGCGTTTAAATACGGGTCGTAATATGGTGAACAATTACACTTATTTCCTCGTTTGGTCAATATAAAAAGGCAATTAAGTGAAAATTGTAAAATTAAATTAAGTTTTACATATAGTTGCCTTCTCTTTCAACTCTTTTCTTTACGCACTAGAGCCACCATCACAAAGATTAGTCCTATATGAGCTTATTACTGCTTCATGCAGTTTGCAGTTCAATTGCTTACACAATAATGCAATGAATATGTTATCGTCACAAGAAGTTTACTTCCATTAAAATTTGCTTACAGATTTATCATGTTGTTTTCATTGCCTTCCTTAGACATGAAATACATACGTGAACATGAATTCTTTCCATTCTACTATCTCCCTCTCTCCTAGTTCGCTGCCTACTGGCAGGTCCATTGTGTATAACGGCTACACTCTTCTCTGTCTTACGTTTTCCTCTTCATATCCACAAACGAGTGGATTTTTAAATCTTCTAACATTCCTAATCTCTCTCTGCCACTGCTTCTCTTTCCTTCCATTCTACCTTATATGACATCCTTTAGCAAACTATCTCCCCAAAGAATATGTCTTATCCAATTCTTCTTCCTATATCTTAGTGCATTTATGAACTGTCTATCTGTGCAAACTATCTTCAAGACTGCTTCATTTGTAACTTTTTGGATCCAGCAAATCTTTTCCATTCTTCTCCATATTCACATTTCCAAACGCTTCTAATCTCTTGACATCTTCCTTCTTAATGGCCATGTATCACATGTATATAAGAGCGCAATCCATACCGAAGTTTTCACTATCTGAATCTTTGTGGTTATCTTTAGTAGATATCTTGTTAAGAGTTCTATCCTATTGCAGAAGGCCTATTTTGCATGTGCAATCTTTCTGCAAATTTATTCTAGCACTTCCCATCGTCTGCAATGGTGTGACCTAGACAGTTGAAACTCTGTACTTGTACCAAGCTCTTACCATCCCATTTATATCGTTCAATTCCACCATATTTTATAACCGTTAAGCAATTTATTCCATTTTCCGCCTAACCAGTTCTGTGATTGTCCGAGATTTTATTTTCAGATCAGCGCGGCCGGGAATTCATTGCAATTATAATTCATTATTAGTAAGTAGTATTAAGTAGTAATATTGGAAATTCAGTGCGATAATTAATTGTGAAAACATTAAGCATTCTATCTATACACAACAATGTATGCATCCTAGGGAATATTTGTAACAAATCTGTATACGGGGATACGTGAAGTAAGTCAAAATTACTTAAAATGACTGAAAGCAACGTGCAACTTCTGATGTTTCTTTGGCAGAATATAAGAGAGTTGGAGAGAGAGATAGAGAGAGAGAGAGAGAGGGAGAGAAGGAGAGAGAGACAATAAATTGAATAAGCAACTACAAGTCATATATTAGGCATTTATTACATATTTTATGGACTTACTGCCTAATTTTTTAATTCACCCCATGGTCACCTTATCATTTAGAAGCCGTAATTTGTGTGTTACAGTCAAAAATTCACCACAGATGTGAAGAAAAAAGAGCACTCTTTTCAAAACCACTAGATAAAACATGTAGCCAGAAACATTTAATCCTGCAATCCCTGTAACTCTTACTCTCGTATAAATTTTAATTCGATTAATTGCGAAACGAAAACTTGAGCTCGCCATGCGATATCAAGCCTTGTTCAAGTGCGCATATTGGTCTAATTATGAAAATCATCAAACCGCCGCGTAAACCTAATACGCCTCTGTAGACTCAAGCTAGCCTGCGGATATTAATTGTGACATTTTTAATCAAAATCAATATGACTGGTTTAACTGCATGAGTTTATAATGAGCGCTCGATGCCGGGCCCACTGCGCCACTGTTTAATAATTATAATCGATAGCATATCGTCCACAGCATGTTCAAATTATAATTTCGTTATTTGAATGCAAGTCGGTGCATTTCGTTTTAAAAAATCGCATTATGCTAACTGCGCACCATTAAGGAGGCGGTAATTAAAACATTCTGATATCAGGCGGCTAAAGTACTGGTTCTAGCATAGCCACGCAGAGTGCAACATTTGTTAGGTGCGTGTTAATTAGTTTGTGATTAGATTACTGTAAATTGTTTCAATTATAGTTTAGCAGAGTCGCGGTGAATGATAGTTTATTTGGAACAGTTATAATTTATAGTTGGCTTTATTTTCGCTCTCACAATAATTAAAATGTAACACTAATTTAGATTCAAATTACAATACGTAAATATTTATGTCAAATTAATTTGTTTAATATGATACACATTTCGTTATTTACATACTAGTCGATTGAGATTTTCTAGAAATTTCCACTTAATCTATTGAATTGTTTGAAATTGCATTACGTTGGCTGTTTTCTTGAAAGAAGCAACTAACACAGTGTACAACACACTGATATCTAAACTATACACAGGACCACGCATCCTTCATTCACAAATAGAATCATTGGTCGCATGAAATAGTCTTAAAATTATGATAATACTTGTGCGACCTAAAGTAACATTGACTTCAGTGCGATGTATATTCAAGGTCAGAATCGTAGCAATTATGCTAGGGACGTTTACGGTCATATTTTTGCATATGATATATATTATAAAATGCAGCTTTTCAGTGTACTAAAACATTATTTCTCATTTTTCATAGACAGTCGATACGATAATAATTTATTAACTTAAAGTTTGAAAAGGTTCATGTTTTTAACGCAAAAAGGATAATTGCTGTTGAATTGTTAGGCGCATGAGCTGATATAAAATCTCTGACTTGTCTGTAATATGCGGTTTCCTGTTTCAGGCCCTCCATGCATTCGAGTTTAGGCTACTATCCATTCTCGAGCTTACATCGGCCAACTTACACTTTCTAAATTATCTTCTGGTACGATTATACTTCAAGTCGAACGAAACATATTCCTCTTCAATGTACCTAATTAATTAATTATTATTAATTAATTAATTATATATTTATTAATTAATTATATATTTATTAATTAATATTTTTTTAATTATTTATCATAATGAATTCATCCTAGATTTGCATCCCCTGCATGTCTCCTAGCACACTTAGAATTCTTTTACTTACACTATTAGAGGCCATCCCATTGTTGTGACCGTGACGCTGAAGAATAATAGATCAACGTAAACTACACGTATCGCAAGAGGCGACTAAGAACTGAAGGTGGAAACGGTAAGCCACCTCAGACGACATATTAATACCAACGGTAACCAACCAATAGACTATATTAGGTGTAGATGAGCCACATCTGGTCTTTTGTGAAGAGATTAACTCGATAGAGTGCTGTTTATGAAACAAGAAAGCAGCTTACGAGTAAGAATATGTACCTTAGACCTGTCACTCGATAGAACGCTAGAGAGAGAGGTTATAGGGGTAGTACTTACAAAGATTTCCTGTACATTCTATGCCTGTACAATATCGATTCATAATGATCCAAAATGATAATATATAATATTTATTTATATAATATCTACCGTCATATAATTTGTAAAATAGAATTTATAACGAAGTTATTAAACGTATACACTTATGATTAAATTATCCCGAAAGTGACTAAACAGAAGTTGAGAATGGTTGCTTAATGTGAATCTTTTTAAGTGCGAAATCCGAACATACTACAGGCTGCATTAGGCCTAATAGTTAACATAGGCTAAGCTTTCTGAAATACGAATTTGCTAAGTGATGAGCAGACAGATGAATTATCCTTAATGAGCTAAACACAGACTCTGATTATGAATATATATCTTAGGCTGGTCGCTTGGCAGAACACAAGAAGGTACAGCGTAAATCATACATTTAAGATTTCTTGAACCACCAATTCATGCAGCATGCTTTTCTGCTCGAAGGTGTATAATTGTGTGAGAAATGCACGTGGTAATGTTAATAATATATATAGACTTTAAGAAGTTACAACTTTAATTCTAACAAATTATTTAACAAAGCAATTTTCATAGAAAACAATGCATTACATTGACTTTATTGCACTAATGTATAACTGAAAAAGCTTCTAATAAAATAGCGAGCGAAACAATTTTATCTAACGAAATTTTAATAGAGTTTCGTTTCTTTGAAACGTACGCCAAACAGGCACGGTGCTGTTGAAATTTTTAATTAGTCTTTTGTATAATAAGATATCTGAGTAGGATTTAATCGGATATATTGAACATGTGGAACTGGTTACTATCGGCATTCCGGCAGTTGATTGCGATAAGCTCTCCGTCTGAACTGTGTAGAGCAGAGACTCTCTACTGCGAGCGTTATTGCGAGTTTAGCTTTGATTTAATTAGGAAGCTTATCCATCAGATTAGTGCGGACATTACGCCAGTACGAGCGCATGATTATAAACAGTATAGCACGGTCGAACCCACTGTGAAAGAAAGTAACCCGCTGGGATAAGAAAGATGCAGCTGGTGAAACTGCTGCCGGTGGAATAATAGCGGGACGGTGTGGAAGGAGAAGGGAGAGGGAGCCCCTGTTTTGACCTAACGGCTGCACAATTCTCCATCTCTGATAAATGATGAAGCGTCCAATGACTACTGGTGGACTGTTTCTGTAATTAAATCTAGCGCTGCATCGATATCTGCATTATGCTTATACTGACTGATAATGAGTAGTTTGGCAGTGTATGCATGGAGCAGAGCGAGGCCTCCGTAGATCGGCTGCTTTATAATGTTAACACTGCATCGACTTACTCTCGCTTCGCTAATAACCAGCCCGCCGAAACTGCGATGAGAGAAATATTTCTCAGACAGCCTACTGAGAAACTAAATTAGCAATCTTATTACTGAATTTCACCGGCCGGTCAATTCGTTCAATGGCCGAGAGTGGAGCCGCTTCGTTAATATCAATCAATTGTTGAGATATCCTCATGAATTCTTAAATAACGTTCATCAGCAGTAATAATGATAGGAAATAGAACACTGCATTCCGGTAACCCGTCATGATCCGTAACTATGTTCTGTTTCGGCAACACTAAAAATTTACTGTTTCGTTTAACTATATATTGTTTCTAGTTTTGTCAATAGATATGTTGGTTTAAATTATGAAATTATTTCATCTAAAATAGCATTAACAATGACAGAAGCATTAACAATGCTTTATTACATAAAGCAATTGGATTATTGAGCTAATAAACAACCATTAATTAACATTGCCTTTCGTTATCATTTAAATGTATTGATGCATTTATTTATATCACTTAACAGATTTTGCAATCTCTTTGTATGTTCTGTCTATAATTATCGTTAAAAATAGGTAAATACAAATATTAAAAATATCCATTTAAATATATATTTTTTAAAGTTAGTTTTTTGCCATCTTTAAATTTAAGTGTACCATTTAATCGATACTTACATTAATTTTAAAATATATTCATATGCTCACAGACGCGATTTAATACCACTTTTTTAAAGTTACTTTTTACTTATGATTAAGTAAAAAATTAATTTCAATTTAATAGTTATCGGTAACTTATCTCGAATAAAAACTATAACCGTAGTATTTTATGGCAGCAGAGATTCCTCAGTTTAACTGATAAGCTTCAGGCAGCTTTTAGAGGCAGCTGATTATATTTTGAGCATGCTGCAAGGCACGCCATCATTCGCCATTACTTTAATTCTGCAGCCTGATAGGTTCGAACGAGAAGCTGCAATAATTGATTGTAATTAGCGCCGCAGAGCCGCTAGATATTACATTGCGCGGGTTTTGCGCAGGCAGCTGAGAAGATTCAAGCGCGTTAATAAGCTGAGCCGAAGAAATTAATGTAGAAGTAGAGTCTATAATTGCGCTTATTAGACGTCCAACGCTCTAATCTCGGGCGTTGCTGTGTGCTCAATTCGCATCAGCTTCTGCTTAAAATAACAACTACCATTTCATAATATGCCTTAATCTGAGTGAGGATAGTCTGAACCACGTACGAGCTGTTATGTAAGTAATAAGAATAATTAAGTACAATCATCATAATTAAGCTTGAAAATCTCGCTCATTTATACGAATTGATGTGCAATTTAATAGATGGAAGCTATCTATTAGTATAGATGCAATCTATTGTATGCTATCTACCGTTTACGCTCGAAAGGGATCAAAGAAAATTTCAGAAATTGCAATTTTAGAAACAAATTAACTCAGGCATTGAGCGATGTCAAAGATGTATATAGGTCTCTAAATTTAATGATAAATTTAAACTTTCAGGAGTTGTATCATTTTAATGCGAATAAGCCGAAGTCAGTGCTAATAATGAAAGTAGTTTTTTTGCTTGGATTGGTCCATATTATGCTCATTACGAATTTACGATAAAGACGCGACAGTCTGTTAAGTGCATACATTCAATGTAGATCGCTGTAAAGATTTCCTCTATCAGAATATGTTGAGGATAGCAACATAGACTGCTGCTGCGCAAGTTCAAATTTAACCACTTTACTTTTTACTTTTTTGACCTCTCAATTTGTTAGATTTCAATGTGAAATTAAATAAAATATAAATAGAACTGCATTGCAGTGACAATTGATTCGTGTAATAATGATCCGTAGTACATGGGCACCATACATGGTATTGAATCTAAATTGAGTAATTTGTAGTAATCACTAGAGAAAAAGTAACATGTTTTAAAACTATTGAGCGATTGAAATAGAAATATGGTAAAAAGCAGAAACAGTACATTTTCAGCATTACTTATGACCAAACTAAGGATTTATTAGCAAATTGAGACCTACATGTATTGGAAGGTTTGAAAAATATTTCATATGCAGTATATATCAGTATTTTGACACTTTAGATTGATTAAACTATAGTAAGCTTAAATCTTATCCTTCTAGTGCACTGTCTAACTAAAGGTCCATGGCATATAACTCTTCCAAATAATTCTATACTCAACTTTTCTTTTCGGCTCTATATAAGAATTTGTTATCAAATCATCCAACATCCCATGTCTTGGTCTGCTTCATAACTCGTTCCCTTGCAACGTTCCTTTTATTACATCCTTCAGCAAACCATCCTGCTTATACTATGTTCTGTCCAGCTTCTATTTATATTTCTTATCACATATATTACCTGTCTCAGTGTACCGACTCATTCAAAAACTTTTCATTTGTTTAATTCCCGTATGCCATTTATAATTATGCTGAAATTTAAAGGTGAGGTGGGTCCCTTTGCCTTCCACAAATTCTGCCATAGTCGCATTTTGCGAACACGTGGCAGCTTGTTTGCGGTTGCCCTATTCGGAAGTGGTACCAATCAAAGCCGGGAACAACAGGGGGATAATTTAAATATACAATACAATTATTGTATTGTATATTGTGTATTGGCTTTATATTGGACGGTGATATTATATAGTAAGTGTAGATGTGAAGAGTAGTGGATTGAAACTTCTCAATGCAGCAGTATTAAATCTTACTTCATGATTGTTTTTTAGTATTGTTATGGAATTTAATATAATATTAAAATGACATAACTATATATATATATATATATAATATATATATATATATATATATATATATATATATAGATATATATATATATATATATATATATATATTATATATATCTATATATATAGACGACATAACTATGACACACTAAATAAACAGACAGCGCAATTCCAAATCACTGAAGTTTTGTATACTAATTTTCTTCAGTAATTTTAATTAACCTTATTTAAATCATAGTTATCTGAAGTTTATTGATATATATTTGAATATTCATAATAGAAAGCATGTAATAATATACTGTACATATGAAATCTGTTATTTATTTATATATTTTGTACATGTAGAGTAACATTGTTTATAGGATTTTATACTTGATTAGGCTTGTATATACATGTACACACATATATATATATATATATATATATATATATATATATATATATATATATCGATCTACCTTGACCATTTTGATCACCGGCCGGGTTTTCGTTTAGGATCTTACTTCTCCCCAGTACATTTATTTTGCAGATTGGTCTGGGTGAATTGATATGTAGTGATGTGTGTTGTGGGGAAGTCCCTGACATCATTCTTGGATGAGGAAACGGATGTTAAACCTTTATTATTTTAATTACTATTATAATATTATTATTGTATTATTATTATTATTATTATTATTATTATTTCTGTTATTAATATTATTATTATTAGTATTATTGTTATTATTAACTATTGATGCTATACATTAATTAACTTCAGCACGACTAGTACAACATCATAAGGGTGACTAATGTGTCTAAAATATAATCACATAGTACGTAATCTACATTTATATGTTCACGATAGCATGCCCAGAGCTTGGAATCGTCAACATACATAGTAAATATGAAGTATAAATTAACATAATTAATTAGTAATCAACGGAAACGCTATACACTGCATGTTGACAATGAAGTATTAAACTGCATTAGTGTCTCTATTAGTGTATAATTTTTGCAAAAATTTACTTAAAGTAAAAGAGAATCCTGTGGCTGGATTAATACTTGCAAATGCAGAATGAGTTTTTAAATAGGAGAGTGATATACTTTGTCATATCATTTAATTGAGATAATATCAACGTCAAATTAGACTGTTCCGTATATGTAGCTTATTTCAATGAGACTAACATAACAAAATGCTTAAGGTATGTTAAATTATGTCAGTCAATCAATCCCTCATATGTGGACATGCTTGAAGAGGAAAGCGGAAGACAGAGAAGGGTATTATATATATACATGTATATATATATATATATATATATATATATATATATATATATATATATATATAGTATTATATATACATGGTATATATATATATAATATATATATAATATATATATATATATATATATATATATATTGAATCCATAAAGTAAAGGGGTCAGTGCATTTTACATTTTAAAGCAATGTAGATTTACTTTTGGTTATACGAAAAGTCATGTTCCAGTATATGCTAGCTACCTCTAGCGGATTCCATGATTACACATGATTACGGAATTACACGCAGTCAAACTCTAATTATTTATCTGGCTTTCATTCAGCCGTACTAATTACTAATTTCGACTACATTGAGATAATGGCGCAGTATAGGCAAAGTATTTGTATATCCTCTGGATCGTGCAATGGGGAAAAAGGTCTAATATCGGCTCAGAGATCAGTCATCGCTAATGAAACCGAGCATCGCTGAAACGGGCGAATAACGGCGTCTGAAGATCCATTGTATATCTGCGCAGGTTGCATTTTGGTTTTTTGTAAGGCAAGCTAAATCAAGAATGGAGCATGAGATTTAAAACAGAAATACATAGATCCAACGGTCAAGAAGTTACTTCGTAACACACGCGGTCTTACCGTGTGTGAAAAATTATGCGGATAATTAAACTAATAATTAGTAATTACGTCTCAGTAATTTCTAACAAATTATATCGAGGATCGGGTATATGTGTATGCAGGTCAAAGCTGCCAGATCTAACTCCAGCCGCAGGAGCTGAAGTAAACTCTGATTAGGCGTATTATATTATTAGCGGCTTTGCTAGTTTCGCAAACATAGCCACAGCGATTGTCGATTATTATTTATACCAGCAAGCTCGGATAACTTTCCGTATATTGTAGCAGTGACGTCTGATAGATATGTACGTGCGATATTACTCGTCGGCTCGGCTCGCCGGATATTTTTTCGCCTGACTCGTGAGGAAAGATCGTCTGCAATTTGTTTGATCCTCATGCCAGAGCGGGTTGTGCGGTTAATTATTGGGTCGGCTGGCCGGAGACGTATATGAAAGATGAGATGCAACCGAGTGATTATACTTTCTAGGCAGCTGCGGTAGCTTCGCCCGACCAAGGCGGCTGCGGCAGATTGCTGTAAGCGGTGAGGTCGGGGGCAGAGACTTGAGCGGCACTGGGCCACTGTGAGAGTCGATGAGTCCGATATAATATTCTATCATTTAGAGACAGAATGGAAGTCCCGAGGAGAGAGCATCTTGCTATGCGACTAATTCCACTTCTCTTTAGGTAGACCGAGCGGTGTAACGATAGGATAGTAATATCGAAAATTAAGCAATAAATATAATTAAAGAACGTGAGAACTTAATTTGTTATTAAGTCTTTATAGCTATATATCGTATTTTGCTTATTAATATACGATAAAGATGTTTTATTCTAAATATCATCATGAAGAATAAAATCTACGACGACTTTATATGTATATTATTAATAATTCGCGATGATGTTTTACGTGCCATAAAACATAAAGGCCATAGAGAATTAAGAAAAAGCAACACTAGTTTTCCCTACTGAAGCGAGTCGTCATTTTTGATCATATTCAATCAACTGGAACTTTCGACACTGTATGTAAATCAGTTATAATTAATTAATATGTTAGTAAATTTATGAATTGCCAATAAAGGATATTGAATTTATTCGATATGCACAGGTTTTGTTGTAAACTATAATAGTTTGTAATAGCTTACTAAAAGAAATATACATGTAGATTGTCAAATTGTTAACTGGAAACTTTATTCCTGTTATGGAGAACTATCTAGAATAAAATTATCGATAATCTATTGTAGCGATAGAGTATTTTTATGAAATAAAAGATCGAAGATGATATTTTGACTCAGAAAACTGCACCAATTTTATGTAAGTATTTTTTAAACTGTTATTTTGACTACTCTAGTCTTAGTTAATATAGAAAATAATTACGATAAATAAATTAGAATTTAACTTCTATTGCACAATTCTAGTCTATATGCCATTGACAAATATCTATAGTATCATTATTGATACAGGTTACAGCATAAATTTACAGCGTCAATTCTATTATGGTCTGTTTATAAATTGCTTATTATAACAAAACATTCACTTCCTCAGAGGAAAATTACAAAAAATCTCTACTTCGATAATGACCTTTTTAATAGCACTATTATAGTTAAGTTTAGATTTTAAGCCAATCTTTTTCCGGTAATATCGGGCCTACCGTGCAAGAGAACTAAACATATGTATTCGTCAATGGCTGTGCTGACCCTTCTTGGTTCAAAACTTAGACCGGATTGCAATGCCTCCCAGATTTAAAATTCCATCATCAGTTGTTTTCTCTCATTTTTACACATTCATTTCACATGTCAAAACTCCATTCAGCTGCAGTTTCAACAATAGTTTATTAAAAATTGCAAATAAATTTGGCTTTTCTCCTCTAATGCGAAATTACTGATTTGATAGAACTGCTGCAGAAGTCAAATTCGAATACGGAAATGTTTTGAAAAATATCTGCAATGTGATAGCTGTTGCATTTTCTCTTTCCATTGATTCGATACAAGTAAGAAATTTGAGCACATATTCCTGTTATCAGTCTGCTTGTACATTCTTGAAACATCAATCTTTAAGCTAAGTAGTTATTTTCAAATCAATATTTGTCTTTATGTAACAGTATTATACACCTACTCTAAAAACTTTGTTTTTTTTATATTTGGTTCCAATTGGATCATTGTCATCCTAAGAGTCTTGTTAGTCGCCTTCTTAGTCTTTCTGTAACAAGGGGCCCTTACAAAACAGTGGGCGATTTTGTGTCCCTTATCGCTTTGTTTGTCTTAAATGAATTTTTTGGAGCTTATCTAAACAATTATATAAAAATGAATCTCTTAAATTAGCGATTTTGCACATCAGACACAATAAATATTAAAGCTGTACTACGTGTAACTATTCCTGTTTTCAGTTAAGTGAAAGCCTTTTGAGTTGTTTAATAACCTTTATACTTAGGCAATATATATTTCAAAGGGCTTGTTTAAGTATAAAAGGAATTAATGAAAATATTGGATACTTTCGCTCCTTGTAAATGATATATGATTTTATCGGATACTCTGTACACGATACTCTAATGTAATTAATAATTTATAATTAGCTGTCTCTAAAAGGCATGCGAATCGTTTGACAGCTTGTTATATAATGTTACTTAGCGCCAAATAATGAAGTTTTGACTCCAATCGTGTTGATAATATTCAACCCTATGTTGAGTAACTATTATAATTGTAATTAAGTTAATAATAAATTTTCTCAGATTAATTTAGAAGTACATATAAAGTGACAGTGACTGAAAGCTGGCTGTGATTTCATTTTAATTCTATATCAATCTCAATGCTGCCTCTGCTTTCCTTTAACGTAATAAATTAACATCTAAATTAACTTTTCGTTAATTAATATCTATTTTAGTCATTTGACTTTTCAACTATAAAGCAAGATATCACTTTATAAGCCTCACAGATATCATTTTACAAATTGCAATTGTTGATCCTATGATAGATTATTCCGTGAAGACAATGTATGAATATCTGTTGGCTACTTTATTATAAATAGCTTAGCTTTTCTAAGAAAACATCGATAAAAAATATAAATTTATTACAGATAAATACCATTCAGAGTTTGATGGGGTGAATGAATTCCGAATATGTAGCACGCGTACCGAACTTAAAATAAAAATAGAAATTTAAAAAGAAGAAGAACTTAATTTTAAACAGGAAGACAAATTAGTTACTGATAATATAACTGTAAATAACATCTTGTTTTTAATATTAGTTGTTAAATGATTTCGTTAGTGCAGCAAAATCATTACAGTCAAGCGAGTTATTTAAAATTCAACGATTTTACATAAAATGTTTCTTGTTATGTACTTTAAAGATTAGCTTTTCTCAGAAGCCTCGTCTGTAAAAATACTATTAGAATTGATGAATGCCGATTCCAACAACTTTCACATTGCTCTCAATTAAATTTCGGCATCGTAACTGAGAAGTAAATATTTTTATGCTTGCTCTAAATTATCTGCAGATTAAACAATCTTGCTCTCTCTTTTGGAATAGCAGAGTGTGTAGTATAATATTATTATGGTGTGCAACACCAAAATGCTGGCTGCATCATTTTAATCCGCATATTAAAAGTATGTAGGCCCTAAGTGACACGTTTCCAACATTTGTTTTCAATGGTCATCAACTAGGTTTTGTTGCATCAACGTGTAGTTACAAGTGTTTGGGTCACGGTGTACAGATTGGTCTGCTAGATTAAATACTAATCCCGAGATTAGAAATATAATTTGACGAATGTGTAAAAAGTAAGATCTCGTATCTCTTTCTCTCTCTCTCTCTCTCTCTCTCTCTCTCTCTCTCTCTCTCTCTCTATATATATATATATATATATATATATATCTTTCTCTCTCTCTCTCTCTCTCTCTCTCTCTCTCTCTCTCTCTCTTTCTCTCGCACTTTTTCTCTCCCTCTCTGTCTCTATCTCTCTTTCTCTCTCGTGGTCAGCCAAGTGCTGTCACTTGGCTGGTGTTATAAGTCTTCACGACTCCTTGAACCAGTATAATTAATTTAAGGAGCAGGTCCAAGGAACATATTAATATTAATACTCAGAGACTGCTTTCACGCTTTATATAGAGCACTCCATAAATTAACAAGTGGAACCCTTCACAAATGGTTATGTCTTATACATATCGTATGTAGCCTATCACTTGGAAAAATGGTTTCTGAGGTTAGTTCCCGGTGCATTCCGCAGTTCTTGTTTAGTCGCCTCTTACGACATGTGCAGTCAAAGGTATGTCTCTTTTTCGATGGCTCGGACACTATGCTCGGACACTATCCGACAATGGCTCGGACACGGGAAAAATATAGGTACATTGGCAGAATATAGTGTGCCCAATTTAAGGTCAGACACTTTGCTGCAGACTGCCATAGTTTCAATGCACTCACAGTACAGTCGCAAAAACATATTTTACAAATTACGCTTTCATCCTATGAATAAAGTCGTGATTTAGTGCTGTGTCAAAATGTAATTTTAATTTTGAAATTGTATTGTTATTGTCTTTTTGTTATTGGCTAGAGCCAGTGGCGAAGTTGGTAAGATACTCGACGGCAAATCAGTTGATGCGGGTTCAAATCCTGGGCTCGCACGTCACTGACACCGCTTTCGAGTGAGGAAACTGACGTTAACCTTAGCTTTTTTTAGCTTTTTTAAATTTATGCCATTAAAATTCCCATTAATTTATGCCCTTGAAATTTATGCCATTGAAATTCACATCTCAAAGCTTAACATATGAACTGTGCAGTGAACATGATAATGGTAAATTTGTATCGTCTGTCCTGGCTGATAAAGCAGTTCTATCAATTACTATTTGTTTTTATACACTAATGGATCTGTCACTTCAAGAAGCAGAAAACTGAATTTAATTAATGAAATGATAAAGAATGGAAAAATAGGTCCAACTGGAATGAATAAGCCTGCGGATATATTTCTATCGAACGAATACTGCTTTCTCTTGTAGGCGCAACCTGTTTGATTATAGCCAGACATGTTATTTCTTCTCCATTCGGTCAATCTGCCCTTTGACCTCTTTACAAGTGACCTATATGACCTCTGCTAGAAATATGTCACTGTATTTTCTGTAGCAGACATGAGTGGATGCATTACGGGATGTCAGTTGACGATGGATCCACACTTTATACATGTCTGTAAGAGATAATGTGTAAGTATAATAGATTACAGTTTTAGATAGCGTGACATTACTAGGATTACATTTGCTTCTTCCAGTTCTTAAATTTCGTCATCAATTGGATCGAGCATATAAGGAAAATCAGATTTAACGTCAGTTTCCTTACTCAATGTGTGCTGCCTTAGGCCACCCAGCTGAGATTCGAACCCATGGTTTGCTGATCATTAGGCTGACATATAATGTTGACTTATTTAACCAGAGCAATACTATGTGTGCTGCTATACAATTATGAGTCAATTGTCACTAACGTGTAGTTGATAGTGTGAACTAATTAATTGTGTGTGTCTATATATATATATATATATATATATATATATATATATATATATATATATATATATATATATATATATATATATACAAAATCGGCACTAATCATGGATATGAATTATACTTACGACTTTTACTTAACTTCATAATCTTTTGCAGCAATCAATTATCATGTGTTAACTCGGCAATAAAGCGAATGCCAGACTTAGCTCATGTAAACCATGATATTTTAATTGTGATTTACTTAATCGAAAATAGAAACAGGATCGTTTGCAAACTAAGCCAACTCGTTAGAAGCTATTAAAATGTTATATCCTATCAATTCATTGTTAATTTTTAAGGTACTTGATTTTAATTACCATAAAAGATCTACATATAAATGTATCAAAAACGAGTGGCACTATAATTGACAATGCATTTTACCATTATTTACAAAGTTATTACCTTAAAGCTAATTATTTTACACATGTATAGTTGTTTAGTTAAGTTACTACCTTAACCAGTAAATGTCTGAGTTGGTAGCAATAATATTATCTTATATTGACGTCCCTGACATAAGCCTTGTTTGACGAAACGGACGTAAGACATTTCTTGTAACTATTGTTAGTAGTGGTATAAAAACAATAGCCCTGAAAACTATAGTTATCAATTTGAAATCAACTGTCTTTAATGGTATCTTTTATTTAACGAAAACTGACTTCAAACTTGGATTTCGTGTCTTTTATCCAAGATATTTGGAAATTAATGAACATTATATTAGGCATATAATATACATTTTACTGCATTCTAAAGAATAGGACTAGTAAATGCGAGAATGTTTTATTTATAATGGCAGTTGTCTTTGTCCACTTGTCCAACCACTGGACAAACCTGGTCTCCAGTCTGAAAAATCTTCCACTTATGACATCGAGGATATAATATTTACCAGAAGAATCCATATTTTGTAGTTAGTTTCTATAATATTGCTATGAATATGAAAATATGTTCAAGTATGTTATATTACTAATATATCTCTCTCCTAGTGCACTGCCTATCGGCAGGTCCATGATATATAACGCCTCCACTCCTCTCTGTCTTCCGCCTTCCTCTTCATGTCCACATACGAGTGGGTCTGTCCACTAAATAATCAGTATCGGGTAAAATTTAGCAGTTGTTGTGGTTTCACATAGGCTTCGTGGAATTGACACTGATTTGATAGCACTAGATAGTAATATGAAGTAAAACCATTGTCTTTCTGATGAGCGAGATGTTAGCGTACTTGACTAATAGAAAGAGGTCATGAATTCTAAACCTAGGTTAATCGTCTTTGCCTGTACAAGTTTAATACGAAAATGGAAATTGCTTTGCTTTTAATTGAATTTTAATTGCTTTTAAGTATTTGAGTAGTGATTAGAAAGAGTCAAACACTTATTACGATCGAAGTCATTTCCTATAACTACTACTACTACTACTCCAATGATACTCGATCACGGATCAGTATGTACGGGGTTCAAAGCCTGGGCTCGCCCTTCACTGACATCACCTTCGAGTGAGGAAACTAACTCTAACATTAGCTCTACCAGCTTTAACGATGTAGGACGGCAGGAAATCTAGCTTTATATAAAATCCACAAGTTACTCTGCTTAAGGCAGTGACTAGATGAGGGGTCAGATAACCCAAAAAGTGGGAGGGGTCAAACTCTGCCGCTAGGTATTTTAACTCAGAGGGGGTGGTTGAGATTTATCCGGTGGTCGGGTTCTATTAGAAAAGAACAAAACTTAACGATCAGAATGGGAGAGGAGCAAATGAAAGGGGTAATTAAGTCTTCGGCAGCATACTTCAGGTGAATGGAACGAATCACAATGCCTTTGGTCAGTTTAAATGAAAGACGGTCAGTAAATGGGCAGTAGTCATACTGAAAATTGTTCAACGGTTTTATTGTACCTGACAGCTAGTCGCATAGTGTCTGAAGACGATTGTATTGGATATTAAATATGGACATATCGTTTGTATTAGACTGTCCTGCTACTTTCGGTTTACGCATACAATTTGCTTTTACTTCAGAATTTTGCGATATTCGTGGGTATGTATATATTTTGTAATTATCTAGATTAATATTTAATTTCTGTTCAATTAATTTTGATGTACACTTTAATATTCCGTATAAATATTGTATATATGTAGTAATATTTTATTTTAATACAAAATATTTTCCCTACTGTACCAGGGACACTGAAGAATAGACTCACCAATAACCGAACGTGTCGTAAGGGGCGACAAAACATAATGAAAGGCAACAGGAAAGTATATTTTCCTCAGAAGCCATATTTTTCCCAAGCTATTGGCTACATAATGTTGTGTAAGGCATAGTTTGTGAAGGGATTAATTCTTTTGATCTATGTTTCTAAGGAGTGCACTGTAAGGAGCTTGAAAGGAGACTCGAAAGTATGAATATGTGCCATGGACCTGCCACTGGGCTGAGCACCAGAGAGAAGATATTTGTAACTTAATTAATATTTTTTAGAGTTTTATATATTTTAGTGCTTTTCTTTAAATATTTTTAAATAATTTGGCTATAAGCAACCAGTCGGAATGTTTAAAAGTTTAATAACAATGATATATGAAATAGTAAAATATACCTTAGCATGAAGAAAATATATATTTATTGTTCTAATTGAATTTTCTAACCCTTTAGCAGCTAAAGGCTAAAAATTACTGTTTAAACTAAATAATGAAAAAAACGTTGATCTTTCCTTTAGACATACAATCGACTGAAGAATTTAATTTCTTTTAATGTAGCTAAATACAAATCAGTCATTCAATTTTATTTACAATATCTCTCTCTCTCTCTCTAAGTGCACAGCCTACTGGCAGGTCTATGGTATAACACGCCTCCACTCTTCTCTGTCTTCCGTTTTCCTCTTCATGTCTACATATGAATACAGCTTTAAATCATACAGTAATACTCATTCTTGTTGTTATATACAATTTTATTTACAATATGTTCATATATTTTGCATTTTCGTTAAGATGATAGTTAAGATTATATATATATATATATATATATATATATATATATATATATATATATATATATATATACATACATATATACACACATTATTGTATTTAAATGCGCTTCTGTTTAAAAGTGCCTTAAATTTAGATATACATAATAATAATAACAGCAATTATTATAAATAAAATAATAACAGCAATTATTATAAATAAAATAATAACAGCAATTATTATAAATAAAATAATAACAGCAATTATTATAAATAAAATAATAACAGCAATTATTATAAATAATTATTATTATAATTATAAAATAAATAACGAATTTTCAGCTAAATATTAGAAATGTGTTCTTCATAGTTATCCTTTTGTAGTAAAAACCAATCTTATGCGAATAACACAAATCAGCACAAATCATTTTAATGCGTTCACATGGGTAGAACTAAAAAAGCTGATGAGGTTTAAATAATTGCCAACAGTCTAGAGATAAAGTTGTTAACAGCGGTTACTTGCTGGGCTCGTACTGACTCTCGTAATCAACGAAACAATCTGAAGTCTGATCGCGTTGAATTAGTTTTTACTAAAATCTATAATTGGACTCAAGCAAATATTGTACTAGTCTCAATAATTTCTAAAATTGCCTCTCTGCTAACGACTCTGATCTAATCAAGTGTGATTTATATACATGTATGCAATTGTAAATTATCACAGGCTACGTAATTGCAATTTTTACATGTGACCTCCAGCTTTCATTGCGCGCGGCACATTTACATGTGTGGCTGGTTTTTTTGCATACATTAATTATACTACACCGGATCATAGTCCGTGGATTATGATTCAGTCCAAGGATTTCTCAATCCTATAATTTCGTGTTGCTGATATTTGTTTGTAGAAAAAATATTTATTTGTTATTGTAATTGTTGCAAGTTACCTTCTTACAATTCTTTCTTCTAAAAGTTAAAGGAACTACATTGACGATGATCCAAACTTAAAATTTTCACTAGTATAAATATTTTATACATAAATATATTATATTTTATATACAAATTATACATATAAATATATTCATAATATAGATATTTTATATTATATTTATACTAGTTATATTATATTATATTATATATATATATATATATATATATATATATATATAGTATATATATATATATATATATATATATATATATATATATATATATAGTATACATGTATATATAAACTTATATGCATATACACATATATACATACATTATATACTCGTACGTATCTCATTAACTGTTTCTGCGCCTTAAAAACCTAATTACAAATCTACATGACAAGGTAAAATTATTAAAAGTGCTTTGAATAATATTCATCTTTTCGATTACTAGTTAAGTTCAATAATGTAATTACGGGAACTTGAGGGACTTCATGACAGGTTTCATTGTGAAGTGTCTAATCTTACAGTGCGATATTTTGATTACGGAATATTTTATTAACATTTGCTCTATTGGCCTTGCATGGATATTATACTGACTTATTTTCTCATTCAGCTGCTAACCGAAATCAAATTCAAATTTCATCCGAAATTTAAAAAAGACTGGTTCTGCACTTTCAATTAAGAGTCAAAACTCTAAAGTGAGTAGTAGCAGCTTTCTAATTTCAAGTCATAAATCAGCCACTATGTTGAATAATGCCTACTATTCTAAACAGCATCGATGAAACTTAGGCATAGTGATCGTAATCTGTGATTTATCATTCTTTGTATCTAAAAACTAATAGTTAATTGAATATCATTCTTTATTTCCTAGGCATTCTTTATGTATTATTTTATATTTTTCAAATTTACTTTTTAAATTGTATCGATTAGCCACAATGAGATTGGTGACAAGAGTTGCAAGTAAATAAACCTTTGATATTCGAAGACTAGCTAAACCTATTAAGAAAAATATAATGCGAAGTAGATTTAATAAGATTAAAGTTAGAAAGTTAACTAAGAACAGGTAGATTAATATTAATCGTTAAACTGCATATATATTTCAGTGATATACTGCTCCCACTCTACAGTATTAACATAGGGAATCACAACTATTGCAGAGTTCAACTGTCATCAACACTCTTAACCAATGTTGAGATTAATCTAGCCGAAATATAATTAATGCCTGAGTTTTGTACTCTTAAGTAGAAGATGGCAGTGCTACCAATTAAGGCTGTAGAGTTTGTATTGTTATTTTACACGATCTAGCACTTAATGTCAAGTATTAACTAACTTACGCTCAATCTCAAATTAAAATACACAGGTAAATACTGGTTGTTATGCCCGATAGAGTCAAATCAATTAACAAGTTAATTCTTATTCGTAGTTCTTTCATAAGTAAAGGAAATTAGACGTAATTGCATCTACGTTATATCGCACTGAGAGCTACTGGAATGCATCTTATTCATGTATGTATTCGTCTCAATCGGAAAGTTATTGTTGCTTTCAAACTAATAGTTTCATATAACTAACTTTTAATAGTAATTAAGAATATAGTTTAATCATCCAAGCTAGAGTCCATGCAAATAATTTAATCTCATTATGAACTTATGGGCTTCATTATTTAGAGAAATCTCATATAATCTCTATTGTAATTACTTTTAGAACAGCTATAATTTAATCGAGCTATTCGTAAATTAAGCAACGAAAATTTCTCATGTAGATTTAATTATTTAACTTTAACTAGTTTTACTGATTACTCCAGGTATTTATAGTTCCTTTTCATTTAATAATAATGATATTAATAATAATAATAATAATAATAATAATAATAATAATAATAATAATAATAATAATAATAATAGCAACACTGGCTGGAGCCATTGACGATGTCGGTAAGTTATTCGATCGCGGATCAGTATGTGGTGGGTTCAAATTCCGGGCTCGCCAGTCACTGACATCGCTTTCGAGTGAGGGAACTGACGTTAACATTAGCTTTACCAGCTTTTTAAGTAAAAATTATAAATATAATAATATTTATAATTATAATTGTTATTATTATAATTGTTATTATTATTATTATTAATGTTTAACGTCCGATTACTCATACAAGGATGTTGTCAAGGACTTTTAACTAGCTACATCAGCAAACAATTTTGTTAGAACATACAAGAATTTGCAAAAGTCGCCACAGTTCAGAAGACTATGGAGAAAATCTCATACTTTGGACACTGAGACTAAATAGTTAGATACGAGACAAGCTCCTGATACTTTCGACACTGAGAATAAGTATTTAGATACAAGACAAGCTCCTGATACTTTCGACACTGGGAATAAGTATTTCGAGCGAATAAACTACATGATGGCTCACGAACTGTGAGTGGAACCTACAGTGTTGTTGTTGTTCGACCCAGAGCTCAAGCTTTTGTTAACATAATGCGAGCTTCCAGAATTTTTAGATAAAATTTATTGCTTAGACTTACATTAATAGTGGTCAAACTGAGAATGCACTATGATGTTAAGTGATCAATACGAACATTTGAGTGAATGATTTTTAACATTTGAATATTTCACTAAAGAATGTAATCCACTAGTTTGAGCTTCATTTTTCTTTTTTCATCTAATAATAGTTACAATATTGATACAGTCTTCAATTTTGAGATTGCAAAAAGTACACAGCAAGGATTTAGAAAGGCATTCAACATCTTATGCAATGATATGGTTATTATAATGTTATTTGAATTTAATATAATGCTGCAGCGGTTGAACTAAGCAATAATAAATAGATATTAGCAACATATTGACAACGCATAAAATATTCTGGATGAAATATTGCATATCTAAACAATACCAAGAGTGACAATTATTATTGTGATATCTACTGCGAATGTTCAAATAAATTAAATCCTGTCACAAACTGACAATCTACTGTCCATACACTGAGAGATATCTTATTAGAACAGCATGAAGTTGTTGACAGTGCATGACATTTATTAAGGCTTCTTCAATCAACTGGATGCTAAATGTTCATAATGATTGGACATCGATGAACATTATTTGGACAGGATGGAGTTTCCGCCATCTTGGCTGAATGTTTAGGTGTTTTCATAAGTTGATTGCATAATTTTCTTGCTAAGCAAGAGTCTTCGATTTAATTCGACATGAATATACATGTAGAATATATTCCTTGAAGTTACATAAAGTTATACATGAAGTTTTCAGGTTTTGTAAATCAAAATTAGCTTTTGATATTATTTTTGTATAAATTGTTTTAATTTTTTCGCATTTATTAGTAAATTTTGATATCTTAGAGGTCCAACTTTTCAAATAATTAATATGCTGCTCATTAGTTTCGGATTCATAAATGTATAGATAACAGATTCAGTTTGCTATGTTTAACAACCCTGAAATTAAAAATCTGAAGAGTGCAATCGATGAATCCTTTATCATAAATGTCGCTATATTTAGAACCCGATCAGGTCAATATGACATCTCAGTTTTACACTGATATTGGGTAGATCGTTGTGACAGGTGGCGCCGCCAGTGATCAAATAATCCACTGATGACATGCAGAAATTATTTGTGCCTATGTCCAACATTCTGAGTCCTTTGTTTGTTGCTCACATTGAAGCATATTCTATTTATTTTCTGCTTTTTCAGAATATCGTACGGCAATATGGCAATATGGCATGAAATTTAATAATAGGTAATATGGTATGAAATTTTTAAAAATGTATTAGGGAAACCCGCAAGTATTTAGGCAAAGTTCATACGAACGAGCGAGGTAAGAGGATAGAGAAAGAGCTCTCTAAGCTTAAATTTAGTAAATATAATACGTTGGCTTGGAGCACAATGGTGCCATGTGCAGTTTAGAAATGTTAGGTGCTGAGTGCATTTGGAACGTGTGTACACTAAAGATTCTGCTCAGGCGCACTTGGTCCCTTCGTGTTTTGGTTTCAAGTCAGTATCATGCCAATAATTCGTACAATGACTTGGTACCTCTGTGCGAGATGCGAGTATTATCATACCACTATACTCTGCATATATCTTAGTTACTGGCTGGAGCCAGTGGCGAAGTCGGTAAGATACTCGACCGCGGATCAGTTGATGCGGGTTCTAATCCTGAGCTCGCCCGTCACTGACATCGCTTTCGAGTGAGGAAACTGACGTTAACCTTAACTTTACCAGTTTTATCCTTTAACTCAAACTGTTATTGGCATCTTTATGCTCCAATCCATCGAATTATTATACATGTATTGATGTATGATTGTCGGAAGAACGCATTGTAAGGAAATCTCATTTACAATGATTTTATTTAATACCTTTTACACATTTTTTCACTTTTTCTATCTCCATCTACGAATTTCTTCTAAACTGAATTTTATAACTGGAGCGCACTATGTTGTGAAGAAGTCAAGAACTGGCCGCTAAACTATAAGACTTGCTTTACTTTTGTATATTATATGCATTCTAAAGTCTGCTTTATAAATTTTTCAAATTATATATATATATATATATATATATATATATATATATATATATATATATATACATATATATATATATATATATATATATATTCTTCTGACATATATCGAATCTGCATATTCAGTGCAAAACTTTGTGAACAGAGAGTATCTGATAGATTTTCAAGATCGACTCACTCTTAATTAACTTATGTAGGCCTAATATAAATAAAAGTTCAATGGTTGTTAACTGACTAAATATACAAACGACTATTTTTTATTTGTTTCTTCTTTTCTTAATTTCTTGGATAATTTGTTCAATTTCCTGATTCGATCTTTCGTTCTTTATTTCCTCATTTGTCCACTCCTCGTGGAATGACCAATGACGTCTTCTAGAACACTCTACCGGGGCAGACGTTGACAAGTGCAGTCAAATGTCGCAGGCCCCGGGCAAAGCTCATTACTGAAACTCCGACGTTATACTTTATTGCGTATTAAGTCCAGTCGTGCCGTACGGCATGTGACTTCATGACAAACCAACTGATTTCCAATAGTCTTTGATTATATCCTAATCCGAGTCCTTCAATAGATTCCATCTGCCAGGACTTGGTTGCTGATGGAATATTATTGCGAGCTTGCAGTCGACGGATTTACTCAATTGCTGCTTGAGTTCGCTGGTTATGATTTTCTTCTTAGAGGCGCAGGATGTTGAATACAAAACACTGTAGACTCATTTGTTGTTACTATTATTATTCGCTGTGTTAGTTTTATTGTTGTCAAACGTGTAGCGTGCAGTAGTTTACTCGCTTAATTAGGAGGTTCGCCGTTCGAGTCTGCCTGGGTTGCTTTTTTACCCGCATGACATTCGACCCTGGGTTCATCGTCGATGCTGTCATATTTAATTTAACTTTTATTACTGTCTGCAGACAATGTTGTTACTCGTATCTCTGTGTTTTCGTTGGATTGTGTATTCCAAAACAAATGCTACAGTCACAGACTCAGTCAAATACTCAAAATGCATTTATCTTTTGTGTAATAATTTTTGTTAAGTAAGCGAAATGGAAAACTATTTTCAATAAATGCTGCTGGAGTAGCAAGACCTTAATATTGATCTCTAAGTGGGGTTAACCATTCCTCGGTCTAAGGTTAGGACGTAACGCTAGGCCGTCAATATGACCGAAAAGACTCCATCTGCAAGGGCCTCCCTGCCTTTTCTTGAATGAGGAACCGACATATCATCGTTAATATAATTTTTTGCTAATTAACACAACTGTGATTGACTATTGGTGAGTAAAATATATATCAATAAAAATTACAGCGATGTAGATTTAGTTAGCCTGCATATTAAATTATTAATTAATTAATTTTAGTATAGCAAAAACATTATAGTATGCAAGCTAAATTAATATGACTCAACTATAGATTACTATTATGCACTCGCACGCTCTCGCACCCTATTCGTCTTAATGACACGTTGAATGACCAGCAATCCAGCAAGAAATTAGAGCTCTCGCGGTGTCACTGCATGCTTTCTCCCTTCATTTGATCATTTATAATTTCCCGTGAGTAATTTATGAGTTAGAATTACTTTGTCTTGAACACTGCGTGACGCAAGGCCGGTGTTAACAAACGCCAACCCTGAGAAAAAGAGTTAAGGCATAGTAACGTTGGCTATTTGCCATAAACGAATACAGGTATCTGTCATTTCTGTGCAAGATATTCCTGTTTCGGCAAATTACTAATTAATTAAGTTGAAATAATTAATTAATTAATTATTCTAATTTTATGACACTATGATGATTGACACTATATAGGCCTATAGCATTTCATTCATATTTTCTGGACAGTTAAATTTTGTACTATCTCTGAACGATAGTTTGATTTACAGCTGCCTTCTTATATAAATGTTATTTTGATTAAGTGCTTTTGTCCGTTTTTAAATATTATGTCGTACTTTAATTAATGAGAGTTATATACATGTAGTATGTTCATTGAATTTGTTAAAGTTGTAATGTACTCAGCATTCAGCATACTGAATTTATTCATAATGTGACAATTTATCGTCGAGGTTAGCAGCTTTAGACTTTTTAGCTTATATCTTTATCCATTGCCTATACTAATACTTCAGTCATTGCATTTGTCATGGAAGCATGACTATACATGTCAATATATGCATGCATGTATTCAGTTTTGTTTAAAATGAACGTGTACATTAATATAGACTAAGTCGTTTTTAACTTGTAACTCGTATAGCGTTGTTATATTTTGTAATTGATTAATTTGTCTAACACTATACATACACACATACACACACACATAAATATAAATATAAATATATATATATACATATATATATATATATATATATATATATATATATATATATATACAGTGTATAATTCTTAGTGCTGCTTGTCTAAATTCTTGAAGATGTTTATTTCATTGTCTATATACCGGTCCTGTGTATGTATGTCCACTTAATGTTCTACACTCTATTCTTCTAACCTGGAAATCGAGTCCCAGGACTTGAGTGTGCCAAAAGTCAGATTATTTAAAATCGCCTGACTCCACCTGACGCTCTACCAATATTGCTACTTGTACCTTCATTTTGGATTAAGATATGTTCTTTCAGAGTCCATTACTCTATTAACACTCTCGTTAAACCGACGATCATCATCGGCGAGTTAACCCTGACAGCTGTAACAACACCCAGGTCAGCTGAGAGAGAATGCAGATGACACAGAGAGGGAGAGAGAAAGAGTAAGAGAGAGAGAGAGAGAGAGTTGAAGCGCAAGAGAGACAGAGTGAGAGAGACGATGGAAGAGAAAGAGTGAGAGAGAGATGAAGATAGAGAAAGAGAGAGAGAGAGAGACTGTGCTGCTGTGACACAAATTAACGTCTGCTACTGAATAATTAGTACCAGCAGTCACTGGAGTCTGTGCAAAGAGCTACTTCTTCTCCATCATTATACATGTACATGTGTGCACTTTCTCTTATTCTTTTCCAGTCTCTCTCTGTGTGTCTCTCTCTCTCTCTCTCTCTCTCTCTCTGTGTCTCTCTCTCTCTCTCTCTCTCTCTCTCTCTCTCTCTCTCTCTCTCTCTCTCTCTCTCTCTGTCTCTCTCTCTCTCTCTCTCTCTGTCTCTCTCTTCTATTTCGTCACATTTCCCTTTTTCTCTTTCAATTTAACTATATCCTTCTCTCTCTCTCTCTCTCTCTCTCTTTCCCTCTCCTCTCTCTCTCTCTCTCTCTCGTTCACTTGACGCCTCCTACTTTCTCGTTATCTCACCTATCCTATCTATTTTCTATTTTCGTTCCTCTTCCCTTTCTCTATATTTCACTCCTCTCTTCACTCTCGCTCTCTCTCTCTCTCTCTCTCTCTCTCTCTCTCTTTCACTATCTAGTCTCTCTTTTCACTATCCGTCTATCTTCCCTATCCATCTAGTTTCTCTATCTAGTTTCAAAGTCTACATAGTTTCTCTATGATTTATCTACTCTCTATAACTCTCTAGCTTCTCTCTATATCTAGTCTCTATCCAGTTTATCTATTTGTTTCACTATCTACCTACATCCTCGTTATAGTTTATTTATTTAATGATATCACCAAAAAGAGTCATACAAGCATGTATAGTTCACCAACAATACAACCAATGTAGCACGAACAACAAGTAAACAAAATTAATGGTGAACCACGATGAACTTTAAGTGAAAAATTAAAGAATTAAATTAAGATAAATGATGCAATACGAATACGTGATTATGTCTCAAATTTTCACTACCTATCTGATTTCTCCAGTTAGCTTTTCTTCTATCCTCTCTATCTGTCTAGTTTCTATTTAGTTGTGGTGTCTAATTACTAATTACCCGTTATCATAAATGAATTGATCTCAATGCAAATGTAAATGTAGGACTCTTTGACAAAAGTCTCATCTCTGAGGTTAAATTTTCTTCATCTCCCTCCCTCCCTCTCTCTCTTCCTCTTACTCTTTCTTCCTCTCTCTGTCTCTCTCTCTCTCTCTCTTTCTCTTTTTCTCTCTTTCTCTCTCTCTCTCTCTTCTACTCTCTTTCTCTACTCCTTCTCTCTTTCTCTACTTCTTCTCTCTTTCTCTATCTCTCTCTCTCTTCCTCTCTCTCTCTCTCTCTCTCTCTCTCTCTCTCTCTCTCTCTCTCTCTCTCTCTCTCTCTCTCTCTCTCTCTCTAACGTATGCTTGACCATAGTACCGGCATCGTTTAGGATCCCATTCCAGTATATTCATTCACAGAACCGTTTAGATAAATTGGTTTGAGTGATATAATAATGTACTTTGGAGTAGCCCTTGGCATCAACTTTGGATGAGGAATCGGACGTTAAATTTTTTATTATTTTATTTTTTTAGTTTTACATTATTTTTTTACCCCGTTTGTCAGGAACCTGGGATTTGATGAAAGCTATAATAAAATATAAAAAATAATAATAATTATAATCATAAGTTGCAATTCCTCGACTGCACGAAAATCTATAAATGATATATGTGTTTCTATTTCTAAATCTATATTAGTATAACAGGCTAAATTGTGTTGAAAATAAGCAGAGAGTCTCAGCGTGTTTAATTGCGCTGTAATTTTGTTCTCTTATCATAATATCTGAGCAAATTATATCCTGTGATCTTGTGCAATTAATTTATTGCGGTCTGATGAAAATCTGTCGCAGCTCAGCAAAAGGCTTGTTTAGTTAACGTTAATTGGCTTCCGTTGCTATAATAGGACATAATCGAAAGTTCAGACAGTATTTAGGCCAGAATTTAGTAGAAGGGTTAATGCTATCAAATTTATTTGAATCTGTAGTTTACACTTAGCTGTAAGTTTCTTGAATTTACCGTTAAACGTTAATTATTGCTAAAGCCTCTGATTTCCAAATTGAAATTTCAGTAATTGTTCTTAGTGTTGCTACATCTCTTGTGTGATCTAGGCAGTAACTGTTAGATATGTTTGAGATGCTACATTTGTAGTAGCTGTTAGAAATGTTATACCACTTGTGGGTAGCTGTTAAAGATACTGTGACTTCTGCAGTAGCTGCTGGGGTTGAAGAAACTTTATAATAGCTGCAAAAATTGCTGCAACCTCTGTGGCATCTGCAACCTTTATCATTTTTTTGTAATTGTTACCGCAGCTGCAGTGTATGGGACCTCTGTAGTAGCTACTACAGTTGTTGTGACCTTAGTGCTAGCTACTTCAGCTGTTATGATCTATTTGGTTGCCAATACAGCTACCGTAGTGGTGTATTTTAATTTTTACTGTAGTGGTCGTATTTTTCCTCATCTGCTATGATATGTATAGTAGCTGATACAGCTGCTGTGATCTTTTTGGTAGCTGCTACACACACACACACACTCTCTCTCTCTCTCTCTCTCTCTCTCTCTCTCTCTCTCTCTCTCTCTGCTAGCCTTTTACTAGTAGCCGTACAGCTGTTGTGTTATTTGTGGTAACTGTTACAGATGTTATGATCTTTTTGGAATAGCTACTACAACTGTGATTTTTCTGGTAGTTTGAACAGCTGTTATGATCTTTCTAGTAGCTGTTACAGCTGATGTGCTCTTTCTGGTAGCTATACAGCTGTTGTGATCTCTGTGGTAGCTGCTGCTTATGTTATGATCTTTGTGGTATTGCTACTACAACTGTTGTGTTTTTTCTGGTAGCAGATACAGCTCTTTTACTCTTTGTGGCAGCTGCTACAGCCGTTGTGCTCTTTCTGGTAGCTGCTACAGATGTTATGATCTTTGTGGAATAACTACTACAACTGCTGTGATTATTCTGGTAGCTGATACAGCTGTTTTGATTTTTGTGGTAGCTTGTACAGCTGTTATGATCTTTGTGGTAGCTGGTACAGCTGATGTGATCTTTCTGGTAGCTGGCACAGCTGTTATGATATTTGTGGTAGCTGCTGCAGCTGCTGGTGAAGGTCGGGATCAGCGGGTGATCACACAGTCACGCGTCGAACCGGTGACTTGTAATATTTTGTGATATCCACTAATGAAGTCACGGTATTGCCTGACGACTGTTTAGCAAAGTAATCTCATTGTTGGGAACAGCGTTTCCTCATATTCCAATAATTTCACTTGTAAATGTCTCTGACATCCCAAATAGCCGTTGCTATTATCATTAGACACTTTTGAAATCTTCGGTCACGTTGTATTAAGAAGATATAGAAAATTAAAATATTCGTTGAGATAAATAATAATCGTTACTAGCTTGCTTCGATCCTGCATTTCGATTATTCTGCGTTCTGTTTTCGTGTTCTTGATACAATCGACTACTTACAGTAATTTATTTTATTAAATACATATTTTTATAATTAACGTTATTAAATTGAGTAAGTGACTCCAGCGTCAAAAAATGAAGCTTGTAAATATCTAAACTATAATTGCTATTAAACCCTAGTTTAAAATAAAATCTGATATATATATATTTCATTAGGCACTTATTTTGTATAAGTAATTAATTTTAAATAACCTATTTTATATTTAATTAAACGGACGCAATTTTTGCAATGACGACGATTTATTAATAATATCTTTAGAATCCCAGTTGATCTTCTCTCACCTTTAGTCAGTTAACTCAATGAGAACTCTGATGCAGTATTCTCCATCTATTGAACCATATATATTTGAATTTGTTTGGCATATATTTCATATTGGGAATTGGACGATTACTCAGTCAATTCTGACTGCTACGTTGGTTGGTCGGTCATTTGGAACAGTCACGACGATTGTCGGGTTTCAGTGGTACAGCGGTTCACCAATACAATAACACCATACATAACAAATATGCAATGTATAATCATATATAATGCTAAATAATAATATATAATAATTTAGAATATATATATATATATATATATATATATAATATTTGTATATAATATTTAATATATATTGACATAATAATATAAAATTTATATATAATATTTAATATATATTGACATAATAATATAAAATTTATATATACATGTATACTAGACTATAATATATAATTATATAAATAGTAATATGTAATACAATATATAACCATATAGAACAAATATCAATGCAATGCGGTTTTCTCCATGTATCTCTACTTATCGATTAAAATTGAAACCTTTTTGTACAATTACAAATTAATTGTTCCTCTGTTGTACTAAACTGACGCTATCTCTGCTGTGAGATGTGGATTCATTCTCTCGTTTCCATTCTATTCGACCTCTTCATTTTTCCCGCTGACCCCCGCACTTTTTCGCTAATTTAGCTCTTCTCGACCAGTGGACCGAGCGGTCAGTATCGAGTTTGTCCACCGCCTGACCTCAACTACTGACCACTACACCTCTTCCTGCGGCCTCTATCTCCTCTGCAGTTAGCTCTCCACAGGCTTGTTACAAACTCCGCTAGTGTTAAACCTCAAGCTCAGAAGCACTGGCCTAATCGTAAGGGTAACTTGGGCTTTTCTAGAGTTGTTAATAACATTTTCTAAAAACTAACTCTTTGTGTAAAAATCTTGATGGTAGTGTATATTGCATAAAGTCTAATGTTAAGATTGTAACGCAGAGTTTACTGCAATTTTTTGATCGAAAGGCTTGTCAGAGACTGTAGAGTCACGATTAATGTATCACTTATTGCTAAAAATCAATACAATGATTTATTCTTTTAATCAATCAAGCAATCCATAACTCAATCAATTAATCGTTCGTTTTTTCGTTCATTCATTCACTCATTTATTTATTAATTCATTAATTCATTCATTCGCATACCAACCCACTCACTCACTCATTCACTCACTCACTCCTCCTGTAGTTGCCAGCAAGCCACACCTCTAGCTCTCCTAGTTGACGTATTCTATATCGAGTGAGAGGTTATATGAAAGCCTATGCGTCATGCTGTAATGAGAAACCCTCTGTTGTGAGATTGCCACTAATGAAGTAAATTGTCAGTTATGGACATGTAGATTAAATTCGTGCGCATTGTCGATGGCCGATAATCTGGGCTCACGCCCGCTCGCCCTCTCTCGAGACCTCTCGACTGCGGGGCGGTCGGCGGGGCGGCGGTCGATACTCAGCGGTGGGTAGAAACCGAATCGAATTCCATATGTGGGTGAGGGAGTGTACAGTATAAAAGGGCAAGACACTGTCGCTCTGTACAAAATTTTGTTTCAATATGCTTGAAATCAAAATAAATAATAACAATATAAATAAATTAGAACTATTTTAGTATTGAATGAGTTTAGTAATGAACAAGATGTAATTTTTATCATAAATCATTACTCCGTACGGAAAAATTATGATATTTTAGCAAGTTCTAAGATTCGTGTCTCCGGGCGATTGAGTCTTCACCCGTTCCCGTAGATCCCCCACTTTCTCTATTGGGTGGGTAAATGAAAATGGAGGATGTAGTCCAGATCTGGATCGAGGTGGGGGCTAAATTATGCCATGCGTTGCTATGGCAACATTAACACGATGAGCTAGAGGCTGCGCCCTCTATCCACTGACTCGGATGCAGTGTTAATTTGTGCTATGATCTCATCAAAGCCAAACAATTTCTCCGTTCCCTTCATGAAAGAAATCCATCTGCATAATCCTTTTGCCACCTCGTACTACATTCTGAGCTTTCCTAGCATGAAGAAATTAATGTAAACTTATTGAAATTTGTATACTAAGGTAATATAAAGTGTATAACATTAAGTTTTAAAAATCGAGCATTAGTTTTACTGAAATATTTTTGTTTAATTACCGTGCCTAATAATAGTTAACTATGTTGGGTCATCGTCGTAAAATTCTAAATGACTAAAACTAAAGACTAAATTAAGACGAAATGATTAGTCTTACTATAGAATATCTAGTTTACAGATATTTGAACGTTCCGCTTGCTGTTTATCAGTGTTATTATAATTAGTTGTTACATAAATTTAAAGTATGATAATTCTGTGAGTTTAATTTCCAGCTCATCAGTGCGTAATGGAATCCATAAGATAGCACTGATAAGCTAATACTGACAGAAGAATTGTTGTGATTGTTTAATTAAAATATCATTTAAAATTCTTCTGCAATTGAACTGACTTCTTTTGTCTTCTTCGGTTATCTTGTTTTCATGCAGTTTTCTACTTCATTTCATCGCGGGAGCTAATATAATCTAAAGGTTAGCTCTTCGTTCTCCAGTAGCCATGGAAATAAACAAAATGCTATCAGACATTTAGCCTGAATGCGGTATTTAGTATTTTATTCTACTGGAAAACGCGATCATCTCTTTGATTGGCAGGTCCTGTGCGGGTCGAATTACGCTTTGCGGCGGGTGCGACCTATAAAGTTCCCTCTTGTTGTAAATCTTCCGTCGGAATGACTTCGCCGATATCTGCCCTCTTATAACCGCCTCCTCGGTCTCGCTCTATGCTACTTCTTGTGTCGCACGACATAAATGCTTCTGACAGGTTCATCGATCTGATTTACGCTCATTCGGCTTTACTTTGACATAAATAAATTCCTAATTTTCCTTCGCTCCGTCGATTCGTCTCGGTCGCTACCGATACGCAATACCTGGCGGATTTGAGATATGCGGAAAATAACGAAATTGTATTTCGTATTGATGCATTCCGCGATTACACAAATTTCCTCGGACTTATTAAGTTACTCGGGTCACGAAGGCTCGGCTGAGATTTGACTGCTAGAGGTCGCCGCTAATGCGTGTGACGGTAGCTCGAGTAAGTAAATTAGGAGTTGTCATCCGTTAAGATTTAAAAGAAATACTGACCATTCGGATTAAATCAGGGTACAAAAAGCTTTAAGCCATATCAAAAGTATAAAGTGGATACAAAACTCACCATTATTTATTCAGATCTCATCTTGTAAATAATAGCGAAACAATCACTATTTACTTAATACTCGCTTAGTCAATTTCTTTAATTTTTAAAATATTACTTAAGTTTCTATTTCTCCAATTTTTGCCTGTAGTGAATACAATGCTGCAATTCACTTTTTACTTTTTCGCTCAATAATATGCAGCGCTCCCTTTTGACAAGTTTATCTCATTACAAGGCGTCAATCATATTGCAAAGTTAAGTTGAAACAAATGTAGTTCCGTCCACGGTGGTTTCCCTTTGGTACTTTAGACCTTTGTTTAACACCACTAAGACGAAATAAAAGATTATATTTTGATTTTAGCTCTAAACTGCAGCTTATTTATGATATAGCTCATGTGAATCTAAATATATTTAACGTAGTGACTGCAATATTATATCGTTTAACCTCCAGATTTTAAGAGCAATTTTGCGAGCCATATTTTAGACTTAAAATCTGAGAGAAACGTTCACATCTGGCAAGAGTTTATGATACACAACAATGTTTAGTCATTTAGGCATTGAATTTTTTGAAGTCTTCTTAGCTCAAATTAATTCATTATTAATATAATGTATATCTATATTTCAAAGAAATTTTTAATGTTCTCTATAAGCTCTGTTGTGTCCGGGTTGCTTAAAAATAGACCAACCGTGGACTGCACGTATTGCAAAAGACGAAAAAGCACTAAAATCCAAACCAATACCATATTCGGTTAGTTAGCGCCTTGGCTCCAAAAATTGAATATAGGGTCGGGATTAGAATTATCTAATCCCGACCCTATATAACTAAACAGGAATACAAGGGAAGATGATGATGATGATAATGATGATGCTAATCTCTATATCTTGTAATTCTCACAGATTATCTTATATAATTGCATTCGCAGCTTAACTTCTCGGTCTTTTAATATTTTACAGCAAATAATTGGTACAATGTAATATGTTTCATGATGTAATAATTGCAATATTTATCGCATTTCTCTGAGAAATAGTGTTGTAATAGTGATGAACGTTTTGAACTGATACTACACAAATCTTATATTACCCCACCGGCTGCATCACTGCAATAGCAATTATGAACCGCATTTCGCAAAATAGTTTATCTGATAAAATAGAAGCTGCGAATTACTTAAACATTGAACTTAAAATTTTATAATACGACGAACTACAACTGTACATGTTTTAAGCGGCAACGAATTCGTGACGATGATAAACTAAAGACGACCGCGAAAATATTCTCATACGTTTATTAATTTTGGAAGAAGAAAGTATTATTTATTATCCAATTAAAACGAAATGTCAAGGTATCAATTTTTTGTTTAATGATCAAGGTATCAATTTTTTGTTTAATGATTGACCCTTAATGCACAAGTAAGATAGATATCAAGATTTTAACCACTTAGCCTATTTACCACTTAGCCTTTACTTGATGAATCACCTGATAAAAGTTATGCATCCTACTTCATGTCTAAAGCATCATTCCAGTAATTTAACTTCCTTCCAGTGAGCTCACTAGTTCTGCTTTGCTTATAGACAAAATACAGCTGTGACGTGAATCAAGCATTTGCCACTCCGGCAGTCCCACTGACATGTCAATATTTTATGTTGTTTTCTTATACAATGATATTGTAGATATCTGCCTGGCATCTGCATAAAATGAAAGACAATATGGCGTCTCGTGTGTCGACAAAATGGACACTAAGACATGAGTAAATTGCTATAAAGTGCTCAGGAGAGAAACTTGAAAAATGGAAAGTTTTATTACAATTAATGCATTTAATGGAACATTAATGAGAATTCTCTCGCTCAGTCTCTTTCTGTATTAAGTGATCTCTTTAAAAGAAAGCTATATGCTATATGCATTTTGATATAAATGATATTACGTTATGTTAAAAAACTGCACTAAAATCTGCTTTTTATAATATCGCTATCTACTTATAGCTTTTTAGAATGTCAATGGAGCTCAATTTTACATCAAGTCAAATCGTCGAGTGAGAATATAATGTTGAAAATATAATAATAGAAACTCATCCGGAGCCCTACTTAAACAATCATGCTAAATTATTAGGTCACATATGTAATTAGACAAATCGTTATGTAGTAAAAAAGATATGCATTAGTAAAATAAAAGCACGAAAGCCGAATAGGGTTGAGAATTGGTATCCCTGGTTCACCATGACCGAGGTCTGCATTAGTTTTGTTACGAATGTGTCAATACGTGAATGGTTCAATCAATAGGTTTTCGCTCTGTCCTATGTATAGCGAAGTTGACTGTGTGGGGATTGTCTATCCTACTTAAAACATCGCGTTAACTTACAAGCTGTGCAAATAATATCGAATTTTTCTGATTGGTTTTTCAAATGTAATTAATCTCTAAGTCTTAAATAGAAAATTGATAGATGTTATATGGAATAGAAACAAGGTTAGAGGAAGACCGAGACTTGGAATGCTGGATGCTTTGATAACTAATTCATAATTATGTTGTGAAGAGAAAGGCTGAGGATAGAAATAAGTGGAGGGGTTATATAGTAATATAATAATTGTCAATAATATATGCCATGCATTAAGAGAGAGAGAGAGAGAGAGAGAGAGAGAGAGAGCCTCGAAGACCAGTTATGATTCCAAACACATTAGTCTAGATGTTTGATTAAGATTAAATCATTAGCAAAATAAAAGTCGCTTTAAAGTTAAAGTTTGATGGGATTGTTAAAGATCTTAATTTTTAACTATTTCTAGTTCCCTTTCAAGGGTATAAATTAGAAGAACATTAACAAGTTATTATATTAAATAGTTTCAATAGTAGTAATACATTTATTTTATTATGTCAGAAAAACACTGATATTGGTTCATCCTGCTATAACCTCAACCACATCCAGTGACACTGATATTGGTTCATACTGCTATAACCTCAACCACAGCCGATGAGACTGATATATACAATAGCGTTGTTCCCTATCATGAAAATGAACTGTAGATTTGTTTATTAAACTTGGGACTGTAATATGAGCTGGCAACAGTTTTTCTTGTTTTTGCTAGATGGATCTTTTCTGTACTTGCTAATAGATCGAGATGAAAAGCAGATATGAGCTTTACCGGTGTTGCATATATAGGCTAATCATAATCTTCTCTGAAGGAAGAATGGTAGTATTGCATCTTTCGATGTTTAATTAATTCATTAAGTATTGAAATTTATTTTCCATTAGATTATTAATACCAATCTAATTAATTTAGTAAAAAATCAATACTAACTGAATATCAATAGTATATATTATCGATATTATAGCAATTAAGCTTTAAATTAGCTGCTTTTGCGCCAAAAAGCTAATTTTTAAAAAATATTTGTTTAGATTTTTTGTTTAGTCTAACATAACGAGTGTTACTGGAATACTATTGATATATCCAATAGACGAGAAAACCAAACTATAAATAATATAAAAATGAGTGTTTGTATCATGTATAACTGGACTATAGACTTATCGATGGATTACACTATCGACGAACTGAATATCAAGTAGGGCTAGATTTAAAAACTACTATTCCATAACGTATTGACATTGCAGGATTAAGCTTTATATATATATATATATATATATATATATATATATATATATATATATATATACATATATATATATATATATATATACATGTATATATGCATATAACTTAATATATCGAAATCACCTCCAAAGACAGATCTTTTCCGAAGCTATTGACAAAATAATGTGTTGATAATGTATAGCCTACGTGAAGGGATTAACTTGTTGATCTCTGCAGTGCTCTTTATGGAGAAAGACTGAGATACAAATAGTCTATATTGATTGTTTTGGGGTTTTTTTTTTTTTTTTTTTTTATTATATGGCAGAATGTGTAATTGTTCGATTGTGCGATTTATTGATAATTTCTGATCAAGGAAACTACATGTATATCTTGTGGTTTGAATATTCTGATCGTAGAGAATAGCTTAAAGGTCATCTGGATTGAGCATTGTTTTTCTTCTGAACATAAAAACTAGCCTATACATGTAGGTCTTGTATTTTGAACTTTTTGATCAGCCGGACCGGGCTGTCTATAGAGAGAATGTTTATTATCTCTGGACCAATGAAGTGTCAATACTAATGTGATACTGTATGACCGGAGACGTGACACGATCTATTGGACAGTTTCTATATCAAAATCTCTTTCTCTCTCTCTCTCTCTCTCTCTCTCTCTCTCTCTCTCTCTTTGCCTCCATCTTAGCGTGTCTCTCTCTCTTTCGATCTCTCTTCATTTCCCGCCTACTGTACGTTACGCACCTCTCTATCTCTTTCTATCACTGCCTCTCTATCTCTTTCTCACTTTTTCATACTATTTCTCTTCAAGTAATTTTTGTCTGTTGTCCACTCATCTTCAATATGGCAGTAGTCCTATGCTACGGTCTCCCTTTCTCTCTATATTTCTCTCTGTCTCTGTTTCTGAACTAATATTTCTCACTTATACTCTATACTCTCTCTCTATGAAATGTCTTCTTCCTGTATCCTTATAGAATCCATCGCACTCTCCCGAATATTCATCACTTTTTTTTATTAATCCCTATTTCTCTCTCTTTCTATTCTCTCTCTCTCTCTCTCTCTCTCTCTCTCTCTCTCTTTCTCTCTGTTTATCTAGCACTGATCTCTTCTCTGTCTTTGTCCCTCTAATGTGATTCATCTCTCGTGTTGCACATATCTCTTTTCTCTCTCTCTCTCTCTCTCTCGCTCTCTCTCTCTCTCTCTCTTTCTATGGCTCTCTGTCTTTCTAACTGTCTTTCTTTCTTTCTCTCTCTATCTATATCTCCCTCTCTCTCTCTCTCTCTCAGACTCTCGCGCTCTCTCTAGCTCTCTCTCCCTCCTCTCTGCGTTTTTCTCGCTTCTTTCCCGCCCTTTCCTCTCAACCTCTCGCTCGATCCATGTGTGGGATATTTCTAATGTGTTTATACAGAGCGCCAAGCGATGGTCCGACGGAAAGAGACCTTGCGCACTGGCCTGAAGCAGCGATGGACATGCTTCCATCGGATCGCCTCAATTCTGAATTATGCAATACAGCGCCGACCGGAGCAGTTTGAGAACGTCCAGCCTTATTTAATTGTCATTGTAGTGCGTTAATTAGGTTGGTCGCTATGGTAACAGTCTGATCCTTATTCTGTTCACTTCTCAAATACAATATGGGTCGTCGAGCAGCAGCATCGTTTGTCCCTCCGCCTCTTTCATCGTTTGTGCGTCTAGGTTTTTTTGTAAGGATGCTTGCGTACGTCTGCAGTCGTCAATTAGCGGCTAGCTGCCCGCTTCTCTCGCAAATAATGCCAGTCTAATTGTGCCAGCTGTTCTTAAAGGCTTTGACCATATTAAGCTTTAATGAATTTTCTTCTTTCAACGTTTGCTAAATGCCTAGTGACTATTCTTATTAGTCAGAGCAGCTGCAATGCTGTGGAGTGGAGACCTGCGTTAATTGCTTGCACTTCCTTAGTTGCATACGTCGTTCCGTACGATATAGGGACAGCGCTAGATACATGTGTGCATGTGAATGTGGAGAAAACGCTAGACATGTCTGTTTTTATGGAGAGAACGTTACATATTTGTGTTAATATATAGAGAACGCCAAATATTTATGTAGATATTTATGTTGATACGAAGAGAACGCTCTATTTATATATGATGATATATAGAGAATGCTATAGATAATTCTGATGATATATATAGAGAATACTACAGACATATATATTGATATAGAGAGAACGCTATAGATATATATAGGCCTATGTTGATATAAAGAGAACGCTGTAGATATATGTTGATATGGAGAGAACGCTATAGATATACATAGGCCTATGTTGATATAAAGAGAACGCTGTAGATATATGTTGATATGGAGAGAACGCTATAGATATACATAGACCTATGTTGATATAAAGAGAACGCTATAGATATATATGTTGATATGGAGAGAACGCTATGTAAGTTTGTTGTGTGTATTTAACTCCTCACTGTCGTGATAATAAAATACTGGTTAATAATTTTGTTACGTTCGCCAATATTTCGAAAACCGAATTTTTAGCTAAAAACTAAAATAACTTTTTATTTGTTTATTTAATTATTTATTTATATATTAATTTATTTACATATGAATAAGGTATGAAATTCTGAACTTAATTTTAAACAGTTAAAAACGTTTATCTTTCAAAAAACAGTTATTGCGTAAAATGTCAGAGTAATACAAGAACAAATAAGAAAACTGCACAGTGACAACAATCTAATAGAACTCAAAATACGCTACTACTGAAATTCGATTAATCGAATAGTAATGGAAATATATTAGAGAACCTTAAGAGCGCAATGCTAAATTTTGAAGCAATATATATTTAATAGCAAAATGATAAAATAGTAGGAGTCAACAACCACAAACTAGTATATAAAAATACTAAAAATAACAAAGCTGTAAATAGCTTTTAATTAAATTTATATATTGAATATTTTTGTGCAGATGACGTTGGTAATTGTACAGAGAGAGTAGCAGTGTAACAGAGTGATCTTAACGTAGAAGTCAGAAGCATGACGGCAGAGCTGAGGAGGGCCACTTGCTTCAACCCGTCTACGTCCATACTCTCCCCTACCTCTGATGAAATCAACCCAAATCCGTCCTCATCAAAGGTTCCCCTTCGGTCAGCAGAACTCTGCTTCGTTCCTGGTGGTTGTACCTTACCAGGCAGTCCCGTGGATGTGGCTGACAATCGAGGAAATTCATTCGGTGACGCAGAATCTTCCCTGGAACACGAAACGAAAATAATCGTGTCTGAAAAGTCTAACGGGATTGATGGGGAAAATCGAGTGGAATATGTAACGAGTCCGTCCACAAGCAAATCACTCGCATCTTCACTGCCAGAAACTTTAGATACCAGAGACCGGGCATCAGACGAAAGATTTTTAGAGAAATCTGAGCAAAGATGTGATGCGATTAGGAATTCGTCCAGTAACTGTTGTGATAGGAATTTTTACACTGGTTCTTCTAATACCCTTTCCCAGACTAACTGCATTTCATCATCAGGTATTTCCATCCAGTCTTCTCTTACTTGTAACAGTATTACACTACAGGGTGCTACAGCTCAAGCCGGCCAGTCAATGGTGTTTGCTGCAAGCCAAGCGATGAATCCAGCGTCGTACTATGATAATATGGAAGAATCGCTCAGACGTCGTGTTTCACGAGATGAAGGATCAGCTCTTCCAAGGAAGTCCTGCTTTACAGCTCCAACAAGCATCGATATGGACATCGAAGATAACGACGAAGAACAGTTCGACGGTAAAATAGTATCAAATCCGGACGGTTCAATTTATATTCTAGAAAAATTTCTCGATATCGATGACGCTAAATTTTTATTGAACTTACGAAGAGAAGAAGGTAGTTTAGTTGATCCGGTACGCACAGAGATCAATCAAACGTCTTTACATTCGTCTCCACCAAAAGTATTGTATGTGAAAGCAAAGTCCAAGAATATGAACAATTCTCAGAATCAGGCTTCGAATACGTCTGTACGTTTAGTAGATCGTTTCAAGGTATACAATTCCGAGTCCGATGTAGAAATACGGACAGTGTCGGAGGAAAATCCTTCATCCAAGTCCCTACTGATGTGTGTTCTCTGCAAATGTTCGCTAAACACCATCAGATGCTTTTTTCATCATGCAAAAATGGTACACCAGCTGACAGCAACTAGTAGCGCTGAGATGGAAGTGTTACAGAAAACTGAGTCAGCTTTGATACATAGTATTGGATCCGACCAAAAAGCTGCAATATTATTTCTAAAATATATTTCTACCGTAGCTCACGAAGTCCCAACTTCTGTCACTGACAATCCTCATATATCTCGATTACGTAAGGACAGCGGTGGCTGCAATTCTGCGCCAGTGTCACGTGATCCAACACCAGAGTTACGAGATGACGTCATGAGATCTCATCGGAGTCCCAACATGACGTCATCAGAGTTTATTGACGTCTCAGGCAATAAACTGGCGCATGCAAACCCTTCTGAAACCTCAGCCTTTAGAGCAATGGCCGGTTCTGTGAAACAAGAGCAATTTGAAAGCAATATTGTAACGGTTGACACTTGGTCCAGACCGAGTGGATCAGTCAGTGTAAAACTGGAGAAAAATAACAATGACGTCGGTTCCAGCGAGTCACCGCTAAGGATGAATCACAGTCTTATAACTTCCAGTTCCATTGCAAACTATCGTTTAGCAGATGTGGCTAAATACTCAGCAGAGTATCATCAGAATCGCAATATGAATGGCTACAGCTATATGTCAACATCCCACGCCGCTACTTCCTTGTCCTCCAACGGAATGTATCACGCGTCCACTAGTCTGGGATTGGAATGTGATGAACATCCAGGCCTACCTCATCCAGATTGTCAGAAGTGTGAGAATTCTTTGAGTCGCTGTCGTTCACCGTCCAGTGCAATGATTAGCGCCGCCAGCGCCGCAGCAGCAGCCGCTATGCACACCCGAAACTCCTGCAAGACTCTCAAGTGTCCAAAGTGCAACTGGCACTACAAATATCAGGAAACATTGGAGATCCACATGAAGGAAAAGCATCCGGATGGAGAGACTCAATGTCCGTACTGTATCAATGGACAATCGCACCCTCGACTGGCTAGAGGTGAGTCATACACTTGTGGCTATAAACCGTACAGATGTGATATATGCAATTATTCAACGACAACGAAAGGTAATCTCAGCATACATCTTCAATCAGATAAACATACTAACAACATGCAAGAACTGCAGAACACGACACCTGGCGGTGGTGCTTCAGTCGTTGATGTTAAGATGCCAATGACACCGCCAGTTCAACATTGCTCCACTGGCCCCAGCTCATCAGGGTCAAATTCACTGGCCATGGGTTCAGGTCGCAAGAACAAACCAAGAGCCAATTGGCGATGTGATTTCTGCAGCTACGAAACGAACGAAGCGCGAAATCTTCGCATTCACATGACGAGCGAAAAGCATGCCCACAATTTGCTAACCCTCCAGCAAAATGTCTCTGATATGCAGATGAATTCCATTTCCATGTTCCCTCAACAGGATCCCAGAGCCGCCATGCTTGGAATTCCACCACTTATGGGTCTTCTTCCTCCACCATCATTCGATCCAGCTCTCTTTGGAATCGCATCCTTAATGACAAACGTTTCAGAGTCAGCAATGGATCTCACTAAACCGTCCGGGGATGGACCTGGCAACATGGAATCATCTTCATCAGGGAGTAGAGGTCGATCCAGAGATGAACTAAGTGGACTCTTTGAGTGCAGCATATGTGATGTCTTCTCCACTGATTCCCTCGAAATTCTTCAGCAGCACATTCAACTGGATCGCTCCAAATACGGCAACACATGTAGCGAACAAGACGCCATCACAGTTTTACCGGGCGGCACTCATCTCTGCAATCTCTGCCAGTACAAAACTACTCTAAAAGCAAACTTCCAACTTCACTGTAAGACCGATAAACATCTTCAGAGACTTCAGCTGGTGAACCACATTCAAGAAGGAACGGGCGGTAACGCAGAGCTGTTGAGTCAGAAGCTGTTGAGTGCAGGCGCGAGTCCCGTTCAAGTCGCCTGTACCGCCTGCGACTATCACACTAACTCTGTCTACCGTCTGCAGATGCACTCGACCGGGTCAGCCCACGAGGTCAACGCTCGACTCTACCGGTTTCTGACCGGCGCTGAGGCTCGAATACGACCCGGAGAGAGGTCGTATGGTTGCCGTCTGTGCAACTTCTGGGGGAGAACTAAACAAAGTCTCATAGAGCACGCCCAGTCCGTGCGGCACATTCAGAAAGAGGGTTTGTTGCTGCCACAACTTCACGATAGGTTCAGAGATAAACTGGAATCGATATTCGCAGTGCAATCCTGGCCTCCAAGTCTTACCAGCAACGGAGAATCTGGTAAGATATTAATGATTTTTAAATGGATATCTAACGTTTATTGTATAGATGACACATACATGTTTCTTGTATTAAAATCATATGAACATTTCACATTACTTCTTGCTAGTCAACTTAAAAGTTCTCAGAATGGAAAAGTAGGGAGAAACGAAGACTGTAAATTTGGATGATTTAAAACTATATTTTTATGTATAGATATGAAGATATAAAGGAGAGAATACTATAAAATAAGATAATAATTATATACCATGACAGTAGTGGATAGAGAGAGAGAGAGATAGAGAGAGAGAGGAAGAGAGAGAGATAGAGAGAGAGAGAGCTAGTCTAGTTAAGTGCATGCAGTAGTCAATGTTACACTGTTCATTTTATTCGCTTTTTCATATCATAATATGAAAAAGAATTCATATTGTATAGATATGGAGAGAAAAAAAAAAAAAAAAATGAGTAATTAGTATGATAAGGAATGGAGATTTAGAAGGAAATTTATAGCTAGTTTAGTTAAATGCTTGATTCAATTTTATGCTTTTACATTTTTTTTTTTTTTTTATCATAATCACTACAAACTTTGCTCCAACAATATGAAGTCTAATCATTTTCAGTCTATGATTGCTACCTCGACGAAGTAATTAATAGCCAATGTCACAGATTTTAGGTCTGTAGTGACAAAGAAATCTGAACTGTGGCGTTGAAACTGACGGATTGAGTGTCCATTATCTGCCACTAACAATAAGACCTCTCTCATTCAAGGGCCCGCCTGACACGACTAATTGACGCATTCTGTTACATCATTGCCCCGAGCTCAGATGGCAAATTCATGCCTCGTTGGGTCCAATCTTCTTTAACTTGCCAATTCAACTTCAAAATAATAAAGAATTATTACTTAACTAATCTTCCTCCATCTCGTTTCTGAGACGAAGCTTTAATCGACTCTCGTACAGCCTCATCAGAGTTTGCGTGATCATTAAAAAAAAGCAACAGAACTTCATTCGCAATTTCAGCAGCGTCCTATTTCTCATTGTATTCACTGATTATCTACTGAATTTAATCACATTATGTCATCATGAATAATTTAATCACATTATGTCATCATGGATAATTTAATCACATTATGTAATCATGGATAATTTAATCACATTATGTCATCATGGATAATTTAATCACATTATGTCATCATGGATAATTTAATCACATTATGTCATCATGGATAATTTAATCACATTATGTCATCATGGATAATTTAATCACATTATGTCATCATGGATAATTTAATCACATTATGTCATCATGGATAATTTAATCACATTATGTCATCATGGATAATTTAATCACATTATGTCATCATGGATAATTTAGAATTTTGAGCTAATTCGCTCATTAACGTTGCTTTCATTTTCCCTTTCATCGGGTAAAATATATTTTAATAACTGAAAGAAAAATTGCGGCAAAAACTAAATGAGCCTAAGTCTATTTGAATTTAAAATATTTCAGTAAATAGAGTCGAGCAGCCCGCTCGACTCTATTTACTGAAATATTTTATCCGTTTGTTTCTCTAAATAGGTAAAAATATAAGATTTTCATATCAGCTTAAAATTTAATTGTAGAAATAGTCAATCACATAATCTATATAAAGGCATAAGAAATTCCCACTGGTATACAGCTATGAAATTATGCAGTAAAAATATCATTTCTTATAAAACGTTGAAAGTTTGGAAGCTTTCTATTATTTGCCTTATAAAATTTATTAATTTTAACTCATACTCAAAATATACTTAAAATATACTCAAAAAGCTACTCATCTTTAAAATTCAATGGAATTCGATGATCGTTGATCATGTTAAATATTTTTACAGTGATGAGATATCCGCTGTGTTTAATTATATTCAATAGCATTCCTGCAATGATGATTGGCAGTCAGCCTTTAGTCCATTGTTCGCTCATAGCAAGGATGTTGTATTCCCGGATAGTTCGTATCCTGGACACTGGACCCTTAACTCACTTGAAAGCTCAAGCTATGCAACTTTTTAGCCATTTTAATCCTTTAAATTTATAAGTTCATATAAAAAGCAATCAGTGAGATTTATTTGAAAAGTCTAAGCCAATAGATTATTTACATCAAAAAATATAAATCATTTTATTATCAATTAAGGAAATCTAAACTATGAATCAAAGACAAGAATAAAACTCGAGATTCGTAATCCTGTCTTAATTACTTCAAGGCTCGGATATTCACGGTCGGCTTGCACTGTTTATCTAAAGCCGGAAATGGACTAAAGAACTGGAATTAGCTCTACTGGGCAGCAGACATCTAAATTGAGTTTAAATTTAAGTTCTAAATGAAAATTCTATCAATTTTAGCTGCATCTTTCCGAAATTTCCCGTAGATTATGACAGCAATAATGATACTTTCGATGCATTCTGTTACACTAATAGCCTAATTTTTATTTAATACTTAATAACTGAACAGTAGCTCTTTAAGTTACTGTTTCTAGATAAGTATGCTGTATTTTTCAGCTTATGACATGATAAATAAATAAAAAGTTTAAATGAAAACAACTAGCTACATATAAGCAACCAACTTTATAAGAGATAAACTTATTTTATGTGTGAATCAGATTTTCCTCATAGTCCAGTGTTTATTCTTGTGCTATTCAGTGCTTGTGCTATCTAGTGTCTACGCTTGCCTGAAAGACTAGTTGGTATTGCACTTGTCATGACATTACTGACATCAACCTTTGATGAGAAGTAAACATAAAGATTTTAAGACTCTTGTAAGTAGATGGCTATGGGTTCTGATTTCAATGGAATGAACCTTGCCGTTGTCTTTTATAATGTAACAGAGCTTTTAAAAATTTGTTGCCTTTTTTGAGCTTTTGCTAATTCTTTATATTCTATTAAAAATTGAGTTCCACTATTTAAATATTGGTAAGCCTGCATAATCATATAACGAAATGTTCCCCAATATCTGGCTTGAATGTTTATGCCTCACATTTATAAAAATTAATTAGCTTCAAACCGTCAAAGTACGTGTATAAGCCTACTAGCTCATCACGTTTGGTCGTATTACCTACTCTAGTTTGATTATCTGATGCATAGAGGATATGATTGTACATTATGTTACCATATAAGCATGTTCCCTTATTAATACTATGAAGTAACAAAGAGTATTTGTTGTGTTCATCCGTTTCTCTCTGAACTTAAATATTTCATAATAATATGTATTGGCCATTCTTTCATTCTCACCTTCGTCCAGTTTTAATTTGAAAAGCCACCAATAAGTTATTTTATATTTTCAACGGTGCACGGATGTTCAAAAAGCGGTTCAAAGATAAGCCACATTCAGCTGTTAAAATTTCTTTTTGGAATAAGTTGTTTCCATATTTTAAAATTACACCAATTCTCAAATTAAAACTTTATTATTGTAGCTAATCTAAATAATCTAAATAATCTAAACAATTATCTATAAATTGAGGTAATATTACTGTTCAAAGCTAGTGAAAAAGTTACTGCAGTTGGCCGTATCTCTTTAATCTTGAACAATTATACGAATACTCAAGGCCGAAATTAAAATCAACGCTTATAATTTATCGCATGAAAATACTTTTCACGCCTATTCTGTTTAATGCTTTATTGAAATTCTCTTTCATTATTTCGTGCCAACCCTCATACCGGCTTCAAAGCAAGTTACGCGGCCGTCCTCTTTAACAATGTTCTATCCGACCAGTTAATGATGCTAATGAATCGTTGCTACATGCATAGGTGCTAATGATAGGCTTGCTTCTTATCCTAACAGGCGCCTTGATGTGCAAATTATACTTAAGTACATTTTGAGCGTACTGTATTTGTAATTAGAGATTAATTTGAAAGGAATTTGAGGAAAAGACGATCAGGCAACTATTTATGTCCATTTTGAGTATGCTCATAGCTGTAGGAGGAGTTAGATTACAGTTATAATCATCGCATGATAAAATATAAAGGATGTCTTTGAGTGTAAACGTGCAGCAAAATTGTTAAAACTTTGAGAAGTAAATTAAGAGACTAAATCTTTTAATAGATATCATTTTGTATGTTGAAGAAGACTAGGTATAATTACGTAGAATAATATGATTACCAATTTTTCGATGTGATATGTTATTTTTTCATTCATTACAAATTTTGCCTTCAACTCGCATGGAATTATTTTCTATCAGATTCCTTTTAAAACATAAAAAATTAGCTGAATCCGGCAGAGATATAACTAGTATAAACTAAAATCAGATATTTAGTATTTATTTTATGCAACTAATTAATAGCTTTTTCAGTTTATACTAGACCTATAAACTAAAATAAGCTATTAATTAGTTACATCAGAAGGGCATTCGGTTGGTGAATCCTAGGTTCCAGAAATTGCTTTAAAAAATTCTTAAACTAACTGAAAAAGGTCTATTCGGATTCTGACCCAAGTTAAATTGTTATTCAAGGAAAGATAATGATGATTCATTGTATTATACAATAGCTACTTAACAAAATGTATTTTATACGGTTATAATTTATACTGAATGTAATAAATTAGCAATTTCTAGAGCTAATTGTTGCATTAGATTTATCATCATAGCGTGTCAGTACGTATCGTGCCTCAGGCTTGAAGCTCACTGTCTCGACTCATCCGCTTCCAGTAATGAGGAGGATCCAGTTCAAAGGATACATGACTTTGAAAACTGATTACGCTCCGCATAAAGTAGCCAGAAACGTTGGAATAGCAAATTGCTTATTAGACTTTATTCACTAATAAACCGAGGCAGTATCTGATTTCTAATGATCATCGCTGCAAAGATAAAACTATCTTTTGATGAGCCCGTTGATTGGATATTACTTGAAATATTGAGCAAAGGTTATTAGATAAAACGTTTGCAGTTTAACTGAATATCATTTATATTAGCAATATAGGCTTATGAAAAAAAAATTACCCAGAATTAATGGAAAGACTGGATTATTAATGTACAGACTCAAATTCAACTCCATGGCTAGTTGTTTAGTACACATCATAGAACAATTGAGTTAATCTTTTTGGTGTGAAAGTGCCGGTAGACCAGTGATAGCTGTACGTTTTGTTTGAATCCTGACTTTGCTATAGGACGATGAAACAGCCGTTAAATGTTTTATATGTATTTTTATATATTAGTAACATGTATTAGTTGATTATTTGATTAATTAATTTAAATTGGTTGTTAAAATTGTAATCATAGTTCGATAAAACTTTTAAAATTCAGTTCAATTAGAGATAAGAACTCAAAACAAAGCTAAAAATAAATTAGAATCAGCTATACAAGTACATGTACGCGTAGCTTTAAACGTCTGATTATCAAAAATGGAATGAAACTTTTTCACAATTTTTGAGTACAAATATAGACGGTAAGCATTCGATAAAGAACGAAGTCACTAACGAAGAGACTAACAAACAGACAAATAGATTAAGAACAGACAAGGACAGAAGAGTCAGATTGAAAGATCTAGACAACGAGAAAGACGGATGTAGAAAGAGAGAGAGAAAGAGAGAAAGAGAGAGAGAAGAGAGAGAGAGAGAGATGAGAAGATAGAGAGAGAGATAGACAGAGATACAGAGAAATAGAGAGATGTGTGTGGTGTGTAAGTGAATGCTAGTTGAGTATTCAGACTGAGCAAGAACTCGGTTCAGCTAATCTACTTAATTATTGTTCCTCAGGGTGACCGGCCTCTCCTAAGCCTCTGCTCAGATCTCGACTGTTTTAAGCGAATCTTTCGCTCCAATCTTGAATCAGCGTATATAATGGAATGACTACTCATTGGATACATACTCCCAGGGCACGCACTTCAGTTCAGTGGTCCAGCCAGGGAGGGCTGGGCAATTTACACTCCCCGTTGCTCATTTATCACCATCAAATTTTTGTTAATAAATGCTGATTGTGAAGCGACTAAGTTTTCTCTTTCCTTAAATAGATCGAACGTTTAATAATAACACGTTTATAATTTTGTAAAATGAAAAAATGAGTTCTGTATTTTTGTTCAGAAAACGGTTTAAATTGTTTATGATGCTTTTGCAGGATTTCTTGACATAAAACTACTCTTTGGTAAATTTGAGATTGTAGTCTGATCCCTAACTTTCAATGTGATGAGAGAAAATGTCTGATTGATTTATAGAAATGCTTTTATCTTCACCTACTACCCTCCTTACTTTAAACTAATGTGTTCCCAGTTCTAGTTTTATCGAACCTTCTGCAGCTGCTGGTGCCACTGCACAAGTAGTTCGACTGCCACTAATTACATTGAGCTGCCTAGCGAGATATCTGTACATCTGCAGTCATTTACTTTATTCTGCTTTCACTTCTGCTATGCCTCACTAAAATTAGCGCTGGTAGAGTAATTAAAACTCGAAAAATCTGAAGAATGTCTAGAGGTTTCATGGACCGGGCGTTAGTCTGCTGGTACTGACTTTCAATCAATCATTCAGTTGTTTATGCACTAAATCAATAAATCGCACAATATTCAATTCCTCGTTCAATTATGTGTTCAATTTATTATTCAATTATATATCCGATGAATCATTCAAAAGGATATTTAATTACTCATTCAATCGCATATTCAATTTATTCTTCAATTATATTCTTAGTCATTAATTCAATAATATATTCAATTAATCATTCTATCATAGATTCAGTCAATCCGGCGTTGATTACAATCAGTCAGTTCATTAAATTAATTCAGACAATCAATCAATGTTAGAAATTCCACAACTCAGTCTTTCAGTTAGTCAGTCAGACAGACAATTACGCAAAAGGAAGTTAATTAATCAGCAATGACTAGATTCAGAAATTTATGAAATAATAATTAGTTAGTCCCGCTATTAGGAGATCGTTCTTTGATCCAATCAGTTGTCATTTTGCAAAAATAAAAACTGTTTAATACCCGTAAACCTTCTAATTAACGTATACGTCAATGCAGTGCTCTTTAGAGACAGCTAAGCTGAGAGTGAGTATAAATATGTTCCTTGGATCTACCATTTGACTCTTCATTGATTAACTAAACAGAGTGGATCTGAATAACTTAAAGATACAACAAAAATGCTTTGAATTTAGTGTCGGATAGATACCGTGGAGTTTATTCGCTGGAAGAATTAATCCGGTTGTCATGATAGGATGATGATGGGTGGAAGCAATGCGAGGCTGGGATCATATTTCCATATTGCACAAAGAATCCGACTTGGAATCATCCAGGCGCTGATTACCAGGCAGCCAGGCTAGAGCTGGTTATCTCGCCGGTCAGGCCTCTCTCTCTCGCACCGGGCCGGGCCAACGGGCCGTGCTGATTAGTACTTACTCGTAAATAGTTTGTTTTCTCAGATTATTGGCCTCGTCTATAATATCCAGAGCACTGGCTTAGTGTATCGCAGCAGTTCAGCTGCTGGAAGCCATGCCTTCTTAATATATTGTGTAGATTAATTTAACGCTTTGGTAATAATTGTAGGAGTTACTGCGGAGTAGATTGATGGATTGTTTTGAGCGATAATGCATCGATCGTTATAAAAGATCGTTATAAAAGATCGTTATAAATCGCGCTTTTGTACTAATACGCGTAATTTACTTGAGCGATGGTAAGTTATCTCGCGATATTCTACATTAGTAGTATGGTTGAATGTTATATTGGCTACTATTAATATATTACTCAAATCGAGTTGTGAGAGACAACAGCAAGAGTATCATGACATAACTGTCAGATTTTAAACGTCGATATTAATATTTTAACAGATGTTACAACCTAGAAGATTGTTGCATTTCGTTTTTCTCTTAATAACCTGTTAAGATCGTGAAAGGAAACGTACAATTTATACTGGAGTTTATTAAGTATCAATCAATAAATATTTAAATAAAGAACCCTCTTTCCAGAATGACACTGATAAATGCACAAATTAGAGTCATATACATGTAGATTACTGGCCGACGGACTTGGGTTACAGCAACTAGGTATCTGAAGGTCCTAATAGAGAGTTTACCTGGAATTTAACACAGACATCTTCACTCGAACTTGTTTGGCTCTGATCTTGAATTTGAAGTGTTAGGAATAGTGTACGTTTGAAGTTGTAGATGTAGACGATATTTCGGTAGATTAAGCTTTAAATTTTAAGTTTTCAGTCATTCAATCAAATGGTGGTCAATGACCATGCATGATGCCAGCTATTTTAGTAATAGGGAATAAATAATACTAGAAAAGCATATTCTAAAATACTCTCTCCAATATTGATTGGTCTTGATTGATTGGTCTTGATTGATTGGTCTTGATTGATTGGTCTTGATTGATTGGTCTTAGCGGTAGTTGTTTTTTATCCTAATTATAATATTTTGAAGGATAGAAATAAAAATTCGCACATTTTTGCTAATGTTCATCCACGACGTTTTTTAATGAGCTAATTATAATGATATAATTTTTGTACTTTGCAACTTTTTGTTAGTAAAAATTATATATTGAAAAAATGCGCTTATTAGTCGTCAGTATGTATTAAATAATTCACTAGCATTTTGGTTTGTCTTTCTAATTTCTAGAGTTTTTGACTAATTCAGGTTTAAAAAATATATTCCTATATCAATGGCTGGCTGCATCCTTAATAAAATCTTAATGGGTTTCTAATTTAAATCATCAGCTTCTGCATTCTATTTGCATCACTGGGCAGAACAATGAAAAATTACGTCAGTAGTTATGGTGTTAAAATTTTTGCACTATTTATTTCTTATTCATGATATACCTCGTTATGTTTATCTAGAATATAAATGTAGGTTCATACAACTCCGTTCTTAAGAATATATTTAAATTAGAAATATGCTTTAGTTTAAAATGAATTGAGTTTGTATCATAATATAATTTTTCTTGAGGACTTTCTTATCTGGTAAACGATTGTAATTATTGCGCAGAAGTAAATTATTTACACCGTTCAGAACCATTGTCGATCGTGCTATGTTAAAGATATTGATTGCCAATCTAACTGTTCACTTGTGAGCATCCGGATTAACACCTGTAATATCTAAACTCATTGGAGCGATGATATGTTTGTAATACCATCTTGTGATAGAAGATGCAATAATTACTTTAAGAATATATCGTGCGAATGTGCATTATTCCACCAGAGATGAATTGGATGATCTGATAAAAATTCATATATAGAGATGAAAAGGAAGGCTGAGGATAGAATTGATTGGAAAAATTATATGCCATGAACCTGCTGTTAGGCAGGCACTAGAAGAAGTATACAAGATGACTGATTCCTGTATTACTAGACTATACAAGTACTTGAGAGCTTTAAACGGAAACCTGTCAAATCGAATCATAGAACGCTCCTCCAACACTAAATGAAATCCAAACTATTTAATTTCTAGTGTGTGAATGTAGTAGAATATATTATTCATATAAAATGTACACATAAAATGATAAAAATAATAACTATAAATTTAAATAATACTACTACTTAATATTTATAGCATTGTTCGTTTAAAGTTATTTTAATCTAGATATAGATTTTATTGAACATAACATTAGTTTTATTTTAACATTCGTTTTATATCCGAAAGGTCTTTATAAGTGCCAAGAGCCCTAGGTCTACCCTTGACTTTGCATTGCCTGTTTTACTTTATGATTTTATTGTGCAGGTTGAAAATAAAATAAACAAATAAATATGAAATAGTATTAAGCAAAGAAGAGATGATTTGAAGTGAAATGTTCAAAACGCAAAAATTAAACACATTTTTATTTTGAAAATTATTTCAAAATAAAAATCATTTTCGTTAGCATAAAAGTTTTTAAATTGTTTAAGAAATTTTGTTTAAATCAAAATAATTTTTAAGCTAAATCAAATAAGTTTATCTCAAGAAAGTAGTTGACGAAAAATCCATATTTGTAGCATATCTGATTTTTGAAGAGAATTTAGTGAAAGCTGATTACTTTGTGTGAATTCTTGATTTACTGCATCTTTGATTATTCATTCCGATAGAAACAAATAAATCACGATTTTCAAGACATTATCACATAGAGCTGTTAGTAATAAATTTCATCTAATGACTTTTAAACACATCGATTTAGCAATTAACAGCACGCTTGTAACGACAGCTGCGAGTTGCATTGTCAGTAATTACATTGTTCGAAGAACTGTAGTAAGTCCGTTCAACAACTAATCAATGCCCACCTCACAGCATAGATATAAAATTCTCACTTGATAGACGTCTAAATAATAAATGTATGTAGAACCTGATGACTTCCTGTTATAGGGGCCTCGTGGATGTTATATTGGCAGGAGAGATAACATTTAGTACCGTCGTGTAAACTACGAGATGTACATGTAGGCCTATAATTGAAGCAGATTGGAAGAGCATACACGTTTTTATTGAAGGGACCAAAATATTTTGATGAACTCGTCTGAAATTTATTTAATTAGTCACAAATCAAGAAGTACCTTCTTTGGGTGAGTGTAAAAGTATTCAATTGGATCAATCTGCTATTTATATGCCAAACACTTATAATTAATTAATTATTATAGTTAATTATGATAAATAAAAAACTGGAGTTTACATTTACCACACACTCATTGAACATTATCAGGCATTGTTATAACATCACTGTGTATTCAGGCCTATTATTACTCTAATAACTGCGCTACAGTCCGCGAAGCGTGAAGATTACATATTTTATAAGAAATAATGACAAGCAGTCATACGTTGATATTTTATTGCTTATTTTATTATTTCATTGCCTTGCTTTGTCATTCTTTTAACCACTTGTAGGCCTGTAATCATCTGAGATTTGTTCTTGCGCCATATTGTTTCGATACCATGGCATAAACGATATCGTCAGCAAATCATAGCATGTTAATTATAGCTTTCTTAATAAAAAATATTACCGCAAAATTATTCTAAAATCTGTCTGTATGTAACGAATTACCGATGAACATTTTTGACTAAACACCTTAACTGACATTAGATAAAATTACACAGGCTAATAATATTAATTGAGGATAAGAATTTGATAAAAAGTAATTACTGTAACAACTTTCTTAAGGCAGATTCAAGGAGTTTAAGCAATGTTAAATTCGCGTGATCTTTAATATTAATAATTATAATTGACGTGCCATTTTACATATATATTCACTACGAGCAAGTTCTTAATCACTTTAAACTCCGGTTTAGTCTTCTTAAGTCGTCATTTGGATATTAAAATAAGTCATTTTCTAATCCTTTGATACACTTCAACTATCGAATTTGATTTTAATGACAGGAAGTTAATACGGTAGAATTCAATCTGGTATCAGAGTAGAACAGTTTCAAAACGGGGGATCGGTCTTCAACCACTATTACTTGTAACTACTTATAAAGTACAAATTGAACTTTTCGGCTCTATTAGTGTTAAGAATGAGTGGAATGGACTTTTAAGAAGAGGGGATGAACAGCCCGAACCCCCTTCCTCAAATAATTTACACCCAGTTTCCATTAGAGAAGTCTTAACTGAGTCTCTCGCGGTCGTTAGTTAATTAAGTTGACGGTAACAAGCCGAAGATTCAGAATGGTCACCCCCCCAGGGGCTATTTGCCCCCAGCCCTGACTTTGATTCGTCTTATAATTTAATGCCAGATCTAAAGGATTCTTGTTGGAAATGTTGAGCACCACTGATTGGATTTGTATCTATGGTGACGAGTTGCCCCTCGGTCAATCAATGATTATAGTGTGAAGATGCAAGCGCCTCTCGGCTTATCTCATTACTATGAAATATAACATTCCAATAGAGCTATATGGACACTCAATATTTCAATTACGCTTCTAATTACGATTTATATAAATATCACTTTACATTATTGCTATTTCTGTTACATTCACAAATTCCATAATTTTGTTATAATTGCTATTGAATAGTTGTTACTTTAATAACGATTTCCAAAGTTACAATTTAAATTATTCTCTATTATTCTCTAAATTTGCTTTTAAAGTAATATAGTAATAAATTTATAGTTAAGTTAGTTGGTATTCATAGTATAAAGACTTTGAGTATGAATATGTACCTTGAACCTGCCACTTGGCAGTGAACTGAAGAAGAAGGCAGCGTTATATAGTCGTATATTGCCAATTCTCAATGGAGAGTATTATGTTTTTGTAAGGATGCTCATTAACGTTTTTCAAAGAGAAGTTAGTTAGATAAATTGAGGTTGAAGCTTTTTACATATATCCAATGCCAAATTCACTCCAACATTTTCAGAAGATGTTTCAAGTGACCACACTTATCTTTGAAATCACAATTGTCTCTTCAGTGACACTCGTCAAAACAGCAGAGCGACTGGACTTCATCTCCGCTCATGAGAGGAAGCAAGAGAGCTTGAAGGGAGGTTCCTGTAGTTCATAGAGGCTATTGGTTACAATGTAATACGTCGAATATGGGACTAGGATCGCAATGGAACTTGATTTATAAAACTGTTACCGCAGCTTTAACTGTTATTATACAGCGGAGCTAGTGGCATGTTCAATGGGGCTAGTGGTATAGTCAGTGGGGCTAGTGGCATGGTGTGCGGAGCCACTGCATGGTGAGCGTGGCCAGGGGCATGTGGTCAATTAAATTCGAAGCGCAGATCTGTAAGTGAGGTGTTACATTCTTGAGGAAATATCCCAAAGATAACCTTCGGGAAATAAAAGTGAGGTTAAACTTACATTCAGCCTTTAGCCTTTATCACGGCGCTTGCTTAAGGTATTTCACAGCGTTGTGACGTTGCTTATTAAAGGGTTGTATCTTTGTTTATCACAGAGTTGCATCTTTGTTTATCACAGAGTTGTATCGTTGTATATCACAGAGTTGCATCATTGTTTATCACAGCGTTGTATCATTGTTAGCAGCAAAACCTGTTCACTCTTGCGTTAGCTGCGATTTATTGTAACCCGTTTCCGCCGTATCACCGCACCGCACCGCGGCGTCGTCAGCGCGGTTCGGTGCACCACATTGATGTTATCGAGGAGCTTCGTTAAGAAGGTCAGTAGCGCTGGCTTATTGCATGATGAGTGAATGGTTTTGATTACATTTAGCTCAGGCCGGATTGGCAGAACTTGTAAAAGTCTTATTATAGTTTCTCGTACACTGGCGTCTCGCTACTTAACTTAGAAAGCAGCAATAGAAGGCCTGCCTGCCGAATTACGCAGACGTGAGCCACAGTTCATTAAAACACACGCCGTTCTCATTACTCTGGCCGGAAAACTTGTACGTAAATATTATCAGCGTTTCTAACAATATTTGTTAACCTTTAAACCTGGGTCGTAAAGTCTGGCGAAAATCGTAAGCCTTTTATGTGCAATTCTCACTGAGCCGTCCAGATGGTGTCGTTAAGTTGTAATTACTAAATTATTGTGTTTTGTTAATTGTGCAAGCTCTTTTCTCTGTGCTCAAATATCTCTATATGAAATTTTATCAAACACAAGCATTAGGATTTGACAGAAATTGGGCATAGTCGATTACTGAGGCAGAAGCAATATGTGCCTTCAATTTTTTAATATCTATGACAAATTTATAAGTATATTTAAGTGTTACTTTTTAAATCGAGTCCTCGTTTACAATGCTCGATCATTTTCATATTTAACGCATGAGTTATTTGTTAACCATTCAGGCATTCTATGACATCCGCAATAGATCACTGATTTAGCGTGCTCCTTAATGAGCGCGATATAGGTACCCAACTCGGTTCCAAAAAAGCGGAGATCATAAAATTATTGATGAAGAGCGTGATGAGGAGAGTTAGGGTTAGGGGTATTTTAACCAAGAGCGACAGCAGGTACTTAGATTATATTAAGCAGATTAATTAACGAGTATAGACTGTTTAGTTATTACTTGTTACATGTACATATATATATATATATATATATATATATATATATATATACATATATATATATATACATTATATTCATCTACATTCTACATATGTTATATATACATATTTATATATAGTAAATATATCAAGCATGTAATTTTATATCCAAATATTGGGGAGGGTCATTCTCAAATGTGTCCACCACTCTAGAAAGTGTGGGACATGTTCCTCCCCCTGTTGGCTCGTGAGTGGCGCTCCTGGCGCCATAGAATATAATTTGAAAAATATAGGGACACGCATTGCAGCATGTTTGAATATTAGCGCTTGTTTTACGTGTAATTAGTTAGTTACGTTTCATGTATAGAATTTTCAATATACAGTTATATGAATAATTAAAATAAATAGCACTGTTAGAGCTTATTATTCGGTAATCATCTCAATGAGTAATTACGTAAGGACGTGTAATGTCGTAATGGAGCTTATTATGCAGGCCAATATAAGGGCCTCGGGTTTGTCTGCTGGTTTGATAATGAACAATTAAGTAGGACCATTGGTGGATGGGTAATATCTACTACGAATAAAGCCCAGTACCATTTCTACCTTTTCTACCAAAACTTCTGACTTCATTCCGTAATTCTACTTCTTACTCTAATTCTACGAGTCCACTGTCTACCATGATCTCACTTGTCTAGCTGGTAATTCTGTGGGTCCATCTAGTACTTCTGATCGCCAATTTTGTAATTTAGCATGTCTACTCTATAATTCTGTATGTATACATCCTTTGCATGGATCTCTACAACTGTATATCAATTTTATGTCCTTCAGTTCAACGGTTAATTCTGCGTGTCCAGCTTTAAATTTAATATTTTCTAGTTCAACCTGTAATTCCCTTTGTATGCATAATCAGTAATTCTACGTGTGATGTTCTTCTACACATTTTGCTTCGGATGACACATTGTTTGAATTCAATGAAATATATTACTAATGCGAGAGCGTGATATCGTAATTATTTCTGCTTTTAAATGGCTTTTAACTGGCATCCACATTTTCACAGACCAGTTGAATATCATTCTCTCCAATAAATTTGCTCGAAGCAATCTAATGTAGGTATTGTATGGCCGGGCTAAATGACGCCGTAAGGGTTGTTTTAATAAAGCTACAAGACAATGGGGGTATGTGTGCGCATGGTTACGCTTTACTGACCGCGCGTCAAATGAGTTAGCATTATTATTGCTATTGTGTCGCCTGGCTACGTATACTCGTAATGATAATAAGCTGCATGTATATACACTAGAGTAGTTCTGAATTAGGCTTGCCTTTGTCAGTCTGATTGCAATGAAGGCACATTTGTATAATGAAACAGTAATTATACTCTATAGACGATCGTGATGGTATGATATAGAAGGTATAGAGTTATAATAATGAGAAATCTTTTACTATAGCAGAGTTTGATGACAGGTAGCAAGAGGCATGTTAGCAGTTTGGCTGGATATTTTCATTAGTGGATTTGGCCCTTTAGTTAACTTCCAAACTAGTAAAAGCTGTTGAACTATATCGGGTGTGATAATTATTAATTAGTCTAGTAATAAAAGTTACAGTTCATTCGTTTGCAACTTAGTTACTTATTTAAGTTAGTTAGTTCTATTTATGCATTTATGTTACTTATTTATTTAGTTAGTTAGTTCTATTTATATAGAGTTTTTGCTTCTTCGCTTATTTAGTAAGTTTGTCAAGCGTGTTGTGTCCGGGTTGCTGAAGAATAGACCAACCGTAGACCGCACTTGCTGTAAAAGGCGACAAAGAGGTATTTGTCTAGCGTTTTGTGTTCTGGGTTGCTGAAGAATAGACCAACCGTGGACTGCACGTGCTGTAAAAGGCTACAAAGCACTAAGATACAAACCATCGCCAGAAAGGGCATTCGGTAGGTGAGCACTGAGAACCTAAGCTCCAGAATTTGCACACAATTATCCCCATAATAAACTGAGATTCAACGGAAGATGATGATGATGATGATGATGAAGTATTTATCAAGCACTTTCATTAGAAGAATATATTTTTCTTTCAGCAGATGGCAAGGATATTATGACATACGAAGAACCCGGAGTAAGTCGCCCATCCAATCCAGATATGGTAGAACGCTTCAGTGATACAAATTGTAAGTCAACCAAACTATTGCTTTATTATTGGCTTTAGTAATAAAACATACTATATAGCTATAAAATAAAATTCTAAAGCTGTACATAATCTTAACGTCCGTTCTCGTATAACAAATGCCGCCAGAGACGGTTAAACGAGACTTCAAATTGACGTCCCTGACCAACAAGCCGGTGACAATTCCAAATAGTTGTCGTTGATTGATAGACAATCAGTAAAGTTTTATCATCCAACAGCATCGAATATTCAGTTGTGGCAACTCCAGAGCCACGAATAGTCGTTGTTAAGATAAGGATAGTGAAGTTTCTGTTTGGACTACGCCATTATATGGATCGGAAACATGGACATTAAGGAAAGAGAATGTCAGGAAACTCGAAGCGTTGGAAATGTGGATATGGAAGATTGGAGAGGAATAACTGGACCCAAACAACTACGAATGAAAGGTCTTGAAGGGAGTGGATGCAGTCTGCAGATAGACAGTTGATAAATGCTAAGAAATAGGAAGAATTGGTTAGGCCACATGGTAATGGGAGACGTTTCTAAAGGAGGTCACATAAGATAGAATGGAAGGTAAGAGAAGCAGAGGCAGACTAAGATTAGGAATGTTAGATGATTTAAAGATCCACTCATATGTGGACATGAGGAAGAAAACTGAAGACTGAGAGAAGAGTGGAGGCGTTATATAAACATGGACCTGCCAGTATAGTCAGTGCACTAAGATATATATATATATATATATATATATATATATATAATTTTTATATATTCATTTAAAGAGAACATATATTAGTCCTGTATAGAATATATATGTATTATATATAATATAATGTATATAGAATATATATATATATATAAATATATATATATATATATATATATATATATATAATATATATATATGGAGTATACATGTATATCTGATGAATGCAGTTGCAAAGAGTGCTATATACATGTAAGAGAAATTAGGAGTGTCTGCAAGCTTTATTAGTAATTTACTGCGCTGATCATTTTTGATGCTGTCACTTCAATCAGTGGCCTATAGATTCTTGCTCGAAATTTTAATTTAGCTTAAACGTTGGTGTTCTTGTCAAAATGTTAGAAATAAATGTGTATGAGGCCTATTCATTTAAACTCTCCTGTGTCTAGAATATATTATTATGATTTCTTAATACTGAGTACGTGTATATGCATATTAGGGATCATCTAGATTAAGCGTTAATTCAAGGAGACTCACTTCATTAGTGGAATATCTAAAGGTTTTTTTACTATTCAAGTCATCCGAATATGATAGAGTCACCATGCGGAAAGAATAAAGGACTTAGAGCATAACGCTCTATTTTAAAATAAGATTCTTTTCAGCACTTGGCAATTAAGTCGGTGTCGCGTTGGTATTATTAATCGTCCGATATATTCTGTAGCAGTGAAAATTTAAATTGCAGATAATTAAATATTAGAAAAGTACGCTAGTTTACAGTAAACAGAGATAGCGTGTTGTGCTAATGCAGACACTTGGGCGCCAGTTAAATTCAGTTAAACCAAATCAAACATTATTATGATTCCTATGCGCCACTCTGCAATCAACTAAAGTTAAACTCGTTTGCCTAGTTTTAACTCACTAGCCTAAGAATGAAATTGATTAATTTAGGCGAGTCTTCTGAGTAGTTTACACAAGTTATTAAGTATGAATTAATTTAGCTGATTTAATTCTAAGCGCATGGACTGGCATCGCTAATAGATGTACACAATTAGCAAATCTTTAAGAATGATAATAGTATCAGCCATAAAAGTGAATATATTAATAAATTATTGTGTTTTAAACTACGCAGTTGTTTATATAAAAACACTGTATTTAGCCTGCTTTTGTTTTGTGTAGTGTTTTACCACTCAGTATTTCCGAGTGTTGATTGCCATGTGCATTTTGTCTTAATTAAGTCATGCCAGAATATAAATCAGACGTCTTAGTTTAAACTTATCTAGAGTAAACTAATTAAGCAATTTCTTAATAAACTGCGCACTTGTGCTTTTAAGTTCATTAACTATGTAGATTAGCTCTTTCGTGATGAAATTTGCTGCTAATCCCATTATCACCGCATTCTGCACTGAACACTACACAGACCTTAAATTTCTTGCATAATTTATGAGAATTTTCTAAGTAAATTATATTTTAAGTATTTATTATTAATTTTCTCAAAGAGAATGTTAGTTTTGAATGCAAATGAAATTTTATCTAAGCGAATGTTAATTTTCTGTAAGTGAATATTAGTCGAATGTTAGACGAAATTGCGTCTCTGACATTGCTTTATGGCGAGGAACCAAACGTTAAATTCTTATTGATTGATTCATATTGATTAGCATTAGGAGTTTTGTAAGAGCAAAGCAAAGTAGGTACATAGGAAGGCAATATAAAACATACAGAGCCCTCAAAATATTATTATTAGGGCATTCTTATACAAATCATTTCGACAATAAAGGATTTAAAGGTAATAGTTTGTTTAGTAGTAAACTGAATATTAGATTTTTAAAAGAAATTTGTACTGTGGGCTTTCGTCGTGCGTAAACTAAGAAGAGAGAGAGAAAAATAGAGAGAAAGAGAGAGAAGTAGGGAGAGAGAGAGAGAGAGAGAGAGCGAGAGAGAGAGAGGATAAGAGAAAGACATATGAATGTTTCTGTATAATATTGCCAGCGCAATGCTGTTCGTGTAGGTTAGGTTGGCAGCAATTAGCAGCTGGAAGTCTGCATTTTGTCTTCTTTAATCAGATTCATTTCCGATTGCTTAGACAAACACACAAACGCATTCAGTCCATCTCGACGGCTTCTTGTTTAAACCGTCATAACCGCTAGTTCTGCTACCCGTTATAATTTCGTGTATTGTTAAATATAATTGTTATTTACATCTATCGATTTGCTCTATCTTGCTTGTGATTATTTCGCGAATAAATGCTTCATCGATAATTTATTATTTATAAAATTGTCTTGGAAATTGCGGTGAATTTGTTCTGTCTATAAGTGTATTGCGCACATTCATAGGAATATTAAGTTATTTTTAAGAAACTTATATAATCCTATAGAATTGTCAAGATTTTTTATTGTCTCGCTTAGCTATGAGCTAAATGTTCCATCATTAGCTCTTTGATGAGTTCAAGAGTAATGATAATATATCAAACGAAAATCCGAATAATTTCGTATGGGAAGACTAACACAGATACCGAGTAAACGAACGGTACACCACTTCAAAGGATATACTGTATACTTTTTAATTGAATGTGATATTATGATGTTGATACAACATTCCGAGAGGATAAACTTATTTGAATATGGAATGCTCGTTTATGGGTTAGAAAGATAACGATGGGTTGAAATATGTAACTTGATTCGACCATTTGACCAGAGAGAGAGTGAGAGAGAGAGCGAGAGATGGAAAGATAGAGATAGTTTACAGTTAAATGTAACAGTGCTATGTTTTAACTCTAGTCAAGTTTGTATAGCTTGGCTAGTGATAGAAATACAAATGAGGTCAGTCTTGCTTATACGGTACAGGTGCTGTAACATTCATGTATCTGTGACATTACTAAATTAGTAAGAATTAGTTAACTAATTATTCCAATAAATCACTCCGTTAATCTATCTATAAATTACATAGTAAAATAATCAATTTAGTAAAACAAAGACACTGCCTCCTTTACATATTTGCATATGTATGTATGGATGTACTAGTTTGTCTTGTACAGTTTAACAAGTGAATGGAAAAGTACAGATAAGACATGTGTTGAACTCTCTACCAATCACTACTACATCTGTCTTACTTAACTCTTCAAAAACTGCTACAAATTTTTATAGATTTAAAACTTCTTAACTCCTCTCAAGTATAAAAAACTGAAGTAAATTAGAAAGATGACAAAAGTCTTCAAAAAATATCAAAATTGAACAACAAACCTGATTAACCTGTTGACGTCCCTAACATTGCCTTATGGCGAGGAACCGGACGTTAAATTTTTATTGGTTGATTGATTGATTGAATGATTAATGCAGGCAAGCAGATAAAGGACTCAACTTCTGGAGGAGGGAGAGGAAAGGATGGAGATCATTCTGCGGGTCCTGACCAGCCGTACGGTTATCATCCGATGGAACAATCATCGTCATCATCTGATAGAAAGATATCATGCATACTCTGCTCTGAGCAGATTGAAGGCAGAGATGAATTGCAGAGCCACCTCATAAAGGTATGGACCTGTTAAATTAGTCAACTTGATAATTGTATATATATATTAAATATTGTATGTATATATATATATATATATATATATACAGTATATATATATATATATATATATATATATATATATATATATATAAACTTGGTTTGAACCACGCTATTATATGGATGAGAAACGTGGACTTAAGGAAGGAAGATATTAGGAAACTAGAGGCCTTGGAAATGTGGATTTGGAGAAGAATGGGAAGGAATAGCTGGACTCAAAACGTTACAAATGAGGAAGGTCTGGAGAGAGTTGGAACAGATAGACAGTTGATAAATGTATTAAGAAATAGGAAGAAGAGATGGATAGGACACATTCTAAGGGGTAAAGTCTATAAAAATGGATCACAGAAGGTAGTATGGACGGAAATAGAGGCGGAGGCAGGCCGAGATTAGGTATGTTAGATGACTTAAGGACCCACTCATATGTGGAAATGAAGAGGAAGTCGGAAGACAGAGATAATTGATATAACTTGATATAAAAAGAATGTTGATATAACTAACATGATGTTTATAAAATGTGCTTAATATTGATAGAATTAACCTAATTTTGATGTAACTAACACAATATTGATACGATTAACTTAATTTTGATATTATTAGCATAATGATTTGATAATTAATTGGCGTCTTTTTCTTTATTCAAGGGTTATTTAGTCAGATGACGCTTGAAACTATATCTGAATCTTTTGCATTTTAGGCAGCGTTCCTCGGCCCAAGCCATTCCTAGTAGACAATCTTTTAATCCATTTAGACTAGCATAAAAACCGTTGCGGTCATTCATTATGACAGCTGGGTATTGGTTGATTGATTTATAGATTATTTGATTGATTCATTCATTGATTGTTTTAGACCCACAGAGTAAAGCCAGATACACTACAGAGCATTTTATCGCTCGTCGACTCTTCGCGCTCTCAGTCCAGGGTTTCTCGGTCTTCCTCTTCTGCTCTTACCAGTCCATCCAAGATGATATTCAGTAAGGAGAAAGATGAAGATCCAATCTATGTGAAAGACACTTCAGCGCTGGGATCAACAAGAGAGTCAGAGGCAGGAAATAGATCTGAAGTTAATGACAGAGGAGAGAACGAAAGAAAAATAAAACAAGAAATTTTAGAAAGCGAAACAATTCGATTGGCGGAGGAAGGTTTGTGGCCGTTTTCTAACGAAGTACTTATAACGGTATTCCAAAGCTCGTGCATATAAATGACATTCATTTATAAGAAGATTTTAATTTAATAACGAGAGTATAATTATGAGTATATAAATAAAACAAATCTGATTCATGTAGCTATGCATTACTTTACACATCGATTCAAGCTTGCAGAATATCAAATTGTGACTAATCAGTACTTTACGCAACTGTTGATGCTTAAACACTTGATTATCTCACTAGTAACTACGGCCATTAGTAGAATAAAATATAAATCATCTTCATTTGTTAATTAAATATGGTGAATTCTGACAAACAATCCCATTCGTAAATCGTATTCATTGCAAGATATTAACATTTATAACGGATGAAATATTTTGATGATTCTACGTCTTCCAAATACTTTGTCATTTCTGCTGAGAAGCACGTTGAATTCTATCAATTTCAAGAACAGTGTGTATTAAAATGATAGATCTAAGGCACAAAATATGCTTCGCATACAATACCATGTAGTGAGTATCAGTTAACACATTAATCGTTAAGTCAAATTAACAAAGTAATCGTTAATTAAGTCGTTAAGTTAAATAATTTGTTATATATAAAATGTATCCTTCATCTTGGATAGATGCTTGGGAGACTGAAGTAATTATTTGCTGAATTAAGAATTAAGTATCAAGTATTAAGTCGACTGTTTGTTGTTTTTTCTCAGGGAGACTGCACAATAAAGTCAGCCAAAATATATAAGATAATGAATACTTTAATTTCTAAGAACAGTTAGACATGACATCTGTTTCACATAGAAAATGAAATCCAAGTAAAAGAAATAGGTCCTGCATTAATGAGATGAAGGTTATGAATATAGTAAAACTTAAGCGTTGATTTAATTTTCAATAATTTTAGTATTTTTTTAAATTCATTTTTAGCGGCCGCTGACGCGATGTTAATCACCGATAAAGATTTAACGTCACCAGTGTCAGATGGAGCAGAGTTTCGTTGTACCAGTTGTGAGTCCGTATTTTCATCCATCGATGATCTTTGCGCCCATCAGAACGAGCTGGGACACCTCGAGCTGACGCAAACCTCAACGGGACCCGGGTATGTGTGCTGGAGGTCCGGCTGCACGGAACAGTTCCACACGGCTCAGGCCGTTCAGCAACACTACCGAAACCATCACTCCTCCGGACCTCGACGTCAACCTACTGAATCAGACATCACCACCTACTGTCATCGATGCAGTCAGTGCAGTCTGGCTTTTAAAACTGAAGAATCTCTGAAAGCTCACAACAATTTTCACATCATTCGTATGGCAACGAAGTGTCTGGTGTGCGAGAGAATGTTCGAGTCGATCGGCGAAATGAAGAATCACGTGGACAAGGAGCATCTGAAGGACATGACGGAAGAGGAAGTGAATCGCTTTAAGGATAATCTTGCCGCAGCTTCGTCACTAGCGTTACTAGGAGGATCTACTCTGCTGGATGAATACTCCAGCGCTGATGTGAGCGATAAATCGAAAGCAGAAGTCAATTCTTCAACGGATGCGGCTGATGTGGTCGACGAAAGAAAAGATGGATCGGCGAGTAGTTTTCATCAGGAATTATTTTCCAAATTTGATGAAAATTTTAACTCCAGTTTGCCAGACGGAGATATGGATTTGCAGGACTTACAGCAAGCTTACGAGGATTACATTCGTAGTCAACCGGATCTTCAGCAAGGATACATACTACACAAATATAAGTGTCATCGATGCAAAGTTGGTTTTCCAAAAATTGGATATCTTTCCGCTCACAATAGAACTCTTCTACACCGACAGGGAAGTAAAATTGGTCATCCACTGGAGAAATATTTTGACCCGAATCGTCCGTTTAAATGCGAGATTTGCCTGGAATCGTTCACACAGAAGAACATTCTGCTTGTGCATTATAATTCCGTGTCGCATCTTCACAGGTTGAAGCAGCATCAGATGCAGATCATGCAGTCAGGGGCAGTCTCCCCTAAAGTCGAGGCAGAGTTCTCAAGAAATCGTAACAATTCAGAATTCAACCAGCAGTCAAGCAGCAGTAAGCAGTCGGGTGATGGCAATAGAGATGTGAGCTTGAAGAGAACTGCAGATTTTGAATCCGTCGCTTTGTCGAGTGGGAATTATAAAAGTGGAGAGAATTCAGAGGCTTGCCCCTCTAAACGAATGACGTCATTAAACCAAGATGGAGTTAATCTTATGAATTCATTTAATTGGAATATCGAATTTAATCAACGAAATAGTCCCAGATGCGACAGTAAGAAATCTCCAATCGAGAGTGCTGCCTATGGTAATTACCGACCCAGTTCATCAAATCAAAGCTATAATTCTACTTCTGCTATGGCAACTCCGACTACCCCTGTTTCAGGAATTGATAAAAACAGTTTTGAAAACTTCGATTCAATGGAGAAGTTTTTTCAGTCGATGTATAGCAAAGGATTTTCTTCAAATCTGTTTCCTGGGTCGAAAATGTGCAATCAGTCTATGCCACAGCTCACTGCCAATCATTCTTCACACGATAAGATTGCCAGCATTAATTCTTCTATTAATTCAACTCCTTCTAAGCAGCTTCACCGATCAGAGGGCAGCAAATCTGATGAAGTTAACCATCATCAAAACCCCAGTGCTAGCTTTGGTTGCACTTTTCCAAATATAACTATCCCACATATTTGCAAATACTGTGACGCCATGTTTGCGTCTGCAGAATTTCTGGCGCAGCACAAGAACACCTGCAGAATAGCAGCTCTTGGTCGTCAGATGGCGTCCAATGGAACTCTCTCGTATAGCATTAGTAAATCTAACCTCTACATGGCGCTGCTCGAGAATTTTGGATTTGAATGCGTTATGCAGTATAATGAAAATCGCCAGAAGTTGAAGAAGGCAGACGTTGCAATGCAGAATGAAAATGAAAACGAAGAAACATCGAATAACACTAAAAATGATTGCGTAGAAGATTCTACTGAACAAGAGAGAAATGGCAGCGCTGAAGAATCCGACAAGAAAGAAGAATTTGAAAATCGTGATGCAAATAGCCAGATGGAAGTGGTTGAAAATAGTGCAGAGAAAAGTAAAGAAAATCTCGATCTGCCAGAAATACAAAAAAGCGAATGCCGACACTGTTCGAAGCAGTTTTCCAGCATATGGGTTTTGAAAGCTCATGAGGAAGAAGTCCATAAAGCCGTTCTACCATTTGACAGAGTCCTGGAATTCGGAAAGTACTTCGTTAAAATGATGCAAAATAAGCAAAAAGCAATTATAAATTCGACGGATTGTAAGACAAGTTCGGACGTACTGACAGTTGACAGTAAACTTAATAAGAAATCTGATATTAGACTGCCAAATTTTCCTGTTTCGTCTGGAGAAAGTTCCAACTATCCGTCAACGCCTTTGCCCTTGCCTCTAGATTTCTACAGTAGCCAGGCGGCCCAGATGTTACAGCTTCCTTTCCTGATGGGAATGAGTATGCTGCCACCACTGCTTCCGATGATGCCACTGGGAGCAGAGTTGTTTGGAATGCCTCCTTTTCCTCTACTTGATCCAATGATGTTCCTGTCGCAGCAGCAGCAGCAGCAAAAGCAGCTGGCACAGCAGAGTCAACCAGCTGATGTGGGGTCAGTCTCTTCGATGTCGAGCTCGTCGTCTCAGCAGAAATCTGGACGCACTCGTATCAACGATGAGCAGCTGAACATACTCAGAGCTCACTTCGACATTAACAACTCTCCCAGCGAAGAACAGATCATAAACATGTCGGAGAAAACGGGCCTTCTCCCCAAAGTCATTAAGCACTGGTTTCGCAATACACTTTTCAAGGAAAGACAGCGTAGCAAGGATTCTCCGTATAACTTCAGTATACCGCCGTCAACGACGCTCAATTTAGAGGAGTACGAGCAGGCTAGCAAGCAAGCGAGGAACGAACCATCCACTTCAGTAAAGAGCGAAACGTCTGTTACGTCCACTGATTCCCAGCAATCGTCCGCCTGCAGCGCCAAACCGTTCAACAACAAACCTCAGTTATCTTCTGTTAGTAATGGACCTGCCATGCGCACTGATTTCAAGTCACAGGAAGACAAAGGTAGCGAGAGACTACAACTTCCTATTGCTCCAATAATTCCAGCTTCCATGCAGCGCCTGCCGATCCCGAATCCATTTCTCAGTCCAAACTCGTCAGATTTATCTGCAGCAATGCTGTCTAGTCTGATGCAGATGGCTCCTTTATATATGCCACCGAATGTCATCCCCCCGGTTCCAATTATTCGCCCGAATGTGACAAAACTGGAAAATTCTCCGATGTCAACCTGCCAGGCGCTATTATCAGGAAATGGCACTTCGTCGAACTCCTCTCAAGAACGACGTGCAAATAGAACAAGATTTACCAACACTCAGATGCAGATTCTGCAGGAGTTTTTCGAGAAGAATGCTTATCCAAAGGACGACGAATTAGAGAGTTTGTCGAAGATACTGGATCTCAGCCCGCGAGTTATTGTTGTTTGGTTTCAGAATGCTCGTCAGAAGGTTCGCAAGATTTACGAGAATCAACCTCAGCTGCCATCCCGGGCCGGAAGTGGAGAGGATAGTCTCGCAGGTTCCTGTAATAACACTCTATCCGCCGAACCTAATTATCAGTGCAAGAAGTGCAGCACTACCTTTCAGCAGTACTACGATCTGATCAAGCACAAGCGAACTGTCTGCTATCAAGACGAAGAAGGGGAAAATGTGACGACTGCCTTTGGTAATACAGAAGAAGTTTGCTACTACGACGACGATGAAATGGGAAGTCAGTCGAGTGATCAGAGCGCGTCGTATGACTCTGAAAATGTTTCCAAGATATTCTCTGGAATTGACTATCGCTGTGAAAGATGTACTTTGACGTTCACGGACCTGGATAGCTGGAAGAACCATCAGAGCGTTCACACCAGTGCTCAAGTGTCCAGCGAGATGAGCGTCAGACCAAGCACTGCCACTGGTAACCCCTACAGTGATGTCGCAGCAGCTGGAAATTATTCCGCTGGCGGAAGTGCTGAAGATTCCTTCAATTCCAAACAAAACTGGTCTGATGACGGAGATTGCAAGGACGAACATCCTAAGGATAAGAGAATGCGTACAACCATCCTACCGGAGCAGCTCGACTATCTCTACCACGTCTATCAGTCTGATTGTAATCCGAGCAGAAAACAGCTCGATGCTATCGCCACTAAGGTGGGTCTGAAGAAGAGAGTCGTTCAGGTATGGTTTCAGAATACCCGAGCGAGGGAGCGCAAGGGTCAGTACAGAGCTCATCAGCAGCTGATACATAAACGATGCCCATTCTGTAAGGCTCTCTTCAGAGCCAAGTCAGCACTCGAGGCTCATCTAGCCACCAAGCACCCCGAGGAAATAGCTGCAACCGATATTAATGTGGATAATATTCCAGATGAACTATCTGACGGAAGTTCTACCCAGGTCGGTCAGCCAGAACCGATTCACCGTCCACCTTCGTCGAGTTCTAGTTCTTTGTTTGGCAGCCTGCCAAGTCCTTTAATTCCAGGATTGCCACAAAGTTCGAGAGTACTGGGAAATGCTGATCTTCTACAGGCAAACATGCAAAGATTATATGAGGATTCCTTTAAGAAGTATATCGATGAGTTGAGTCACGTAAGTCATCAGATCAAATTCGAGTTACCTAATCTACACCCACCGGAAGCCACGTCTACGCCTATAAAGAACTTCAAACAAGATGATGCACCTCTTGATTTGCGCATGCCAGTTTCTGCAAGTGGGAATCACACCAATGTTCTAAGCTATCAATTAGATAATGATGATTTCATGATGAGAAGACAGTCTATGGCGGATGATTCAAGATCTGAGAGCGTCAGATCGGAGAACAACGACGACACAAGCCAAGCAGGAGGCACCACCGGCAGTAACGACTCGCCTGCCTCTCCTGCCAACTCTAACTCAAATCAGTTTAAACCACAAAACTGGCAAGCTGGTAAAAGATACAGAACTCAGATGTCCAGCATGCAGATAAAAGTCATGAAAGGAATTTTTATCGACTACAAGACTCCAACTATGTCAGAATGCGAGGTGCTAGGGCGTGAGATTGGTCTTCCCAAGCGAGTGGTTCAGGTTTGGTTTCAGAATGCTCGTGCTAAAGAGAAGAAGAACAGTTTGATTGGCTCTGAGACATCGAGCCAGTGTGGTTCCGTATCATCGATGCAAACTAGCTTGATCTCCAATCCTAATCCTGATAAATGCTCTCTCTGTGGAATCCAGTATTCGCTGCAGTACACAGTACAGGATCATCTTTTCACCAAGGGTCACATCGATCACGTCAAGGCAGCGGTACGTGGGCAGAGAGAAGTCTCTATCAGCGGTGGGCAGGAGCAACAGGCTAGCGAAGATCCTCTGCAGCGCAATAAGATGTCGTCAGATTTCAAACAAAAGAGCTATTCGACTGCAGGAACACCGAGATTATCACAGTCGCATTCAAATGACCGTGGAGGTACGCTTGTTTCTTCGTGTGTTTTTAATTTTCCTCTTTTATGTAGCTTTTTGCTGACAAGGCGAGTTACTTGCATGAAAATCTGTGTGGTTTAGAAATAGTTGATGAATTATCACTGCTTATTTATTATTTTGAGTAATTTAGTTCATGGTACTTGCATATAAATATCTGTGAACAACGTATTAATTAATGGCTAATTGGTACAAATTTTTCAACGATATGAACAAATTTACCAAAGAAACCCTCACGCATGGAAGATGTGCCCTTTCAAACTTTCAGGCCTATTTACCGCTATCTAAAGATTTATTTATAATTGGTGCACTTAATTTTTGTGAAGCTCATTGCGCAAGATTAGACAGCAATTTGACATAATTTAGTACTATTTACATTGATAATTCATTCATTTATGATTTAGCGTTCATTTCCTCTCCTAAGGCCGTGTAAGAGACGTCAAATTATTAGTCTTGGTAATTCAAGGTCTCATCTAATTAAAAAGAATGAATGATCGTGTGGTAGCTAATTTAATTTGTGCTTATTTTATTAAAAAATAATTTCATTTAACTAATTTTAAACTGAACCATTGCTAATTAATTATTCTTGCTGTTGTTCTCATATATTGAGATATTAAGATATTTTTGTTATAGTTTATTGATCAAATTTCTTGCTGTTTTACTTTGATGTTTCTTTTAAAAGTACTAAAGTCAATTAATTGTTGTCATACATTAAGGTGTCTCATTGAAGAATGAAGTCGTACCATATACCGACAGTCGGTCGCAATCCCTCTCTGCCAGTTCTCTACCTCCAGCTCTGAGCAGCTCTCTACTCAGTCCATTCTCCGGCTACCCCCTGCCTCCAGCTGACGTCATGAGCATGATGCCCTATTTGTATCCTGGAGGTGGTAATATGCCCTTCATTCCCCCAGCTGCACTTTCAGGTCTGTACCCCCCCTCTCTCCCTCTCTCTTTCTCCCTTATGCTGGTATTCTGCCAAGTGGCGGGTCCAATGTACATATTCTTAGTCAGAGTCCGCTTTCAAGCACCTTGTGGAATACTGAGCAGATCAGCAAGTCGATCCCCTCAATAAAAGGATATCCATATGTTATGTGCCTATAGTTTGGGGAAAATGGCTTCTAAAGTGATTTCTCTATTTGTACTCCTCCTTGTTTGGCTAGAAAAGCTGCTACTGTTTACTTCATCTAAAATCTCATCATTAAATTACTTTATACGAAGAACTCTTCATTTAATCTTTGAAAAGTTGAGATTTAGTAGAATGCTAGCAACCACAATGGGATGGTGGAATGTAAGTTGTTTCCAGTTATATAATTTTAGGGTTACGGGATGATTTTCTTCTTCAGTGTCTTTGTAAATTTCCTTCTGCATTCGTGCCACAAGGATCTCAATTTGATTCATTCAGTTTTGTATGCTGTTTTACCCTCATTTTAGACTTAGCTGTCTCAGATTATCTCATTGATTAATGTATTGTCAATATTCTAAGTGTTCGGAACACTTAGAGAAGTAAAATTTTCAATTTTGTTCATATTAGATATTTCCTTCCAATAGGGAATCAGACTTCTAATGACATTATTTATTAAACCGTAATTTTTAGCGAGTTTTTCTTAATTTAAATTTCTTACTTTATTATCTTACTTTTCATATCGATATACAATTCGGTTTGCAGATATATGTAAAATTTATTGTTGACGCCGCAAAATTTTTTAAAGATATCCTGAAGAAGTGGAAATATAAGCTTCTACACCAATAGATAGAAAAACACTTAGGTAAATTTGAGTAATTAATAATTTCTGCATATCGTTAGATTTTGATTAAATAGATTTTATGAAAATATTTCACCTTGATTTCAGAAATATATTGATGAACTTTGTAATATGTTACTATTAGTCCATAGAAGAGGTCAGTAACATATTCTAAACTATATTCAATTTCTAGTAGACAGTATGTTTAATTGGTTTCAAACTATAAAATAGGCCTATATTTTGCTAATATATATTTTCAGGTTCCTCGGCCAATATGTTCATGTATGATCCAACTAGTTTTGGTACCCCTCTTACACTTCTTCACATCCCCATGAAAGCAATCCAACAAATCCAGGATAGAGTGGCCGACAAGGACTGTGTCCTAACCTACTACACACAGGACTGTAATAGTTTCTCGGATCTCAAGCGATTTATAAGTCAGGACAATTGGAACGTTGCCAAGAGAGCGACAATTGATGTAGGATACATCTGCAAGAAATGTCACATTGTGTACCCTGGTAGGTCGGCCTGTGTCAACCATCAGAAGAATCAGTGCTATAAGGGCATTGACGTTAGCGAACTGAAACAATCGATAGTCAAGTTGGAACAGCTGCAGTACGAGTGTTCTGTGTGCAAGGTTCGATGTTCAACTGTTGACGAATACAAGGAACACTGCTCACAGGATCAGCACAGGAGATCACTTCACTCGTCAACTCCAAATCAATCAATCAGTAATCTCGTCGACAAATCAATCACATCTACTTCGTCTAGTGACACGGCCATTCTCACAGCATCCCATGAAGCGGTGGCAAGCGTGGGCTAGAATGCAGAGGTTTGGGCAGACTATGCACTGCCCATATGCCCATATTCTAGTGAGATTTACAGCCTAAATATCATGGGCTAGAAACTTTGGGTGTTTATGACGAATATCGTGTTTCATGCAGCAATATAATTTCATGATAGTTAACTGTTGCTTCAATTTTCTGGGTAACTATAATACTTAATTATTAGTTACTTCATTCCGGATTTCATTTTATGTAAATATCATCTTCTGTAAACTCAAACATTTGTTTAAACGGATTAATGTATAATGTTTATGTGTAATACTGTATGTATAATATTAGTTATGTATATATCAAAGTTTAAATCACGTTATGTCCATTTTCATTTCATCTACGTCGTAATTTATCAAGTAAATCGGCGTGTTTTAGGACTCATGTATTATCAGACAATACTCTAAAATAAGTATGTTTAATTTAGTCGGATTTACTGCTAAATTTAAGCTCTATTGTTAAGAACAAAAAACTGTTTTACTATTTGGACCATATAATTATATATCCACAGTATATTTTTCAAAAGTATACGTAAACTTAATATTGAGTAACGTCATGGAATTATGCAAAAAAATTCAACAATTAGATTTATAAGATAATAAAATGCATGCGTCATTGTATAATTAAATAAATAAATAAATAAATAAATAAATAAATATATATATATATATATATATATATATGTATATATATATATATATATATATATATATATATATATATATATATATATATATGTATATATATATATATACTGTATATATAATATTACTAATGTATATTCAACAACTTTATAAATAGTGACATCTTTATTATGTTCTGCTGAAGAAGCTGTAGGTCTATACAAGGCTGTCTTGTAAATTTATTTATTTTTATCTCAGTTTGTACTTCCAATAAAGTTTCAGTGAGTACAGAACAGCGTAAATCATAAATGTTGTATCTAAATTTTAATATTATGTATGATTGAAGTACTTCCTGTATATATTAATACTGAACGCTCGCAGAAGTCCTATAAGTAGTGGTACAGCATTAAAGCGATACTATGCATCTGGTAAATGATATACAATAGATTTTGACAGTTTCTTCCATAGAATTTGTATTATTGTATATATATCATATATGCATTTATATAATGTAAGTAAAACTGGAAGGTTATTTCAACTGCTGAGAGAAACTGCTGGGAAATTGTTTTGACAGAGCTTATAATGACCTGATTTCACTTTTAAAGACTTGCATTCGAATTTTCACATTAAGGCTTATTGTAATGAATGTGCTAATTTTGTTTTCTAGGCTATTAGTTACTTATCTGACATTTGTTTATGTATTGGACAATTTATTAGTATTTAATGTATTAATATTGTTTCATAGTCGGGCATAATATTTCAAATAAAGACATTTGCTTACATTTGTTTCATGATTATTAGAAATGAATTATTCTAGATCATATCGTTCTAGAATAATTCTAGATCATATGAGTTTTTATTAGTCTCCGTGATCTGACGGTGCTTAATGAATATGGTATGGATATTAATAAAAATAGTTTTCGATAATGATAATGAAATTGATAATGATAGCGTTAGTGATATTGTCGATCTTTAATTTATTTAAATGATTTAATCATTTCACACAATAGGCTCTATAGCTAGAAACGCTTCACACAATACAACAAATCATATGAAATGAAAAAGGACACAAAGGTTCAAAGACTCTAATATGATGGTGACGATATGTAAATTATGCAATTGTGATTACTACTTCTACAGTGAGGGTGACTGATATGATATAAGTACATATTTACATTCTTTGTACATTTGTATTCTTCCCTGTGGTTTTGAACTTCTAACTTATCGCTTCTGCTAACTTATTCTGACTAGTTTTCTAAGTAATTCTATCTCGTATAATAATCGTTTAAAGTTTAAAAAAACCATCGAAAACAAGGCATTATTCTCAATAGCAATGATTGTGACTATGGGCCAGGTTTTGAATTATTAGATTAAGTGTCTGATTTGTCAAAATACAGTGAGTGCTCTCATGTCTCTGATATGCTTTTGAGATATAGAACCGACGTTATTCTAGACTTTTATATTATTTATACTCAGTCAGTTAAAATACTTTGCTATATTATAATTTCCATTAAGTTTGATTATCTTTACGGTTAAGTCAATTCTATACATAGCAGGATTGGCTTCATTAATCTGCATATAGTGCTTTTAAAGCAATTCTTTTTCAGTTTTTCTTTTTATTCTTATTTATGAAATCACAAGTACAGAGTAGGCTACATGTTTAATTGTTAACTTGGATGAAGAGTTTGTTAGACGGATACATTTCATTACATTGTATTATAACTGTTGTGAATTAATCGTCGGTTGTTTCAGCACAATCATTTAACGTGTGGTAGACTTAGATGTGTGTAGTAGCTGTACATAATGTGTGTATTTGATTAGTGCTGTTGCGGCTGATACTTAATCATCTGCCAGTATTGTTGACTTGTATTTTTTTGCGATAAAGTATTGCTTTGCTATGACTCCATTTTATTTATTATGTGTATATCTTCATATCTCCTATTGGATACTTTCTATTTAAATTATACCTTAAGCTAGGTAGGTAGAATATTGAATACGTATATTTCCCTTAAAATATTTAGGCCAATGTTTGAATAGTCTACAGTATCGTAACGCTCTGGATCACGTCTTTTTATGAATATGAATATTAAGAATGAAATTTCGCATTTTAAATCTGATTTTTTCATTAATATTACTGATATAATTAAAATTGCGAAAAAATGTTTGGCACGTATGCGCAATTTGTATGCATGCAGGTATGTACATGAGTGTATATTTCAGTAAATTATGTTTTCGCTTGTTCAACGTGCACTGGTTCATAAAGAACACCGGAGAACAACCTTCATGCTTATAATGTTACATCTATTTTCGGTGTGACATCAGATTGTAGATTCAAGGCTCAAATTATTCGCTTTCTAATAATTCTTCATCAGTAATAATTAGTAGCATCGTCTACCAACCCATCGGTATGATTCTATAAATCATCAGTATAATGAAAGCAGTTTGATATCTCATTCTAATGTAGGTAGCATTGTTACCGCTCATATTCAAGTAGGCTCATAATAATATAATGGTAATATTTGGTAATATTTATTGGTAATGGATAATTGGCAATATTTATTTAAGCAAAGTATAGAACACTCATGCCTTTAAATGGCAAAGTTTAAACTCACTTTCAAATAAGTTTAAATGTGTCACATTAATTGAATTAGCACTACCTAAAAGGTAAATTTTAACTTTCGGTTGAATTTTTAATTCCACTGTTGAGAAATATAGTCATTGAAAGAGTTAATGATAATTTTCCAAACTGAGATCAGTAGATATGGAGTAATTTTGTATTATAATTATCTCTATGATATTACTGTATGTGTATATACGTATATGTAGACAGTGGTATAGCCAGAATCGAAATCTGGGATGCACTATCATTTAGGAATGCACTTGTGCTTTTTTGATTTTAAAGATGACTCCTTGGATTACTTAGAGCGCAGAGAATTTACATCTGCATTGTAATGGGAAGGTTTATGCCACTGTACGTGTGATGAATTTGTGTTCCAGTGTTCAACTGCTGCAGAATGTATTCATAGAAGTATTAGACCGTTTTGTATTTGTTATTGCGGTTGTTTTAAGTATGTAAGAATTGTGGCATCATCCTGCAATACTCAACATTGTTTATGAAATGTCTGTAACTGAGTTAAGGCAATTAAAATATATTCGTGTGGTAGTGACAAGTCGTTATTCTTGCAATTTAATCTGATATATCACTAACTGGTGGTTTCCCGTTATTTGTCGTGGACACTGAGGAATAGACCAAACTTTAACTGCTTTAGTCGTTATAGACGACTGAACAAAAACTGAGGAAGCATACAATGCAAATCACATCAAAAGACATATTTCCCAAGCTACAGATACATTAAGGTGTGTGAGAGGCAGGAACTGCTGGGTGGGAACGGGGAGATAAGTCTCACCCTGGGATTTCAGCGTCCCTTGGGCATCCCAGCACCCCACACAAATGTCTCGTCACCCCTGATTGGGCATCGTAGCATGCCACGTGTAGGCTATAAACCTAATTCACTTGTGCAATACTTCTACTAGTAAGCGGGCAGCGTAAAATCTAAGTAACTATAGTCGATTTTAATAATTTAATATTGTGTTTAGTAAAAAGTTAATTTAGATATAGTTTTAACCCAACTTGAATACTTCTAGCACTTGAAGTATTTGTAAAAGAACATCAAAGTAAAATTGAAGCTGATTTCTGAATTTCAAAATACTCCATTGATTGAATGATCCTATTAACTAGGGATATCATATTCTCAAACAAGGGGGTAGTCACAGGGGGAAGGGGAGACTGTAATTGCAGCGACAGCCTTAGGCCTCATATAGACTAGGGACCTCATCTTCATATCGTAGACCTCTATTAACTTTCGCCACCCCCACCTTTTAGAAACTTGTGGTTACGCTCCAGGGGAGAGGCATGGCTAGTCTTATTTGAATGGATTAATTCATGAATCGATGAAGTGCTTTTTTGTGAAGCAATGTTAAAGCAGCCTCCAAGTATGAATATGCACCATAGGCCCATAGGCCACTTGCAGGACACAAGAGACAGAGAGAGAGAGAGAGAGAGAGAGAAATAACCCCCAACTCCCGGGGTACCCCACTCCTGATCTCGGGATCCTCCAGCCGGGGGGTGCCGTGCCCAGGGAAATCGAACACCACAGCCACCGGGCACCCCACCCTCAGGCAGGGGGCACCATACCATTGAGCCAGGATGTATAGGAATAAACTTGAGCTTATATCCATCAGAAAAAGGACATTTTGTCTTTCACCAAAAACAGTTGGGACCCCTCTCACCGGGGACCCCCTCCCACCCGGGGGGACCTCTTCCACCAGGGTGGGGACCCCTCCCACCCGGGGAGCATTCCTTCCACCCGAGAGGATCCTCCCATCCTGGTGTACACCCATCCACTCAGGGCTCAGGGAGTACACCTACTAAGGGGGTACCTCCTGGAGGTACCCTCAGGAGCACCTGAAGCCTAGGGGGCACCTCCCGCCGGGCACACCCCAGTGCCAGACGGGCACACCCTTAGCCCCGCCAGGCACCTCAGTACCAGGGACCCTAGGGACGTCTCAGCCAATGCCCCAGTTAGCAGGGAAGCCCTCGATGTATTTTCCCTATTTAACAGGCGAAGCTCGCACCACCAATCTCGGACGAGAACGCCTCGAGATCGGCGGTCAGGCAGAGACGGTACTGACCGTGGTCAGCCCTTGTCTACCGCCTCAAGTCGTAAGAGAGCCTTGCGGCCCCTTCTTACCGTCTCAGTGAACTGATGACAACTGCGATTGCAGCCCTGAGCGCTCGCCTTTTATACTGCCTGTCTCAGAGGCGACGCGATCACGTGACCGATTACAACTGGTTATAAACCGATTAAGTTCTTAGCACTTCGTCTTAACTTGCAGTGTCCTAGTTTTGACACGGATGAATAAAGTCAATTAGGCACTCTCTCTAGTGTTCTTCCAAATGGCAGGTCCAAAGTACATATTTTTTAAATCCCCCCTCTCTCTCTCTCTCTCTCTTTCTCTCTCTCTCTCTCTCTCTTTCTCTCTCAATCCCTCCATTGATTAACAGATTGATCCAGTAGTGTTCACTAATATTAGTATTGAACTTCATATTTATAAAATTTCTTTAAAAATGGATATCCTCAATGCAAAAGCAGTTCAATAAAAGCTAGTTCATTTAGTTATGCTTTTTTGAGCTCTGTATCTTAAATCGTTCTGAATGGGTTAACCACAGGTCAGTGAATACCCTGTTATGTAATGTAATGAAATGAAATGTAGATTCCCGTATTAATAGTCAGCTATAAGAATAAGTGCAGCTTATGACTGATCTATCTGAATTTTCGGAGTGCAAAGGGACAATTTAACAGTAGCATTAAAAGCACAACGAAGTTTGGTATTAATTGATTAGACAAGTAACTAATCTATAATATGTGCATTAGTACAAATTATTTTACTTGTCAGATATCAATATAACAAAATATACTTTCAAAATCAAGTAGCAAAAACTCAGAAACTGAGTTTAACTTCAGTTATCCGTATGTAAAATATACAATGACACGAAGGACAGTGGATTTGAACATGTGCCCTAGTGAGTCACAACATAGTGCCTAACAGATCAGGATACTGAATCAGCCATAGAGTATAATGCGCTATACGCAGGCAGGTGCTTTAATTAATAGTAGATTCAATTAACTCTGAATCTACTCTGATTCAATTTACTCTGAAGTCTGAGGAACTGTTGCAATAGTATTACGCCATAGTGACTGTACTCGTACATGCAGGGGATCTACTGGTCTAGTAGACCTAATCATAAGAGCTGACCCCATCTATATAGACTATGTAGGACGTGTTCACGTGTTGTCTATTCTTCGAAATGTTCAAGTGACATTGTGATGTAGTTCCCATCAGTTTTGATACGTGACTAGAGAGTTCATTGAGAATTCAATAGCTTAGCAAATGCTGGCTCTACTTTGATATAGGCCTATAAGTATTTCTTTTGAATACCTTTTAATAATTTTATTTAATGCCCTGGGCTGTAAAGGGCCCAGAAAAAAAGGTAAAAAAATAAGATAAAAGAGACTTTATTTAATTAAAAGTTTTTAAAAAAATTATTAAAATAATTCCTCTGCACTCTGGGAAGCCGCTTTCGCTAAAGTGCCACTGAAGCAGACTGCATTGAATCGCTGGAGAGCAATAGACAGTCGCTGCCACAGAAAAGATAATTATTTTAATAATTATTTTGTGATTTTTAGTTTTTAGATTCGCTTTAGTTCATGGCCATCTTGTGTAATACAAGGTGGTGATCAATAAAATCATTGATGATCATCTTACGATTCCTGGTAACGCAAGCTTGTATTAATTTTGTGCTTTCATGTAGCCCCTATTTGAACTGCAGAGGGTTAAACTAGAGGCAAAGAATAAGAGCATTACACAGATTAGAAATTGCGGAATTAATTCAGCACCTATTTACAGTTTCGGGTGTATACATGTGTATACATATACATGCGAGCCAAAATCCGGGTAATCAGTCCAAGAATAAGTGCGAACTAGAAAGGAGTGCTAGTAAGCGTGATTGTATATTAGTTTTAGAGTCGGTTGAAAGCTTTTCTCTTTGAGTGGATCAATGTCCACGAACTGAGACCAGCACGTAAGCCTCCATTCCCCTAGTACCCTTCCTTGGACTAATTACCCGGATTTTGGTATCGCCATTTATGGACCCTCACTCTGCTTATCACGATTTTGATTTAGTTCCACGTACAGTGCTCGATGTTGTCATGTACAACAGTAGCACTCTAATTGTGTTGTTAATTTGCTTTATCGTTGAACTGATTTTCTGGATTTTGGAATTTGCACAGTTTATGGATCTTTTTTATGTTCATCGGCTTGATTCTGTTTCAATAGTGCTCGATGTTGTGTTTGATGACTGTAGCACTCTAATTGGTGTTATGTTATGTTAAACATATTCATAAAAAGTCACAGAAATTAACATCGATGATCTTTTTATTCTATTAAGTGCCTACGTAGTGCACCTTTTATATCCAAAAGTAATCTGCGATTTTCTGTAAAGAAGATGTTATATCGTTGTCATGGATTTAGGAATTTCCATCATTGTAAACATTGTAAAATCTTGTAAAGAAGATCAGTTTTCATTCATTTTAATTAACATAATTAAACTTTGAGGTATCCTAAAGATACCCTGAACGAATATTAGTGTGTTAAACTAAACCAATAATTATATAAAAGGCATATTTTAATCAATAATGAATAGTTAAAAATCACAGGTTAATACCGTTTATATGATATGATATTATTGTATTGTTACTGCTGGTAAAAACAAGTTGTGACTTGCTTTCAAAGCCTTTCGTTTTAAAAAAATTAAGAGAAATAAGTTAACAAATAACCGTTAAAGTGAATATATGTTTATGCCTACAGTTGGCATTTCCTGTCTAAATTTAATTTAAATTGAGAATTTTGTGAAATAAATATTTTTTAAATTTGAAATCCTTTATCTTTCTAAATGTTTGAGTTTGTCGTGCAAGAGTACTTCGATATCCTTTTCTACAGTGTTAACATATTATTTGAAATATTTAATATAAATGATTGAGACCTATATTCCTATAAAATTTGATATTTAATGCATTCTTGTATATTGAGATGACAAGGATAGCTGAGGACAGAGTTAAGTAAAAATATTATATTACAAGGATCTGCCATTAGGTACTCAGCAAAGTTCCAAAATGTTTTACTCTTTAACAGGCCTAATAGAGTTACTTCAACGATAGTCAGTGAATTGATTCGAAATCCTGACCAAATTTTAAAAAATTATATTTCAGGATTACAAGTCTGAATAATTGATTAATATTGTTAAACTTTAACAACTAAAAGTAATTAAAACGTTGTATATTTGTTATTAACTAATCTCATAATTAACCTTTATTTAAGTTTGAAGTAAACAGATTTAAAAAGAAGCACTTAGTTTTCAAATTGGATTACTAATTACAAATTGATTTGTGATAGATCAAGAGCTATGGATACTACTATACTAGTCACTAGAACTCCTATCAAAATATGAAATCATGAGTTTCAATGTTCAGAAAATAAACTTCAGTTTCAAGCTAAGTATGTTAGACTTACTGTAATGTAATATCTGAAAGTTAACAGAGTACTTTTCTTTAATAAATTTTTTGATGTTGTGTAGATTGGAGTCTTCAGATTATAGCTGGAATGGATAAATACATTAAGCTTGAAAAAATTGGTGAAGGTATGCAAATTATAATTATCGTTGAAAATGAATTAATCATGAAGCCAAATGTGTTAGTGCTCTATGAAAGCCCTCAATGTTTCACTGTCCCCCTAACTGGTCTGAATTAAATACAAATTTTAAGAAGCATGGTAGTCTTATCTAGAACTCAGATAATTCAATTAAATGTGTGTTTTATTTATTTTGAATAATTTAATTGAAACTGTAATAGTGTTTTACTTTAGTGTAATCATACTTTCGCTATTTGCAGTTTCTAATGTAATATATCATTGTGTATCTTTGTAGTTTATCATATCTATGTGTTACGATTTTTTTGAAAATATAGATAAATAGATTAAGGGCATCCATTTTCTTTAATGAACTTGTAAAGGGATTATTTGAAAATTACTGTAAGATAAAACTTTGTGATCAAATGTTAAATTGATTTTCTGCATTTCATAGTTTTCTTATATATTATACATTGTATAGAAAAGCATATGGTGAGCCAACTATATTTTTTGAATGAAAACTTGTTTTTTTGCATTACATAGTTCATATATATAGAATTGCATAAACAGATATAGAATAAACTTATTTGATCATCATAAATTGGTATAAAATCATTTATTGTATATTACAGGCACATATGGGATTGTATATAGAGGCAGAAATACACAAACAAATAGTTTCGTAGCGCTGAAGAAGATTCGTTTAGAGGCTGAAGAAGATGGCGTCCCATCTACCGCTCTACGTGAGATATCTCTCTTGAAAGAACTGAACCATCCAAATATTGTGTGGTAAGCAGCTTATTTAACCATTGTTTTGTCTAATTCACAGGAAAATAAACTAACCATAAACTATGCATTTTTAAGAGTCAATTTAGCGAGAAACTGAGAAGGATAATGGGAAAAAATTTAAGAATTTTATGTTCCTAAGCTATTACTGTAGAATTTTTAAAGGCAAATAGCCTTTGTTAATCTATTTTTGGATATTTATAATACCAGTATGCGGCTAGAGGATTTCACCAGATCAGGTGTGAGGAGAGGGTTTGATGAGAAGGTGCTAACAATCATCACGTTGAGCCATGTAATCATGATTAGAGTTATTAGAGCTCTATTCTAGACAGTATTCTACAAAGAACAGTCTACTTACAGTGTTCTACATACAGTACTCTACATACAGTATTCTATAGTCAGCATTCTACATACAGTATTGTTCTAACAGTATTCTACATAAAGTATTCTACATAAAGTATTCTACATACAACATTCTACTTACAGTATTCTACATACAATGTTCTACATACAGTATTCTACCTACAGTATTTTACGTACAGTATTTTACATAGAGTACTACAGTATACAGATAGTATTCGATAGATAGTATTCTACATACAGTATTGTACATACCGTATTCCACTTACAGTATTGTACATACAATATTGTACTAATAGTATTGTGGTGCGGCGCGACGCCGCCGGTCGGTGGCCGTTGCGTCGTCACCGCCGTCGGTCGCAACGGCGCCGCTCAGTCCAGAGGGCCGACGGCCGACGTAAGTAGGCTGGGGGCGTCCGCTTCAAGCGCGAGAAAAGTTTCTCGCTCTGTCGGAGTAACGCTCCCTTGATATATCGAGAGAGAATCAGGTGCCCTAGTGGCACATACTATTATGGAGACCGGTAAAGAACCTTGCGATTCACCGCGACTTGGCGGATCATCGACCAGTTGACTGAGAGACTCTGCACTGTCAGGGGTTGGTGCAGAGTCCTGCTGCCATACGACGTTAACATCTTCCATTGTATACAGTCGCCGACTACCAGATTGATAGTACTAGTCACGTTTATCTATAGAACAAAGTGATTACGACAAACACAGGCAAAAACAGTCAAACTGACAGAGTTCTTAATCGTGTATTATTATTACGTACAGTATTATATACGTAAAACAGTGTCAACTACGAACTCTTGTGCATACAACTAAATAACTGTTTAGCGAGTTCTATCCCAAAAGTTAGTTCCTTATTTTACTCTATCACGTAATTGTTCATAACTTAGAAAACCAGTGATAGACCGCCGCACTCGCCGGAGTCCAGAAACAGACCTTCTGAAGTAGACCGCCGGACTCGCCGCACTCGCCGGAGTCCTCAAACTGCCTTCTGATATAGACCGTCGCACTCGCCAGACTCGCCGCACTCGCCGGAGTCCAGAAACAGATCTTCTGAAGTAGACCGCCGCACTCGCCGCACTCGCCGGAGTCCCGAAACAGGTCTTCTGGCGTAGACCGCCGCACTCGCCGGACACGCCGCACTCGCCGAGTTCAGAAATTGTAGACTGCCGGACTCGCCCCACTCGCCGGAGTCCAGAAACTGTAGACCGTCGCACCCGCCGGAGTCCAGAAAACGTAGACCGCCGCACTCGCCGGACTCACCGGAGTCCAGAAACAATAGACCGCCGCACTCGCCAGACTCACCGCACTCGCCGGAGTCCAGAGACTGTAGACCGCCGCACCCGCCGGACTCGCCGGAGTCCAGAAACTGTAGACCGCCGCACTCGCCGGACTCGCCGGAGTCCAGAAACAGTAGACCGCCGCACTCGCCAGACTCACCGCACTCGCCGGAGTCCAGAAACAGGTTTTCTGATGTAGACCGCCGCACTCGCCGTAGTCCAGAATCAGTAGACCTCCGGACTCGCCGCACTCGCCGGAGTCCAGAGAATGTAGACTGCCGCACCCGCCGGACTCGCCACACTCGGGGAGGTCCAGAAAACGTAGACCGCCGCACTCACCGCACTCGCCGGAGTTCAGAAACTGTAGACCGCCGAACTCGCCGGACTCGCCGGAGGCCAGAAACTGTAGACCGCCGCACCCGCCGGACTCGCCGCACTCGCCGGAGTCCAGAAACAGTAGACTGCCGCACTCGCCGGACCCGCCGCACTCGCCGGAGTCCAGAAACAGTAGACTGCTGCACTCGCCGGACCCGCCGGAGTCCTGAAACTGGTCTTCTGGTGCGTCTATTTAGGATATAAAGAAATTGGTACACAGGTAGGTGCTCATAAACGAATTATTACGGTCCTGGAGAATAAATTTCGGGAGCATTTATACTGTATTCGACCAGCTGTCTCTTGACGACCTTGTTTCTAGTTAGCACAACGATCTCCTGCGAGTTACTCAATAGTACTTACTATGAAGTATCACACGTACCCTCTTGACGTTGATGTCCTCTCTGCACTCCCTACTTTCTGCCCGATCTGTCCTTTCGTGATCTCTCGTCGGGTTTCTCAACGACACGTTCCTTGTAGTTCTCGAAGGCTGTTCCTCGAGCGTTATCTTTACTTCCCTTAATAATTATCTATACTACAGATTCTACAACTATAACTATTATCTCATCACGTACGATGCTCTTAATATATCACTTAATGTATCTTAATATCTCTCTTAATATAAACGTATACGCTTTTATCTGCAAGAAGCCGCACACCGCGCTATTAATGAAACACTATTAGCACACGCTTATAACTACTCGACAGTCCACGCTTACTGCCTAATGTAGAGACTCTCCTCGCACACGCGACAGTCACACGCTGTTTATCGGACTGCCTAGATTCCCGCGCGTCGCTTCTTTTTATTTCACACGTGATAGGCCACGCCTCCATAGACTAGCAAAATCAGCCAAGCTCACAGTGCTTAATAATGTCCAAATTACAAAACGAATCAAAGAAGTATCTTAACTACTAGCAATACCACTACATTTTACACGAATCATGTGCGAGGAAGCTAGGAATCCCTATAGTATTCTACATCCAGAATTATACAATACATACGGTATTCTGTAGATGGTATTCTACTTATGGCATACACTTTATTAATGTGTCTTAATGTGTCTTTTTATAAATGATTAATTCTGCTATGATTAGTTAGGTGCTTTAGAATTGGCCGCACATCCAATACTCCTTTACAATATTTAATTTTTAATCGCCATTCAACTAATTGATAGCCTATCAATGACTCAGTACAAAACAAAAATTGAGTACAAAACAAAAATTGTAAAGAATATTTTTGGTATTATTTATAGCTTGAAGGAAGTTCTTCTGCAAGTAAATAAACTCTACCTAGTCTTCGAGTATCTATCCATGGATCTAAAGAAATACATAGACTCAATTCCTGCAGGACAGTACTTGGATAAAAGTCTTGTGCAGGTATACTTGAGTAGTGCAATACCTATACATATAAATTTTTAGGCAGATTTTCATTCCTGGCTTTTACCATAATAATCATTTTGCTTTTTGATCAGCAGTACTTGTCACAAGATTTAACACTCTGACTGAAAAAATTGCTTTAAAAACTAATTTGCGTAATTTGATAAGTGAAGAATCTATAAATTTGTCATTTCACTTCACAAGATATGTCAACAGTTCATAATTTCTAATTAAGATCATTTTTGTTTAATCCTGTTTGTCCAAAATATATCACACATTGAAGTACTATGATACAGTCGAAGAATAGTAAAGTAAATGCATAAATATGCCATATTTTTATGGATCAAATTATGCCGTATTTTGAGTAGCCATTATGCTACATGTTGAGTAGCCATAGTGCTACATGTAGAGTAGACATTATGCTACATGTTGAGTAGCCATAATGCTACATGTTTAGTAGCCATTATGCTACGTGTTGAGTAGCCATAATACTACAACAACAACAACAAAATTAGAGTGCTACTGTAGTCAATGACAACATTGAGCACTGTGGTACCAAATCCAATCCGATGAGCAGAGTGTGGGTAGCAACGTTGTGTAGCAATGTTGAGTAGCTATAATGCTACATGTAGAGTAGCCATAATACTACATGTTGAGTAGCCATTATGCTACATGTAGAGTAGCCATAATGCTACATGTCGAGTCCGGGCTGCTATAAAATATATCAACAGTAAAATATGGGTCGTAAAAAGGCATTGGGTGACCACATCAGAAGTCATATTTCTCAATCCTACGACTAGTAATATAGTCGTGGCCACATCAGAAGTCATATTTCTCAATCCTACGACTAGTAATATAGTCGTAGGATTGAGAAATATGACTTCTGATGTGGCCACCCAATGCCTTTTTACGACCCCACGGGTTGCTAATGGTTTAGTTTTATGATGGGATCAACATTGCGGACAATGGCTACTCTTATTTAGCGTGATCGCTGAATTTGAGTAGGAAAATATACCTTGGATCTGATATTAAACAGAACACAAGAGAGAAAACGTTACCCCATGTCGTAGAGCTGTTTCGATCAGATTGCACGAGCAAATAGTTAAAAGAAATAATAATAGAAGTATAATGCTATTGTGCTACATGTCGTAGAGCTACCTCTATCAGATTACATGAGCAAATAATTAAAATAAATAATAATAGAAGTATAATGTTATTATGCTAAATATCGTAGAGCTACCTCTATCAGATTACACGAGCGATTAATTATTGTCATGAACGACGGGTCATTCATCGAGATCTAAAGCCGCAGAATCTGCTCATCGACAGCAACAACATCATAAAAATTGCAGATTTTGGTTTAGCAAGAGCATTCGGCATTCCTGTCAGAGTGTACACGCACGAGGTAAGCAATGTGTTCTTAATGCTTAAGATATTAGGCGGCGCATTGGATCAAATTCACTTTCTGACAGTTTAAGTGGTCATCTTCTAGAGACTGATGTGTCAGAATTTACGAGGCAGGCCAAATTTCACTCTAATTTTTGTATCAATTATTTTCCGGTTTGTTTTTAAACAAGATGGTGGTATGAGAGTAGGCCTATTTGTTCTTCTAATCCAAGGGACGAATTAGTTTTCTATAAATATGTTGCTTTCAATACTACTCATCATCATCATCTTCCCTTAAATCCCAGTTAAACCAGGGTCGGGATACAAATAGACTTTCTCCAGTTTGAAGTTTATCCATTCGTTTAAGTTTTTTGGCAATTATTGGAGTCTAGGCTCTCACCAACCGAGTGCCTTTTCTGACGTTGGTATGGATCTTAGTGCTTTAGTCGCCTTCTACGACACGTGCAGTCACTGGTTGGTCAAATTCTTCAAACGACCCGGACACAACACGGGGAACCCGGACACAACACGGGGAAGCTTTAAATACTACTATAGTAAGAATTAGTTATATATGCTTTAAGGTTAGGTTGTAAATTAATGTTTTTAATAGATGTGCTGATGCTGCTATAGTCATAACATGGTTGATAAATGCGTACAATTTTCACTCAATTAACTCTCCATTAGGTCAGCATTTTAAGTTAAGTTATTATTAGATAGATCACGAACAACAATTTCATGCGGTTTGATGAGTCAACCTTAAGATTGAGCGGCCGATTTATATAATATAATAATAATAATAATAATAATAAAGGTTTAACATCTGTTTCCTCATCCAAGGATGATGGCAGGGACGTCCCCACAGCATACATCACTACTTCGATAGATCATTCATCAGTATATTGTAATGCTATAAATTCAGTTTTCAATTTCTTAATCTTAACAGACTAAGAAATTTCGTTATTTAACAGACCAATATCTTCTTTAAGTAAATCATTACTGAAATATCCACTGGTTGGAGCCAGTGTCGCTGTCGGTAAGATATCTGACTGCGAATCAGCATGGGCAGGTTTCAAATCCTGGGTTCTCCCATTACTGATATCGTTTTTAAGAGATGAAGTTGACGTAAATATGGGCATTACGACTTTTTAAACTTTTTTAATAGTTAACCCCGAATTGATCGACAGAAAGACTGTATATAAGAAGATATGCTGCTATATCTGCTAAGATTGAGATTAGATTTGCAGTTAGTTTTATTAAATCTTAAAGATTTTATTTATTTTTATATATTTCAGGTGGTAACGCTCTGGTATCGTTCTCCAGAAGTATTGCTGGGCTCTCCACGCTACTCGTCAGCCCTAGACGTCTGGTCCATTGGCTGCATATTTGCAGAAATGTCTACTAAACGACCTCTCTTTCACGGAGACTCTGAAATAGACCAGCTGTTCAGAATATTCAGGTAATGAGGTTTTCACACTTCACTTCAGTCAGTATCTGATGTGTAGACTTCAGGTAATTCTTCAGGTTAAATCCCGTATTGAGCCCGGGTGTGGTTGCGACCACTGCAGAATAGGGCAACAAGCTGCTAACAAGCTGCTGCGTGTATTAAGGGGCGACTAAGGCATGAGCTGAGGAAGGCAGAGAGGATCCACGTCACCATAAATTTTTCCCCCAGAACTAAATGTCAGTTAATCCATTATAGAACCGAGGAAGGCAACGAAAAACCACCTCAGAAGCCATATTATTCCCAAGCTATAGGCACTATTGCTATAAAATTTCTACAATAAATTCCATAGAGAGATTTCATGCACACGTCATTTTTTGTTTACATTACAGAGCCGCCATTTTGATATACGACACTCTATATGATACACGGCTATATATGTAACTTTAAATAGTTTTTCATCTTAATTTAGTATAAAATTGTGTCTGGCATATGGACATTGGTTCTTTCTGACAGGTTAATGAACTGGTAATGGATATGATGGTTCTTGAAAGCTTTGTTACACATAATTTCAGCATTTCTGCCAAATAGTGCATCATAAACAATGAGGGCTAATTGGCAGAAATGGCAGAAATTTGGACTCCATGAGTGGAATTCAGGAAAATGGGACAAAAATCTGTCCGCACGATGTGTTTCTGTTTTGTTGTGTACTTAGTCTATGTATTTAATTAGTTGTCGAAATATAAGATAGGCCTATTGGTGGCAAGCTTTAATAGTTTGACGAAATTAGTAATTGCAAAACTTCTGCCATTTCTGCCATTTACGTAATGCAAATTAAGGTCAAATTTCTCAAAACCTGTGAAAAGTTATTGGAATATAGGCCTGCATGGGTCTGGAAACAAAAAATTATTGAAAATTTTTACCTTTTGCAACTAGCCTATAGTTTAAGACTTGCGGTTTGTATTTGAATCCTTTACGGTCTTTGTGTATTGAGGCATTAAATTACGACTAGACTAGTGTTATAAATCCTCGATCGAGACCTACTGAACTAGTAAAATTAATTTAAGTTAGGTCTTCAACTATAGAATCCATCTACATAACGAATCTAAAGCGTACGGCTTACCGGTAAGATCGGAGCTCATATATCCCATACGTAAGTTCATACAACTTTATGAAGCACATGGGTAGGCCTACGCTGTCTGTGTATATAATTAATAAATCGTGTGCATTTTACAAATTGCAATATACGTACATAGGCCTATATCGAAATTTTATTTTTTATATGCATATATATCTATATATACGTAATGCTAAAAATCAACAGACGTAATCCAATATGGATGCCAATGCCGGTAGGTGTATAAAAGTCGGCGCGGCTAACAGCTGTGAAAATCCTCTATACTACTTTATCGAACTACAGTTCAGTAGCTAAACTACTGTCGTGATACTAATATTGTTCTGTAGTTTAAATCTGTACTTCTGATCTGCTTTTGTTGCTACAAATGAAGTGGTATACATTATACAACTGCTAAGTTGTTATTTAATATTAATGTTGCTGTGACTAAATGAAGAAGTACATAACTGTAAAGTAGGTATTTAATGTAGATTTTGTAGAGGCTAAATGAAGTAGTAGTCTATATTTAATGTTAATTTGTATCCAAGTAGTTATTTACATTAATTTTGTAGTGACTAAATGAAGTAGTATACGACTGCCAAGTAGCTATTTAATGCTAATTTTGTAATGACTAAAATCAAGTAGTACATAACTGCCGATTGGTTATTTTATATTTATTTTGAAATGACTAAATGAAAGTAGTACATAACTGCCGATGGGTTATTTTATATTTATTTTGAAATGACTAATTGAAATAGTACATAACTGCCGATTGGTTATTTTATATATTTATTATTTTATTATTCATATTTATTTTGAAATGACTAATTGAAATAGTACATAACTGCCGAGTAGTTATTTAATATTTATTTTGAAAGGACTAAAAGAAATAGTATATAACTGCCGAGTAGTTATTTAATATTTATTTTGAAAGGACTAAATGAAATAGTACATAACTGCCGATGGGTTATTTTATATTTATTTTGAAATGACTAATTGAAATAGTACATAACTGCCGAGTAGTTATTTAATATTTATTTTGAAAGGACTAAATAAATAAATAAATAAATAAATAAAACTAAATAAGTAAATAATTAAGTAATGGCTAAATAAATGAAGCTGTACATAACTGCCGAGTAGTTATTAAATATTAACTATCCTCGAGGACCTCGGCGCTATTGTTTGATGTAATGCAGAACGCTGACGACACCGACCGAGGACACTTGGCCAGGCGTCTCGTCCCTGCCCGACTACAAGCCGTCGTTCCCTTCCTGGAGAGAAAACACTCTCTCGCAGGTCGTCAAACCAATGCACGCCAGCGGCATTGCCTTGCTACGGGTTTTTATTATTTGTTATAATAAAAATAATTAATTTTTTTTGTTATTAGTTGTTGAGAAGTTTTTATTAATATTGAGCGTATAATTTTTTAATATTCCACCGCATTATTTTAAAGCGTATATAATACAGCGCATAATTTTAAATTACGACGATTCCTCTCGAATTAATTAATTATCAGTATGAAATTAGTGAAAGTTAAATAACTTTTGTAAACCGATTATATCGCTGATAAGCAATGGTATATTGTTGTACTTGTAATTTAACTCTGTATCTAAAATTATGCAGTGCATTTTCAAGGTTTTACCTCTGAAGTTCGTAAATTACATAGTAAGAGCCACTAATGTTGCTAATGAATCTGCTAATCAAGGTTACTTGTACTATCAAAATTTGATCTCTTTTGTACAAAGTTATATTTAATTATGCAAAGAGTAACTTCTTTAGTAACAGTTTTTAATTGAAAGTGCCTAACTTTTCTCTTAAGCTATTGTAGACTATTGAATTAACTCTATAGTACATGAAGTTTCTGCTAGTCCTACATTAAATAGTTGCTTCTAACAACAAGCATAGCGTAGATCTTAGATGCTGTCTAAGATTCGCATTAATCTCTAGCACAAACAAGAGGAAGGTAGTAATGCGTAGCTTGATTCTGATATAACTGCAGTTGTGCATTGCATCAACTCCTATAGAACTCTACATCATCATCATCATCATCCTCCCTTGAATCTCAGTTTAACTGGTGTCGGGATACGAATAGACGTCTCAAATCCTCTCTGTCCTACACCACACCACAAGCCAATCTCATATTTGAGACTTCCATTCGTTTAAATAGAACCATAGAACTCTAAATCTAAGTACCTATTCTTGAAGATACGTCCTGGACATCGTCTTCGAGCGATGAACTGGACATAAAATGTACTTAATGAAATGTGTATTGTCTTGTATACATGTACAGGAGATGCTAGTATTCGACCCTGCGCGTAGAATATCTGCAAGGGCCATTCTGCGGCATGAGTACTTCAACGACTTTGACAATTTATCACTGCCAAACTCTTGACTTTCTACGATAAAGTTAATTTAATGATCTTTAAGTTAATGTTCGTTGTATTTATTTGAAAACCGCATAAATGTGTGTAAATAAATTATATATCTGTATCTAACGCGCGTATTGTCTTTTATAGACTAAAATTGTTAGATTATAAATATTTTAATTTTGATTGTTTACCATTATAATTAATATAATGATAAAGAGCTAGCGTCCATTTCTTCTTCCGAGAATGTCGTAAGGGGCTTATTGAGATGAAATATCAACTCACTGGTGTTTTCTGATAAATCAATCGCAAATAAAATATGTGCCTCGAATAATAATCAACAGAAGTAATAGAAATAAGATGTTTACATTTCAAAGACGGTATTTAAATTAGCAAATGAGCAATTTAGCAGGCAAACTTTACTCATCCCTTTAGTGCATCCATTTACCAATATACCATCCTGATCCGATTCTTAAATTCTGGAATTTCGATACTCTCTCTCTCTCTCTCTCTCTAGTGTTCTGCACACCTTCTTTCTCGCACTCTACTTTTACGCTCCATACAAAGCACTCCATCGATTAAAGAATTATCGCTTCACAGAAGGCTGTCACACTCAAACCTTATTGTTGCCTTTAAGTTGTGAAAATATAACTTCTGATTTGATTTTCCGTAGTCTTCCTTAGTTTTTGCTCAGTCGTCTCTTACACGTGCGGTTGAGCGATGGTCTATTCTGCAGTGGCTCGGGCACAACACGGGGAATTTCGAAACGAAGTCATTCTTAATCGCGATATTTCGGGATGTAAGTGCATCTTAATTATGGAGATTTCTGTTAGCAAATTCCATTCAAGACAACCGCAATATGCAGCCCATGTTTCGGCATCAGTTGTTAAGGTAGGGTACATAGAGTACCATGTGACTTGCTCTCGTCTAGCATATAATAAAGCCCACGTTAACATAAGTTCAATGTAAATAACTCAAAATGTGCTCAGCTAAAATATGTCACTTCATAAACACGAATATTGCAGGCAGAATAGAAAGAATCAGTCGGCCATTTTACAACATGTAAAATGCTATGAAATCCCTTTACTCAATCTTTTCCGCATTTCTCATTTTTATTTGCTTTATTTGATGTCTTTAATGATTCATGTGAAAAATAAACAAATAAACGTAAAACCCGACAATCTATTTTACTTAAGAACAGTTAAAGGATAACACTTTTGAATTAACATTTAAAGTTGTGAAATGCCAGGATTGGAAATCTTAAATATTATCCGATATTTCCAGAGGAATTGGACTGCGATTCTGGATTCCAAGTTTTGATCTCTAATTATATATACCAAGAATTGCAGACACAGAAATTTACTAATGAAACAAAAATGATCAGAAATTCAGAATGTAGTCGAGCTAACTACCTTACAGTCAAATTTAACAGACAACGGTTTGAAATTAAACATAGTGTGAATATCAAGTGCTTATTAAATGATCAAAGTACTCAGCCGACATATTAATTAATATACACGTATACAAACCTCTAATAGGCGCTGCACTGAAACTCACACTCAAGGACACGACGAAAGAAAAATGTAAAGTGTATTAAGATCACAAATTACGTTAATTCAGCCTCTAGGCTTAAAACAAGTGCAGCGTCATTTGTATGGCGAGTTTATAGATTTACAATTTCAAGCATATTTTTACAAGCATGTGGTAGTTTCTAATCAGAAATATACAGTTTTTAAACAAAAGCTAGCTTTTTAATTTTAGTTATAAATGTAAAACTAGGTGTCGCCATTGCCCGCAATAACGAAATTGTGGCATCGAAATTTTGCAATCAAAATAACGTACCTTACACTGACTACTATAGTCACTGATTACTCTATAGTTATATTTACAATTTCAGCCACATCATTATATCGCTTCATATAAATTGGAATCGAACAAAATCATTATACCAATGTACATTCTCAGACTCTCAGTAATAAAGCTAAAAGCTAATTTTAACGTCAGTTTTCTCACCCGAAAGCGAAATCAGTGACGGGCGAGCTCAGGACTTGAACCCCGCACATACTGATCACTGGTCGAATATCTTACCGACATCGTCACTGGCTCCAGCCACAAATGATGGTGAACCTTCGATACAGCTGGACTGATAGAAACTGTGAAGAATCTATAGAATGTTAAGGGATTGTAGAAGAGAGACGAGGATAATGACATTAAAGTCTTTCGATGACAATGACATTAAAATCTTTCGAGGACAGCGACATTAAAACTTTCGAGGACAGTGACATTTAATTCTATCGAGGACAATGACATTAAAATCTTTCGAGGACAGTGACATTAAAACTTTCGAGGACAGTGACATTTAAATCTATCGAGGAAAGTGACATTAAATTCTTTCGTGGACAGTGACATTAATCGCAAATACTAAAAGATTTAAGAAAGGTAGCACATCAAGCAAAGTTAATAAAAGGGCCATTGGCGCTTTCGAAGTTACATACATCTATGCTAGATAACTATTTAAATGTATCAAGATACGTTCTTCAAGAATACAGATAAAATCTAATCATACCTACTAAAATCAAATGATTGTAATTTACTCTTTATTAAAAATCTGCGCCTAATTAAAATATGTACACTTTTAAAAATAAATTCTGCAATAGTAATGGAAGCAAAATGAGCCTAAAATAACCTGGCTGTAAGCCTCTAAATAAAACTATTATTGTTAACTTAGCATACACATAGGAAACAGTCGCACGCAGCGTAAACGATTGAATCTAATTATATTATGTTGATTTAAAAGTATGATCAGCGCCCACTGTCTCCTATCACTAGAAAACTGTACATTTCATCTCATAATCATTAAAATTAAGTAGCGAATACCGTATAAAAATGAGTACACATATAAAGCTACACGAGTGATTAAATATAAGTAAATGCTATCACTAAAGTGACCGTTAATACCACGTCAGTTTAAATGAGCACGAGTGCGGTGTGTCGACGAGCAGTCTTATTTGTGTAGCTTGACACTTAGAACAATTATCAGAATTATAATGGAGAGAATGACTATCAGAATAACGGCGAGACAGCATTTCTTCTTTCTTGCTCTCGTCTGAAATTACAAAAAATTTAAATAAAGTTACTACATATAATTAATTAGATTGAAATAAAGCAGAAAACTCATTATCATTAAACTCAAAAAACTAATTAAACAATGACTGCAGCCAGGACTAGTTCAGCTAAGAGTCAATGTAGTGTAGGTACTTTAATATGATTTCAGATTACTATGTTTATATAAGATCTCTTATTTGTAAAAAAAGATCTGTGCTTTCAAACATGTAGCATAATCAGGCTAAGTGCTGTTTCTATATTACTCTTTTGTTTTCTCTTGTCACGTCGTGCTTATTTTTTTGTTTTCTCTCATCTCTTCTTGTTTTGCCCTTGTTTTTATCTTGTCAGAAGCTTCATTCGATCCTTTGTAAAGAATAACAACAGCCTGTTTTTGTTGTTCTTTTAAACTGAAAGATCTCGTGTAGTCGAGCAGCAATTCAAATATCATATTGAAAAGAAGAGTCACAACGCCGGGCTTTGACATACAGGGTAAAAAATAACTAAACATAATAATAGATTAATAGTACATAAAAAACTCTTAAAGTTAACAACAACAATAATCATAATAACAGCCGCTGTAATAATGTGGATATTCATAAAAATATTATAAATAATAGCTATAATATTACTAATAGATTGTTAAAAATTTGTTTACTAAGTATAAATAAAATATTAAATTAAAATAAAGCTAATTCACGATCAGCCTCTGTAATGTTTTCACCAGTAATAATAATAGGAAACAAAACTCATCCGACAGCTTCTGAGACTGTTTAGTAGGATATACTTGATTCTGCTAATTAATTCATTAATTTACAAATTTTCTATTTTGTAAATTAACTATGTTTGCGTAAACAGCAACTTCATCTCCAACTTCAACAACTTCAGTAATGAATCCAGCAATGAATAATATAATTCTTTTTTTGTCATTTTAAAATGTCAACAGTACTTTGAAACTGCAAGGCTCTATTTGCCTATAGAGCCTATCCTTTTCAATTTTTATCAAGAAGCTGAGGACAGTCAAAGCAATAAATATTAATAATTTTAGTTTAATTAATAATTCATAATAATTCATAACAATAATTAATCAAACTAATAATAATTATTAATTTTACTAATTTTATTAAAGATCTGTTTTAAATCATGCCAAGTTAATCTTCCAGTCTACTTAACAATGACCATGAAATCAATGTTACAATATTACACAAATCACGCAGTCACTGGCACTCACGCCATTACGATTCGGAGAACCTTACAGACCTCAGAATTATGACCTACGAACAAGCTAACAGCTTGGTGACTCATATCTATTTCCCTTTCTTCTTTTATTTTTGCTGCTGTTTCATTTGGACACAATAGAGGCCTGAACTCTTCAGATGTATTGCAATCTGCTTCACTAGTTTTTACCTGAAATTATACAATACTGCTGAAGCATCTTCGCGGATACATCGAATTCTCCATCAGCTTACGATCCAGAAAAATCATTTAACATAGCGGCTAAATCTGAAAAGAGTCTACCGTTACCGGAATAGAACATCACTTCCAGCATTAATCTGATGCTATTTGGTTTTTATTAGATTATAAAGCATTTCGCATCACTTATATTATCTAATAAAGGAGAAATCCATCTAGCAGAGTCAACTGCTTGATCTCACTTTCATTGCAAACTCTAAAAGAACCCCAGCACTTATTAAACTTTCTACAATATCTCCATTCAATTAAATACTCATTTATATTTTCCACTCGGATAAACAAAATCCTTCAAGTTCTGCTTATAGTTGCATCTTGATGCAAACGTTACATAGTACACTGTTTCAATTTTATTATTATTATAATAATATATTTAATAATATGTTTTAATAATATATTTTTTGCAATATGTTTTGAATAAAAGAAGAATTACACAAATAAAATTGAGTAAAAATAAAAATAAAAAATCACTTGAGCATAATAAAACAATTATAAGTGACTTATTGTACAAAAGACGTGTTTATTTTTTTATTAGGCACAACAAAAGCGTTATGTATCCAAATATAAATCACTGTACATAACACCTTTCACAAACTTAAACAGAACAATAGCAGCAGCAATTCTTGGAGTCCGTTAACAACTCCCTCTCTCTCTCTAGTGCTCTGCCCAGTGCCAGGTCCATACCCCTACTCGCATGTTGCTTTCGCGGTTCATAGGAACACGCTATGGATTAATGCGTTATTCCTTTCACAAAAGGCTATGGTTACCCACACCTTAATACCCCCAACAGTTGGCGGTACTGAGATGCCCTCAGATAGCGCATTCCAACATATTGGACTGATATTTTTGCCCTTTTCTTTAACCACATGTTTGGTGCAGTGGACTAACCAAGTAACTAACATTTCTTAAGTTGTAAGTGTTAGAATTAAAATTCATAGTACGCATTAGCACCCATTCACAAGTTACAGGCATCATTTTGCTTCAAATTTATGTCTATATGTATATATACATATATATATATATATATATATATATATATATATATATATATATATATATAGAGAGAGAGAGAGAGAGAGAGAGAGAGAGAGAGAGAGAGAGAGAGGAGAGAGAGAGACAGACAGATCTAAATATCCTGCAAGTCTGTACATAAAATATAAAGGAAACTGTGTATAACTAGAAATGTTTACCTGATAATTAGCAGCTTTCTGTAGCTCTCTGACACCTGAATCAACATTGCTGTACCCTGACTCAACGTGTGCCTCTATAGAATCTAAAAGAATATTACATTCATAATTATCATTTCAATAGTAATTAGCAGTTAAATCACGTCCACTTCAAAATTTATGTAACTTTTTAAAAAATGTTTAATTCTAGTTTACCTAGCCCTACAGTTATTCTCTATTATTACTCTTGTTCCCGCTGAGCTTTCAAATTTTAAAAATCATTTATAATTTAGCTTGCTTAATATTCATATTACTTCCATTAGGGACTTGGAATATTGATAGAACCTGAACGTCTGTATTGTGACGACAGCATTCTAATTTCAGGTCAGTCTGCTTTAAATAAATGTTACGGTGTGGAAATATTATTCATAAGTCGGTGCTAGCTGCAATATGCGCTTCAAAATGGTAACAGTTACGAGTACTCTCGGAGTAATAAGATTAGTCCTAAGAACAGAAAGAGAAAATAGAGCAAGGATACTCCGAAGACATTTGTGATATGTTATACATATATATACCGAGATGAAAAATAAAATTATTCAAATTGATTCTTAATAAGCTTATTAACAGATTGGCAGACCAGTTGTATTGAGCAACTTTTGAGATTATTCGAAAGTTCACAAAGGATGTCATTCTAAAGACATCAGTAAATTGAGTTTGTTTTAAATGCTGCTAATGCAGGATAGAAAATATAATATCTATTTCATTATATAGTGCATGATGCTGTTTATACCAATAACTTGTCCTTGCTCGTGTACTAGGGTCCCCAGCTCTTTAAATACGTCATTAATGTCAAGTATGTCACCCTGCATAAATGAAAACACGTCATAATCCATTAGCATTATAATCTAGTATCATTACAGTCTTGTAACATCATAATCCAGTAGCATCATAATCCATTAGCATCACAATCCATTAGCATCCTAATCCAGTAGCATCATAATCTAGTAGAATTATAATCTAGTATATATAATTACACACACAGTTTAGTAGCATTATAATCTAGTTTCATTACAGTCTTGTAGCAATATAATCAAGTTTCATTAGTCTAGTAGCATTATAATCTAGTTTCATTAGTCTAGTAGCGTTATAATCTAGTTTCATTAGTCTAGTAGCGTTATAATCTAGTTTCATTAGTCTAGTAGCGTTATAATCTAGTTTCATTAGTCTAGTAGCATTATAATCTAGTTTCATTAGTCTAGTAGCATTATAATCTAGTTTCATTAGTCTAGTAGCGTTATAATCTAGTTTCATTAGTCTAGTAGCGTTATAATCTAGTTTCATTAGTCTAGTAGCATTATAATCTAGTTTCATTAGTCTAGTAGCATTATAATCTAGTTTCATTAGTCTAGTAGCGTTATAATCTAGTTTCATTAGTCTAGTAGCGTTATAATCTAGTTTCATTAGTCTAGTAGCGTTATAATCTAGTTTCATTAGTCTAGTAGCATTATAATCTAGTTTCATTAGTCTAGTAGCATTATAATCTAGTTTCATTAGTCTAGTAGCGTTATAATCTAGTTTCATTAGTCTAGTAGTTATAATCTAGTTTCATTAGTCTAGTAGCATTATAATCTAGTTTCATTAGTCTAGTAGCATTATAATCTAGTTTCATTAGTCTAGTAGCATTATAATCTAGTTTCATTAGTCTAGTAGCATTATAATCTAGTTTCGTTAGTCTAGTAGCGTTATAATCTAGTTTCATTAGTCTAGTAGCATTATAATCTAGTTTCATTAGTCTAGTAGCATTATAATCTAGTTTCATTAGTCTAGTAGCATTATAATCTAGTTTCATTACAGCCGTTACTTTTTACAGTCTCAAATTAATAATTTTTATTCCATCTATTTATTTACATACAGCTTAAATTCCTTCTATATAATACTTACCTCCAGCTGACGTATTTGTTCCTCTCTCTCCCGCATAAGCATGAGGTCAGTGTCAGCCTGTTCCTCCAGCAGCAGCTGCTGCTGTCGCTGCTGCTCGTTATAAGGTTCAGCTGACTGGTCCTGTCAGCAGAAAAACTCCATTAAATTCTTTCATCGCCACTGGCTGGATGCAATGTCGGTAAGATATTCGACCGCAGGACAGTATGTGCTGGGTTCAATTCCTGGGCTCGCCCATCACTGACATCGCTTTCGTGTGAGGACACTAACGTTAACATTAGCCTTACCAGCCTTTAATTTTATAATAATAAACATTGGAAATTCTATTACCAACCCAGTAAAAAGCAGTACTCGGTAGTAATTACATTAGTAGAGATTCTAAGTTATAGAAGAGATCTAATATAATAATAATTACATATAGATTAAGGATTCGATCAATTTATGCTACGACTGTTATGTCTACAAAAGCTGCATAGCCAACGAATTTGAAGGCGGTGGTAATAAATCTAAATAAAAACCGATAATAAATAAAAGCCAGATGAAAATTCTATTCTCGTTCATATACACATGAACATTCAATTACAGAATTGCAGTTCCAAAGCGTATTCAAGAATAACTAACACAGTACTCGTGATTCTATCAGAAGACATGATGTTTAATTATTGATTAAAAAACAATAAATCAAATATCAAAAATGTAAATGTTTAAATTACGCTTTGATAAGTGAACTGAAAGAGAGAGAGAGAGAGAGAGAGAGAGAGAGAGAGAGAGAGAGAGAGAGAAAGTATGTAGAAAAGATTTTTTACTTCGTCCGTTTTTTAATTATTCGTCCCTTTATTAATTATTTTAAACTTCACTCAAAATTTCAGATGTATCGTCACAGAAATATTCTCACGATGTGAATCTGACGTTAAGACCAGCCCTCTGGCGAATAAACATCTCACCTTAATTAATTAATTAAAATCACTTAAATTGTTTAGGATTAGCGATACATACATTCCAACCAATAAGATCTGCAGTGGCGGCCTGTGAAGTCAGAGCTGGTGTTGCTTTCACTTTGTCTGCTACTTTCTGCTCAATGAAATATATTCAGTAAAAAAATAAGTAAAGAAAACTGCGACCCCTGGGTTGGAATAAACACTCAGCGCCCCCACCCTCCTGGTGGGGCACCCCACCCTCCTGGCGGGGCACCCCCCCTCCTGGTCCCGGCAGTTTAGTTACCGCCAAAAGAAATCAGAGATTTGAGATTCCACAAGTGGTCAGAGAGTTCCATTACAATTACAAATTAATTGTTAGAACTTAGCTATATAATTAATTAAATTGCTAAGCCAATTAATAATCTGAAACTAGCTTTATAAGTAATTAAATAGCTAAGTCAAATAATTGTTAGAAACTGGCTATAAATAGTTAAATACTTTAGTCAACTGACAGTTATATAAGATAGCTAAATCATTCAACAGTTTAGCACAAGATTTAAAAGCTTCTGTAGATTTCCTGGCTTTCAGCTTCACAATGACACATTCCTTGCAAACTGCAGTGTTTTGTTAGAGGTCAGTTTCAGTATCAGTACCCTGTACATTGCTTTATTATGTCTGTACCAATGCACCTTCTATTCCATAAATTTATTCTCCCTCAGATATCTTTCAAGCAAATTAGAACCATAATAATATGCCATAATATACACTATCCTATTATCAGCATTTCCGACACTAGTAGCTAAACTGGGATTCAAGGGAAGATGATGATAATAATTCTTGTTATCAGTAAAAGTAATTTACTCAGCAATTCACAAATTATTTATTTAGAAATGGAAGATTATTTCACTTTTACATTTTCATAACAGCATTGGCACAAAACAACAAAACTAGCAAACCAAAATATTGCAGACTTTGACAAACCTTTTGCATGGTATGATAACGCTGAACAGCTTCCTTGAATTCTCCAGTCAGTCGATCACACTGAAGCCTCTCAGACTAAGCATCAAATACATAAAGTCCAAAGAAAATGAGAATTTAATTTATTAACTAAATAAAAACCTAACTACAATAAAAATTAACAAATACTGTCTTTAGAATGATTCAATCAAAGCCAGAATGCCTCGTAACAAGGTTAATTCTAAACATTCTCCCTCTCTTAGTGCACTGCCCACTGGCAGGTTCATGGTATGTAACGCCTCCACTCGTCTCTGAATTTCGTTTTCTTCTTGCCCAAATACAAGTAGATATTTAAATCATCTAACATGATATACCATTATTATTAGGGGATTCTGCTTATGACAAGATGGGCCCCCTATGCCTTCCTCAGCTTGCTAAACATTATTCAGCTTAAATATAAATGATGTTGGTTGGGATTCAAGCTTCAATATTCTATAAATTAGTCTTCAGGCAAATTCAGATCATTGCTAATATGGGTGAGCCTGTAGCTTGTGGCAAGTTGTTCGACAGCGGATCAGCAGGTGCAGGGTTAAAATCCAGTGGTCTCCCTGTAACTGACAAGCTATCAAACAAGAAATTTCTGATCAACTGGGCTTTAACCTTTAGCTTTTAATATTAAGAGCAACTAAAAATTAAAATATATCTCAATGTAATTAGTTGCAATGCAATGTAATTAACTTATCTAACAAACTTATCCAACTAACTTATCGCTACATTCAATGACACGCATTAGCTATATTCGATGACCCATATTCTTCATATCATATAGGTTTAACGCACCCTATCAGTCTTACTGCTGAGAGCTGAGAGATGCTTCAATGAGGCAGCAGCTCGGCTGATAACCTTATTTGTGGACGTTTCAGATTCATGTCTAAATACATATATAGCATATAGCATTTTTTTACATATTCATTTACATTTAAGGCAAAGATACTACTAAATAAATTGAATTAAATTTTGGATAAATAAAATTAAATAAACAATTAATCAAAGAGATAGCTATCACACCAATTATAAACATGAGCATAATATCACAGAATTGTATAAAACAAGACAAAATAAATTATATATACATATACTGTATATATACATGCGTATATGTACATGCATATATATCCTGCATATATAATTATGTACTGTACATATATAAGATAACGTAATTTACTAGAGATGCATAAAATACAGGTACATACTTAATTGATTTGAAAGTTCTTTTCACAAAAGTTGATAAGAAATGAAAAAATAGAATGCCCAAATTTCAAATCAACAAAAGATGAAGACAGTGAACTAAGAAATATGATGGTAGCTAAGGCTGCCATCTGCCAGCAGTTTATTTGCATTGTTCAAAGGTAATGTTAAAATATACAATTAGAATATCCCTTCAATGACATTTCATACTTAACATGCTTGACAATATTTATAATAAATGTCTTAACCAGTTTAGCTTATCAGTTTATGATCATAGTATCGTCCTTTATAACTTAACTGGCTATTTGAAATTCTTCCAGCTTAAGCAAACAAAAAGTTAAGAAAACATAAAAAATAAGCAAATAAAATAAGCAACATACATTTTTTCTCGAAGTTGGGAATTATCTTTACTAGTTCCTAGAGCCTTCAAGGATCTCTCCAACCCATTTGCTATATACACAGAAATATATTTTTAAGATTAATTGCTCTCCATTTTAGAATTAAGCAGAGAGAGCGACCAAAGCTAAATAATTTAATGTCCATTTTCAAGATTTGCAACAAGAGCACAGTTAATGCTAAAAGTTAAATGCGCGTCTTCTTACATATCAAAATCACAAAGTGATACTAACAAACTAACTTATCGCTTCATGACTTCACACAGTACTATACACACACACACACACACACACATATATATATATATATATATATATATATATATGTATATAATATTTATACATATATATATATATATATATCACTTCATATATACGCGCTGATCTGAGAGTAAAATCTCAGATATTCACTGGACTGGTTGTATGGAAAATGGTCTAAATTGCCAAACGATTTAAACATGTGGTATTAAAAAGTGATAGATATCAACATAGTTGATCATTTCACTAAAATGCGTGTTTACTTTTTATATCAACTAAAAGATTAAAATATATTTATTAAATATTACTTGACAATATATATACAAATCAGCACCATCAATATATGAATTAGACATCAAATCATCGCAAGTCAAGTGTTCCTCTAACCTTTTTCCTGTCTTATGTATATATACAATATATATCTATAAAAGTAATCATATGGTTAAAATTGGTTTTTTCAAGTTAAAATATAGTTAAATATGCATGAAATACATCAAACAAGAAATCAGAGAGGACAAATATTATTGCAAATATCGTATTTGTCTACTTTCACTGAAATTTTAACCATTACTTTTTACTACTAATTTTTGACTTAAAGCTTACAGCAAACTGACAGACCACCTCTGCCGGTGTGGAAGGAAAATTTCTCAGTTCTTGGAAAAATTACAATTGACAAATTGACAGAAATGTTTTGCCAAAAAAAAAAAAAAAAATACCTCATGTTTCATTTTGATAGCGTAACCTAATGATTGAATTGAATATCATTAGCACAGTATGGGATAAAAATTTAATTACTGATTAAGAAAGAATGTATTAGCCAATAACTTCAACTTTTATTGTTAATTTACAGCACTTCTGTTGCATTTTTATAGTGACATAGTTATCTATTATAGCATAGTAGTTAATAATAATAAATCACAGATCAGGAACTGCTATTATGTTTTAAATTATTAGTAAAAAATTTCAGTTCTTAGGTCCAATAAATAATTGCTGCAATGATTATGGGTTTCAGTTTGCTCTAGCAGCATTTATATTTCAAGTTTATGCAAGATTTACATGTTACATTCAGAACTATAGGTTTTGCGCTGTATAAGATAATAACTTTAAGACAATCACATTGCATAATCAGTGCAGCATAAGCGAGTGAGTTTAGACTTGATGAACGGATTCAAGAGATATTAAGTTTACATTATATACAATAATTTATTTATAGAATGTACTGAATAAATCAGGCATATATAACGTACGTACCGCTACTGTTGATGGTTATAATATCGTTAGTTACAGAATCCCTTATATCTGAATAATTTCTGCCGCTAACACCTAAAACATATGCACAAGTAAATACCTGATTTATTTACAAAGTTTTATTTTAAAATTTAGAAATTAGTACAACCATCTCTCTCTCTCTCTCTCTCTCTCTACTGTTCTGTGAAGTGGCAGTTGCAAGGCACACATCCCTACTCATGCTGCTTTCATGCTCCACAAAGAGCACTCCAATGATCAACGAGGTAATCCCTTCACAAAAGGTCATGTTGTATCCACAGTATAGCCTATACCTTGGAAATATGGCTTTTGAGGGGTTTCCCATTGCTTTCTTCAGTTTATGCTCAGTCCCCTCTTATGACAGATGCAATTTATGGCTGGTCTATTCTTCAACATCCCGGACACAGCAATACAATCATAAACTGGCAAATACATATATAATAAAGTGTATTTTAATTCTATTTAACTCTATTTTGCATTGCAATTTCTAAAGCATCATAATAATTAATCAAATCAATTATTTCAGCAAAATCTGACAACCTAAAATAAACAAAGACCAAACTACAGATAGTTAAAATATGTCAAATAAAACAGTTACAAGCAGTAGAAGATAAGGAAAACAATAGAAAAATTAATTACAAATTAAGTAAAGTTAATCAAGCTAATTAAACATATATTAGGGCCTACTGTTAATAAGTGTTTAAAAATAAATTTTTTGATCAAATATATACAGCTAACATATGAAGTATAACATAGTTTAACATCAAAGAAGCTATTAAATTGTTTAGTCAAAGTAGTGTTTCATATCTGAAAAGTTCATTACCAATATACATTTTTAGAACTACAATTTATCTACTTAAAGTTTTAAATATAATTAAATACATAATACATTACAAATATGTGTACAGATAGCTACAATATTTACAAAATTAGTACATGGTTGAAAAAATATTGACTAAAATCTTACTGGAACTTGTTGGCAGTTCGTCAGGATCATCACCGAATGGATTCGTGCGACCACTAGGAACTCGAGGATCTGTCGCTCCATAGTTAAATCTTCCACCGCTACCGCCTCTCGTTTGCATTGCGTCACTATGCATAGAATAATTTGCATTAAACTAATTCATTTAAAATCTTAAATAGCTGAATTGCTTAATGGGAAAGAAATCCACCAACTCAACAATGTAATTTAAAGGATTCGGAAAAATTCTTCTAAAATTAATGACTGACAAGCTATTTAAATCCATAAATCTTTTGCATGATTATTCGTATCTTGCTGCTGATAGAGTTAACTGGCTGCAAGCTCCGGTACTTAATTAACCTTATAGGCGCCCTAGGGATATCCATTTACAGATAACTGACCCGAACTTCAGACTCATACCACTGGCTTCCTAGGTGAACGCTTTACATGCTTAAGCTATTTCACCTCTCTTATAATTAACCTAACAGCCATGGCAAAACGCTAATGGCAGATTAAGTGCAAATACTATACATGTAAAAGATTGTCTCAGTATCTTTGAATTTTTAAGACCTTTAACGTTGGATTAGATTGTTTGAAAAAGCGACTATTGTTGATAATAATAATAATAATAACACACATTATAGTGAAATGATCAACTATGTTGATATCTATCACTTTTAATACCACATGTTATATCCGTTAGGCAATTTAGTCCATTTTCCATTTAGTCAGTCCAGTGAATGTCCAAGATTTTACTCTCAGATCAGCGCGGCTGGGATTCGAACCCACGAGAGTTCGATTCACCTCAGGGTCTGTCATTTAAAACTTCATGACGTTATCTACACCCTTAACCATTGCGCTATTGAGATATTCAATTGAATTGTTAGTCAACAATATTCCTAACTTTTCAAAGGAAATTTTGAAGGAAATTAAGTAAATTAATAAAGGATATGCAAAAAATGAATGAATTCATGACTAAATTAAACCTAATATAGACAATTATCGCTAGCAAAACAATGCTAGCTTAATTATCACATGATTTGTAAAATCACTAATGGATTCAGTTAAGCGCACTTTACTTAAAAAACACTCATCTCACAGCGGCACAAGAAATTATCAATAAACTTATGTCGATAAACAAAATATTATAAGAATTCATATATGTAGAATATTACCAATTAGAGAGGGAAAATAAAGTGAATTGAGAGATGAAACAAAGCCTAATCAATGCACTTTAACAAAATAACATATCAATAATCATTCAGCTTTGTTTACATTTTGGTTATTAAATCTCGGTACTATTTCAACATAACATAATCCTTTTAACGTGGCAAAGCTACTTCAACATATTGTCGCCTTAAATAATGCAAGTTGCTGTAAGCGATGGTGCCGCTAGATTAGAATTACGAACAGTCAGGACAGTTAACTTAGTAATTTATAGTGTAATTTCGCTTACCATAATATCGAGATATAATAATCTATTCCAAAATACGGAATTGCAAAAGTTTTTCACATTTCACTTTAACATAACATAACAAAAACAAAAATTAGAGTGCTACAGTCATCAATGACAACATAGAGCATTATTGAGACAAAATCAACCCGGCGAGCAAAAAGAAGGTTCAAAATGGTGCAAATTCTAAAATCAAGAAATCAGTCCAAAGTAAAGGGAATTGAAAAGGGAGGTTTAGGCGCGTGGTCGCAACTCATGAATATTGTATGGAAGAGAAATGGAAAAGATAAATCGTCAACTGCCTATGGAACTGGTCATAAGACAGCAAAGGCCGATGTGATTCAAACGATTGAAGACTTCCGAAGATTGAATGGAATCGAATTCCAGATCTGGGGTGCAGCATGCTGCTATACATTGCCGATTTCAAAATTGAGAATAAATGAAAAATATTAATAGAACAATGGAAAATTTAAAGAATGTAAGAATAGGATATTGTAAGCAAAGATATGATTGCTTGACAAAGTAATTCTTTCTTCTCTGATGTAAGTGAATAAAGCCATTTTCGTAAGTGGTATCACTGGCAATGCCTCATGAATATTAATTAGTTACTATTTACTAGAAGAGGAAGAGGTCCGGAGCATCTCGAGCGACACAGAGAGTGATAAGGAGGTGGTCAGGGAGACGGATTGGGACAGGGTATTGCATGCTGATAAGCGACAAGATAGGTAGTGGGATATCCAAACACACATTTAGCGAGTAGTGCAGGGTGTTTCTTGGGTATATTTGACGATTTTCGGATTGACGCATAAAGTAGTGCAAGATGTCCGACGAAATTGAAAGCAGCAGAGGAAAAGGTATGCAGATCTATGAAGCTTAAGTTAATTGTTTAACTTATCTGTCTAATACTAGAGGTGCGGGCTTAGATACCAATGATTACTTTATTAGAATTGATTAGAATTTATTTATCTGGATTTTGGAATTTGCACCGTTTTGGACCTTCTTTTTGCTCGTCGGCTTGATTTTGTCTCAATAGTGCTCGATGTTGTCATTGACGACAGTAGCACTCTAATTGTTGTTATTTATTATTAATTAGAATTCTCTTTGCAACCTGTTCCTGAAATTAATTCCACATTTCTTTAATTGGCTCAGCTTGTTGTAAATCCCAAACCAGTTATATGCCTGTACATAAATACTATCAAGTACATAAGTACATAAATAGTACATAAATACTATCAAGGATTGTAAGTAATTTTGTCGCATAAAAGTGGAACTGTGAGCTAGAATGTTATGCACTAAGGGTACCATATGTTTTTTGTTTTTTTAGGGGGAGCTGGAGGAAATGGAGAGGGGGAGGAGGAGTTGGCCTCTAAGACTCTACAGATTCAGTCTAAAAGATTCTATGTTGATGTCAAACAAAACAAGAGAGGAAGATTTGTCAAGATTGCTGAGGTTTAGGCCTATGCCAAGATTGCCCCTACTAAAAACTTCATTTAGCTTTCTTCTCCTCATCCACTTTGATTTATCAAGAACGACCTACAGGAGTTCTGCATAGATAATGAAAGGAGTTTGCCCATAAATGGTTCTTCGGTGAACAACAGTTCAATAATCTATTTCATATTTTGTTGTATAATAATGCATTCAATATATAAGAGTTTTATAATTGCTGAAATTAGATATAGTTTGCATTCCTATATCCAAGCAATTTATATATATAATTTTTATTATAATTTTTATTGGTGAATATATTTATTATAGAAAATTCATAAGTGGATTTGTTTGGTGTAAGTTCATCACATAATCACCTTCGTCATGCCCTGAATCAGAGTTTAACTAGGGTTAGGAAAATCCTCTCTGTCCCTCACCATATCATCAGTCCATCCCCTAGGTGTAAATGTAATGTAAGAATACTATTCTTACATTATTCATTACAGAAATTATTCATCTACTAAATTGTCTAATTTAGTAGATGAATAATTTGGTAATAATTATTAACAATAATAAATAATTGTAGAATAATTTGTATTAACAATAAGATTAGATGACAATAAGTTATTATTGGATGTAGATATAGAAGAAAATTTTTTAAATGAATGGATAAACTTCAAAAGTCTCAGAGTACTGGAGAAAGCTTATTCGTATCCCGACCCTGGTTAAACTGGGATTTAAGGGAAGATGATGATGATGATGATATAGAAGGAAATTTAGTTGATTGTTTGATTTCATCATTATCCGTTGAATGCATGTGTATAGGTAGACGCAGGTGGAAGAAAGAGTCGCCTGCTACTGGCTATGTCCACTGCGGCAGAGTTCAGAGATCAGCTGACAGAGTTCAGTGAACACTACGCTTCACTTGGTAGGAAATTCATTTAAATACAAACGAAGTTTATATTTTCAACTAATCGTTTACACTATTTCGCTTCCTATTGTGATTTAGGATTTACCTTAATGTTACACTGTTTTTGAAATAACGTTGTATCGGTTGTGTTTAGTATTTAATATATTCTCTGTCTTTTGGTGTTCTGCCAAATGGCTGGTCTAAGCCACAGATTGAATAGCCAAATGAATAGCACTCTTGTCTGAGAAGTAGGAGCCAATCAATTTGAATCCCAGTCAGATGTCTCTGACAGTTGTTTAGATTCTTGGCCTTTTTAGCAAATAAACAAATCAGCAATACAAAGAAGGTTACTAGGGGACGCCTAAGCTCTGGAACGAGGTAATATAGTAAATGGTAGCTGTAAAAGAAAATTACTAGACTCCTTCTGCAAAGACCATTTCTCTATAAGTGTCATTGCTGATGATTAACTGATGGTTGTTAATGATTGATTGAAGGTTGATGACTACATGATTATTATCTGATGATTATCTGATGACTATCTGATGATTATCTGATGGTTGTTAATGACTGTATGAAGATGGATGACTATCTGATGATTATCTGATGGTTGTTAATGACTGTATGAAGATTGATGATTGTCTGATGATTAACTGATGATTGATTGATGATTGATCAGGTCCTCCCAGTACTGAGTCATCCAACACGAATGCTGACAGTGGCAAGCTGAAGAGCGAGATGATTGTGAAGGATGATAGACGCTATTATCTGGACCTTAAAGAGAATCAACGAGGGCGCTTCCTTAGGGTATGAGCAGACTCTTAAATTTAGCGAGTTATTGGTGTGTAAACATTGTGACATATTGCTTTAGATGAAGTTTTGAAGTTATTTCTTAAAAAGGAATCTTCAGTCAATACATGCAACTATTGTAATGTTGTTCACTTGTGCAGCTTGGTTGATATAGTACCAGATAATACTCTACTTATAGCACTTCTGATAGCACTCATTAAATTAGATTGATCAGTAAATAATATGATTGTAATTACAAAGTATTGATACCTCTGTTAGTGCTGGCTATAATTTTGGATGCTTAATGCTTTAGTATCATTGACATACCCTTGTCATTTAACTTTAGATTTCAGATAGATAACACTCAGATAACATTATATATTATTATTTTAGATAGATAGATAACATTATATATTATTTCTAACTCATATTGTCTGTCATTTAGGTGTCCATGACTCACCCACTGTCACGTCAGAGATTTCAGATAGCCATCCCGGCTCAAGGCATGATAGAGATCAGAGATGCTCTCACTGATCTACTCAAGGAGTTTTCCACTGATGACTGCGGTATGTTGAGCTACTCGTACGCCCTTCGTACACTTGGCTTCTTATTGACATGACCTGAATGTTTTCTAACTCACTGCACTGGGTTCTTTAACTAATGTGTCGCTAACATTTTCTGACCAATGAACACTGAACTCAACATGACTTCTAATGTCTAAAAGTTACACACATGTTACATGCATCCAATTAAGTTGCATAGTTCAATTTGAAACTATGTACCTCAAACAGTGTGATCTGAAGTATTCTAATGGTTATAATTTCTTTTCGTGTGTGTGTGTGTGTGTGCATGTGTTCGTGTGTGTGCGTGTGTGTTTGCATGTCTGTGCTCGCAGGGTTGACGTTATATAAATCATTTTAAAAATCATGATTTTTTAGAAATAGAATTTTGAAAATTCTTGATTTGGTTTTTTAAATCTGAAATCAAATTTTTGATTGTATAAATATAATGTAAATGAAATTTTGAAATTGTAAGTGCATAAATTCTAACATAAAAATTATTGTAAATCCTGAATTAGTCCAGCAGTAAAACTTTCTGAACATTTTTTCTTGTTGCGCACGATGAAGTAAAACAAATCATTGACTTTTAGGTGTTTATAAATTTATTTTTTCTAATGGCTAATTGAAGTATCTATACTTACAAAATTCATAGAAAAAGGCTAGCAAACAGTAGTGTAATAAGTAACCTTGGTGATTATTTAGCTGACTTGTATTTTATTTACTGAAAAAAATACAAATAAATTTTAATTAATTTTTATCTAGTAAAATGATATAAATAATCAAATTTAAAAAAAATCATGATTTAAATAAGAAATGATGGAATTTTTTACATGAACAAATTTGACTTTTACCAACCCTGTGTGCTTGTGTGGGTGAGCGCTTTCGTGCATGCAAATGTGTATGGATGTTTGTGTTTATATGTGTTGTAACAAATGACTAGTAAAAGATCTGTATTTGTTGGACTATTTAATATTTATTTCTTTTAAGTAGGTTAAATTAAATTCTTAGTTTATCTATCTGTTTATGTTGTTTAACAGATATGAAAGATAACCTGCCAGAAGCGAAATCACTGAGAGTTGAGAACAAAATCTTCTACTTTGATATTGGACAGAACAACCGTGGAAAGTTCATGCGCGTCTCTGAGGTAACTAACTGCTGACTCTTCTTATTTTGCCTAATCCTGATATTGATCAGTGTAACCTTGAGAAGACTAGATCAAAGTCAATGATCTTGTAAGGATATCATAGAGTCAGGATATCATTGGTGAGTCAAGATATCATTGATGAGTCAAGATATCATTGGTGAGTCAAGATATCATTGGTGAGTCAAGATATCATCGGTGAGTCAAGATATCATTGGTGAGTCAAAATATCATTGGCAAGTCCAGATATCATTGGCGAGTCAAGATATTAGGATTTGAATTCTTCTCTTACTGATGTTACAGTTGGAACCAAACTGACTATGTCACAACTATACTATTATTTAAGTTACTTAGAACTACCGTTACTGTCTTCGTTTATTTCATTCTATTCTATTCAATTTTTAATTTTAATCTGATCAAATCAGAATCTGTGAGGCAGTGTTGAGCAAATTTTTTGAATTTTCAGTAATGCTAATGTTTAACTTGACAATATGTTGCTAGTTGCTGCGAGATTTAATTGGCTTTACTTCTGTAGCTCTAGTAAAAAGTTTTAAAGGAAATTTTAAAAACAGTTTACATTAACCAGTATTGTGGAATTGTAACAAATAGATGCTGCTATTATCTCATCTACTGAGGTCCATATAATTGCTTTTTCTCTATGGTTTAACATTAACGTTTATTGTCCTGTTGTGTTGCTAGCTATTTAACTATCTATTTTTAATGTCGTATTGATAGCATTCTGCTTTGCATTAAGTATAACATAAGAAACTATATTGCCTATTGTTGACAGGTGCGCGCAAACTTTCGTACAGCTATAACCATTCCTGAGCAGTCGTGGGGTAGATTTAGAGATATGTTCGACGAGTATTTGAAGGAAGGTGAAGGAGGAAGCGGTGAAGCAGACGGGACTAGTGCTAAAAAGGAGCTTACTGACAAGAAGTAGCGAGAACCCTGTAGCATGCATAGCATTACAACAGTGCTCAAGTTACAATGTGAGTGGGATGGGCTACGAGTAGTAAATTGTTCGTGGGTGAAATATGCTGATTTAATTTCAAGTTTAATTTCTCCAAAAAATATCTCTTTGTGAAGTAGCATTTAATGTGGCTTTGATTGAATCCTTAAAATTGGGAGCTTTTGTAGGCTACAGAGTCCTACTGGACCTATTTCCATCCCACCAAGTAATTCAAGAACTGATTAATGCGGAATGAAAACGTATTAGAAAAGAAGAGATTGATGTGTTTTGTTTAAGCTAAAGTAATGAAGGACTTGATATGTTGTGTAGTTTCATTGCTGAGCAAGCCATGTAATGTAGAATAGAGGAAATATTGAGATGGAGTTTAGCACATTGGCTGTTATCATTGTCTGTAACATAGACAAGAGTTGCATCTGCCCGGTGGGGATTAGATTAGTCATGAAAAATTATTACATTCTAAAATTCTGTCCTGTGTCAGAGAGTGTTAGCAATTGTACCACTGGAGATTATTTTAGGCACTGTAAAACAGTCTTCAAATTCCACTCGTATTTGAAAGCTATTTTTATATATGTTTTTTACTTGCATGAAAGCAGTAATTATGCAATTGAGCAGACCACTCTGAAATATTTCTGTGCTAATTGTAATCAGTTGCTCTCTTTTGTTTTGTACTCGAGCAAAGTATTTGCAGAAGTCAATGTGTTTAAGAATTATTTATTTAGTTTTGTGTGACATTGTTTAAATACATAAATTGATGTTTGCCATTGTTTGGATTGAGATGGTAATTGTGTCGTTGGTGATATAGGTAGTTGATATTTTGATTTTGCATTGGAGATTTAGTTAAGATTGAGCTGTATTAAGTCTTTTACAATCATTGATTTTCAGTAATTGTCAACGAAATCTTGAGATACTGTGTTCGTGTTTTAAATTTTATTTGAAAGAAGATAATTAAATATTGTTACTTTTCAAAAATGTTGTTAGTACTTAGTATTTGCTTGGATATTGATTTACAGTGTTATTCTAAAAAGTCAGAATATAATTTTGCTTTATGTACTAATATGCAGCTAGAAGTGTTTTGTTTTGAGAACTGTATCATAAAAATTTAAGTTATATTTCTCATTTTAATATTGTAGGATGGTATATTCTAGTTAACTGGTTTTGATTCAAAATTTGACGTTTGTGTAATCAAATAAACTGGAAATTGATGTAATGGTGCAAACAGTGTGATTCAGTTCATGTCTGTTTTTGAAATAAATAAACAAAGAAATTAATTAATTTAAAAGACACATTTTCAGAACTTTATTGCAAAGGATTGTGATTCCAATTTTTTTCAAAAGTATTTTGGTTTAGGTTCATATTAGTGTATTTAAGTAATTTAATGTACTTGATTTAATATTAAAAGTGTATTTTTTGTAATACATCTTTATGTATTTTGTATCATATCAGCTGAATACAAAACATTTAGTAATGCTTGAATGATGCAGTATATAAAAGATAACATCTGAATCGTACTTTGAGAAATGTAAATATATAGCTTGAATGAATGTTTTTAGGTCTGAATGCTTACTACAGTTGTGCAAGCAGAAGATGTTAGGTGTATGCATGTAGTTACACAGTGATGCATGTTTTGTAGTAGTTACATAGTTTTATGTAGTTACACAGTTTGCATGACCGGGTGTAGTGTATATGTATGTATGTGTACCGGGTGTTGTGTATGTATGTGTGTAGATGCATGGGGATGAGGCATTTGTAGGACAGGGTATTGTGTGAAATTTGTGTCTGAATGTTTAATATCTGAAAAGTATTATGGTGTGAAATAATATTGTATGTCTTCGTATAGGTATATAGTGTACATACATTGGCACACTTTCGTGTACATATTATCTGGTAATTTGTGTACAGTGTGGATCCTGTCTCACTCCTGTGTATAGATTCTCATTAATGATGTCGTGTCGTGCTTTAAAAGGTATGGGTGCTAGCTCATCGTAAATGCTGCATGCGACTTCTTAATATGACTTTAAGATTTTACTTCTTTTTGAAAAATTATATTTACTATGTAAAGTTGCATAGCTGATAAAGTGCTAGAGGTTGTCTCAATGTGCTATTCTAGCTACTTAAGGTTTTGATGTAGCAACTAATTAATATTCTATATTATGTTTTCTCATAAAGATACATGATGTAATTAGACGTTTATAATACTGTGGAAGTGTCAAGGCAGTAATTAATTCGTGCGTGCTTTGGTTTGAATGATATCATAGCGCGTGTGAGGCTTTGTGACAGATTCTAGTCTGTCCTAGCTGTGTCGTGATTTATTTAACCATTGGCATTGGCCTCAGTGGGCTTAGTCGGTAGCCCACTTGTGTCTCGATCAGGAGATCAGGCAATTGATAAAATATCTTCTCTTTATGGAATTCTTCGTGATTGATTAATGATTCGTGCAAATCTTTATGCTTTGTTCGTTCATTATACTGTAACGAGTGCAGCTAATTCAGTGTAATGTTGACAGGGCGTAATATCATGAATTGAATTATTTATTCAGTTTTGCGATAATAATTAAGTAGCCTTTGGTACAAAAAAATGTAGTCTGATGATAAATGTGTTATGTGGCTTTATCATTAGTGGACAGTGGGTATTGTAGTATGATCTCCCTCTCTCTGATTCTTTTTCTCTATTTTCTTTTATACTCTCTCTCACTCTCTCTCTCTCTCTCTCGCCATGCGATGCATTAACTTTGTACAGTGGTGCTTAAAATCCCATTGACAGTTTTAAATAAGTAATGCTTATTTATGCTTACTCCTTCAAGCTAAAATATAATCTCGCCACAAAGGCAGTGTATTTATTAATTTTAGAGTATAAACTTTAGCCTAACGAAACCAGAACGTGTGATGTGGTTTCCGTTATCTTCTTCATCATTTGCTTTATTCGTCTGTTACGAGACACATCCTGTTGTCGGTATCTCTATCTCACTATTCCCTCATCCAGCATCTTTAGTTGACTATTATTATCGCGTTCTGTCAGTATTTTAGGCAGTATTTATGTGCAGTAGATGATTGCATGTAGAAGTATATTCATCATTCTGCTGTTGATAATGCGTAGCGTTGAAATAAACCCCGTCGACAGAAGATTTCTCATTTGTTACGGTGACTAAAAAGGCCTGTAGTAAATGTAATTTAAAAATTCTTTGTATCATTCTAATTGATGTGTTCGTTATATTGATTTTGAGTTTTTTCAACAGATTTTTCAATTAGTATAGTTATACCCGTTTTGTGTCCGAGTTTCTGAAGAATTAACCAAATGTAGACTGCACGTGTCGTAAAAGGTGACAAATCACCAAGATCCAAATCAACGTCAGACAGGGCATTCGGTTGGTCAGCGCCTAGATTCCAGAAATTGCTACAAAATTTTCCAAAACAAATGGAAAAGTTTAACCAGAGAGGAGCGGAAAATGTTTATTCGTATCCCAAATATCCTAGCTAAACCGGATACACTTAGTTGAGATTCAACGGAAAAAGAGTTAGTCTATTGATGCGCAATGAAGCGTGCTAAAAAATTAAACTGTGCATTCGTCTAGGTCAAGGTGAAATCTCTGCAGTGACTCATTGTTTATTGAGTTGAACCACATACTAGATTGATGTCAGACTGATTTTATGGATTTTGGAATTTGTACCAGTTTTGGACCCTCTTTTGCTCACCAGCTTGGATTTGTATCCATAGTGCTCGATGTTATCATGGATGATAGTAGCATTGTACTTGTTGTTATTTCAGATCTCTTTTAGCACGCTGAGCCGGACACTTACTATAATTAATCGAACGTTCAGGTCGACACTTCACCTTTCTAGTCACTAGTATATTTTGCCAAACTCCTTTCATTCACTATCCTCTACAGTACTATGTGATTACTTGCTAATTACTACCAATTAGTTATGGGTTGGTTAACACATTATGCAACCTAAAATTAACGTTCGATTTAGCTGTACGAGTTGGAATCGGCCCGCATTCTTTCTACAGAAATTTAGGTACAAAATTGTCTGCTCGCTATTCTGCAGTCGAGCTAAATTTAGCCAAACTAAATGAAGAATAGAACTGGGAGAAGCACCTTTCGGCCGTTAAGAAACCAATTTCTCCGATACTTTGTCCGGTGGCAGGTTTAAGGCACGCATTCCTAGTCACAGCCTGTTATCTCGCTGATTAATCGCCACAATCAGAGCTTACAATCAGAGATCACAATGCATTTAGATTGTGACACTTCAAGATTTATCAGATGCTTCTTCATCACATTACACTGAACGTTTTCCATGTAAAAAGTGAACAGAACGCCTGATGTACGGCACCTGTCTACACACGTTCTGATGTAACCTTGAACGCTGTTCTTTCTATGAACTGACAGATGCAGATGAAGTCCGCAGAATGTAGCACTCGGGTTGGTTTCGGCAGTTTCTTGCTGATCAATCGACCGATGTAGTCTCCGCTGTATTGAGCCAGTAATCGCTCTGTTCGCATCTGCAACAACACATCGTTGTTTGGGCTGAAGTATCTCAATTACAAATACTTAACACCTACAAGAATTCAAATAGGTTTGCGTTAAAACATGGGCTCTGCGTAGCTATAGAGCTTACGTAATTGTGACAGAATATATAGCCTAGGTATAACTCATTAAAAATTGTGAGAAATACATAACTATAACACTTACTTCAAATAGATCATTCATATTGTGAGATTTCGTGACTGTAATAAATGAAGGTATTTAATTGTCGGTTACTGTTTAGTGCATTTAAAACATACAATGTACAATATTGTCTTCATCGTCATCATCTTCTTCTCTTGAAACTCAATTTAACTAGGATCGGGGTACGGGTAGACCTTTTTCCATTCGTTTTGGCAAATTTTGTAGCAATTACTGGAGTCTAGGCGCTCACCAACCCATTGTCCTCTATGACGTTGATTTGGATCTTAGAACAGTTGGTCTATTCTTCAGCAACCCGAACACGACGCGGGTAACAATATATATTGTAACAACAAAATAGTAGCCTTACGTTTCGTTCGTCAGGGCATTATCAAGCACGACTGTACTCTTTAGATAATATTTCTTTATCGGAATCTTGTAAATGTTGGATATTTCACTCTCCGATAATCTCAAGCAGGAATCGATCCCACGACCTCAGGAACAGCTATTTAAAGCTTCATTACTCTATCGGATGCTCTAGAGACTAAGCTATTAAGATAGTCTAAGCAGAAGAGCCTACCTGTAGATTTGAGCCTGTGTTCTTTGTAGATCTAATAAGAATGGACTGTAGCTCACTGGAAGAGCTACTCCCATCCCAATCCTTCTCCAAGTCATCCTCTTCCACTTCCTGTGCAGGATCACACTCCACGTATCTCACTCTTCTTTTTCCAAAGCTCAGCATCAGCTCCTGCAATCTCATCTGTCAGTTCATGCCAACGAACATTCCATTTTAATGTTATACCAGTCGTTGCTAAAAACCACAGAAGCTTGCGTTTGACTGCAAAACAGTCAGTGAAAACCCAAACCAAAAGGAGGCCATTGAAATAAAAAATACAAGAAATACAAGTGAAAATCGACGAGGGATGATCATAATCTTCGTGATTTGCGAGACCTGAGATAAACGTAGCCATGCCTACCTCAGCAGCTGTCAATGGTTTATTTTTTTCTCTACGCGGCTGTAGTGTAACCAGATTTTCACAAGTAGTCTTCCCCCACTCGACTTGATGCAGACCTGACGATGAAAAAGAAATGTTGACAGGCGTGTGTGTATTACTAAATGGAAGATTTCAATTTTGTGGACTTCGGCTACCTGCCGCCTACGTGCTGTTGCTACTATGCTATCATCCTTATCTATCGCCTATAGCAGCTAGATGAGATTGTCTAGCATGTGTGTGCTTATCGTGCGATGTCCATCTAGAGCATTCGCGAATCTCGATGATAGCTTGAAAGTGAACTAGGCGTAAGGGTCTAAAAGTCAAATGTCTTAGTTAATCCAGACCCTACATGTATCTCAGGATTGATAGTTTAATCAAACGAACACTACTTATCAACATTCTGCAGTATGAGTCTTCTGCAGTATGAGTCTTCTGCAGTATGAGTCATCTGCAGTATGAGTCATCTGCAGTATGAGTTATCTGCAAGATGAGTCATATGCATAGATGAGTCATCTGCAAGATGAATCATGTACAAGATGAGTCATCTACAAGATGGGTCATCTGTAAGATGAGTCATCTACAATATGGGTCATCTGTAAGATGAGTCATTTGTAAGTTGAGTCATTTACAAGATGAATCATTTGTAGGATGAGTCATCTACAAGATGAGTCATCTACAAGATGAGTCATCTGTAAGATGAGTCATCTACAATATGAGTCGTCTGTAAGATATGTCATCTGTTTGCCTTAAGTTGGCTGGTCTGAACATTGACGAATTGAGTGGAGTTAATATGATACTCGGTTAACTTGGATGAAAGCCAAGATATATACATCTTAGATAGTGTCTTAGATAATTGATTAAAAATAAAATTAGTAATCGCTTATTATTTTAACATTAATAAACATTTATATAAGCTATCGGCCTACTTACCAGACAAGGTTCGCTTTTGAAGTAGAAGAAATGTGTCTGCAGAAAAATGCACAATAATTTAAGAAACATCGATGTTAATAATATTTCTATTACGGCGGTAGAAAGCTTAAACTGTATTGTGTATTGGTAAAAGGTACGACGGCAGTCTGCATGGTCTTTCATTTATAACTGCACGGAGACGCAGCACTGCATCAAGTTAATGTGATCACTGCCACTGTGGTCAGTAGAGTATGCAGAATCTGACTCTATTGCCATATCATAGCAAAAGGCTAGGCCTGAAAATTGTTCTTTTTGTGTTTCTTCTCAATAACATCTACTTTAATCTTCTCTTCATCACTACAGATGAAGCTTCAAATGTCGGATTTTTCCAAACTTAGCGCACTTCAAGACGTATAACTAACTACTTGTACTGCCATCATCACTGGCTGGAGCAAGTGGCGATGTCGGTAAAATGTTCGACTGCGGATCCGTATGTGCGGGGTTCAAATCCTTGGTTCGCCCGTCACTGGCATCGCTATCGAGTGAGGAGACGTTAACGTTAGCTTTACCAGCTTTAGCTTTGTCATACACAGCGGTGATCCTGTACAGAAATTAAAATACTACAATATTGAAAAAAATCATTCACAAAGGAAAATGCAAGTGGTATAATTTTATGAATGTTGTAGTATTTAAAACACATCGACATGGATTACCGGCATCGAAACTGGCTGGAGCCGATGGCGATGTCGTTGAGATATTTGACTGCGAATCAGTATGTGCGGGGTTCAAATCCTGGACTCGCCCGTTACTGACATCGCTTTCGAGTGAGGAAAATGACGTTAACATTAGCTTTTTTTACTTTTTCAAAGAGATCCCTACAGTCCTCTGCTACGTACAGTGCAAATAAGCTTATAAAGAGACAGACAGAGAGAGAGAGAGAGAGAGAGAGAGAGAGAAACAGAGAGAGTAGTCTACTTACATAGTACTTGTTGCAGTCCATCATACCGAGGTTTTCAATGCCGGCCAGAATGTTGTACCTGAGCAATATTCGATTGACTCTTGCCAGTCGTTTATTTAAAGTCGACCTTATCTGTAACAGGCAGTATAGCATAATTACTCGGGTTATTCTAGCAAAATTTACAATGTAGCGGGCACTTGTAATACTGGTCAATGGTCCTGTATTAAACAGAAAATTTTTATATCGACTTTAAAATTTACATTTTTGCAGTTTTTGAATGAATTGATGAATTTGTTCTCATAGATACCAATAGCCTTCTACTACGTAAGAGCTCAAAGTTCCTGATATTTTTATTACTATACAATTAAGTGAGAATTGAACGTCGTATTCCCCTCATCCTCGAAGAGTACCTTATATTATCAATATTCTCTTATACTCTTTTATTCAGAGTCAGATTCAGTATTGCATTGAAATCTATGAAAATACCTACACCACTCACTTGAGTAATTTGATAACAATGAATAATTCTATAATAAGAATTCTATTTAAGAAAAAATTAACAACAAAAACATCTGAACTATATGAAATAGTGAATTCACTACCTCTACGCCAACTATGTAATTTTAAGCTATTAAAACTTGCTCATCTGTGTATTCATAGCCCGGAAAAAATACCAAAAATGTTCATAGAAAAGATTAGATTCGCCAATTCTCTCTCCTATTATAATATGAGGAAACCATTGAGTTACTTACACAAATACTAACTATGGAAAAGAACTATCAATTGCATATGTTCCCATTTGTGGCATATGCTCCCTGAAAACATATAGGCAATCAGTTCCACCAATATTTATTTAAGGAAAATTAAGGAATACGTTGAGAACAAGAAATAGCTAATTTCCTTTCTTTCGCTTTATCTCACAAGTTTATGTTTTTATGTTAGTTTTCTGTTGAATTGCACTAGTTTTAAAATTAATATGCTAGTTTGCAATTGTACTTTTGAGGTAACCAACTAGATGACGCTAGTCGCTGTTTTGGTAGCCTCTATTTCTGATCAATAGAACTACTACTACTGATAGAATAGACAAATTATTAATTATGTGCTGGCTATGTTTTTAACTGAAATATTTAGTCTGATATGAATTCATGCTGTTTATTATTTTGGACTTTTTATAACTTGTATGTAATATTGTAGTGGCGTGTAATTCTGAAATAAACTTAAACTCTCTCTATTACGGAATATTATACGTGCAGAATATCTGATATTAGAGATAAGTGAAGACTACAGTGTACCTTATATTAGAGTATACTATACGTGAAGTATACCTTACAGAGTATACTTCACGTAAAGTGTACCTTATATTACAGTATACTGTACGTAAAGAGTACCTTATATTACAGTATACTGTATGTAAAGAGTACCTTATATTGCAGTATACTGTACGTAAAGAGTACCTTATATTACATTATACTGTACGTAAAGAGTACCTTATATTACAGTATACTGTACGTGAAGAGTACCTTATATTACAGTATACTGTATGTAAAGAGTACCTTATATTACAGTATACTGTATGTAGAGTACCTTATATTACAGTATACTGTACGTAAAGAGTACCTTATATTACTGCATACTGTATGTAAAGAGTACCTTATATTGCAGTATACTGTATGTAAAGAGTACCTTATATTGCAGTATACTGTACGTAAAGAGTACCTTATATTACTGCATACTGTATGTAAAGAGTACCTTATATTGCAGTATACTGTATGTAAAGAGTACCTTATATTGCAGTATACTGTACGTAAAGAGTACCTTATATTACAGTATACTATACGCGAAGAGTACCTTATATTAAAGTATACTGTATGTAAAGAGTACCTTATAGTACAGTATACTGTACGTAAAGAGTACCTTATATTACAGTATACTATACGTAAAGAGTACCTTATATTAAAGTATACTATACGCGAAGAGTATATACGCTATATTACAGTATATATGCTATTCGCGAAGAGTCCCTTTATATGGGATTATATTAGATTAAATTTTTTTATCTTATTTAATTATTTTAATTTTATTTTTTAAAATCTTTTTACCTTTATAATAGAGTATATGATACCTTAGGAGTACCTTGTTTTAAAGTATACTATACGTGAAGTGAACCTTATGTTAGAGTATACTATTCTTGAAGAGTACCTTATATTAAAGTATACTATATGTGCAGAGTACCTTTTATTAGAGTATACTGTAGTTGCAGAGTACCTTATATTTAGACAAATGAACGAATATCATGTAGACGGTCAGTAGAAAGAGCCAAAAGATGGCGCCGTGCACTAGTTCCATGCCAAGATCAGATCTTCTGGAACTGAGTAACTTTCTCTCTATATAGGGGGCTGCCACACCGCACATGACGAGGAGAACTAGGAATAAGATGATGATGGTGGGCGTGTGATGGGACCAGAACAAGCAGCGTAGTCGAGAGTTCAGAGCAAGACTGGACATCGCCTCTCTGAAGTCTTCTGATGTCATCTGCTCAAAAGTTATCCAAGGTGAAGAATAAAATACAAAGTTGGAAATAGAGTGAGTGAATAAGAGAGAGTGTGTGTGAAAAAGAGAAGGAGAGACAGAGACAGAGAGAGAGAGAGAGAGAGAACAGAAATAATTGCTAGATTTATATCCCCTGTTTAGTTCTAACAAAACAAGTTCTTCTTTCCTAAAACGAACACTAAGGTCCAGCATTTAATTGTTGTTTTATTCTCTCTCATATTCCATACTCCTAGATAAAGAGAGTACACTTAAATGACGAATTAAAATTAAATCTTATTAGTTAAATAAAGGCAACTCAATTAAAATTCCATGGAGATGCTAGTAGAATTGAACAAAAGTACTTTATTCAGGAAGACCGGAGCACTAACTTAGATTAAAACTGACAGAAATCTATTTGCACGGTGGAATCAATTTTATGGATATGCGCCAGAAATAAAATTCTATTTAAACTTCTTATCTCTCAGAATCTACATGTGAGCAGTGTTAATCTATCCTTGAGAGACAAAACGAAATGTAGAATAAACGAAATATAGCGCAACTGCATTCACCTACATTTTTAACCCGTTTCAAAATATCGGTTTCTACAGTACATATTCAGGGGTATTTAATAGACAAGTGATGAACACATTTGAAGACGTGTTATAATAAACTAATAACTATTAACAAATATTAAATTGCTATAGAATAAGTCATAAATAAGTTTTAATAAGTCATTTCCTCCTCCTCATTATCGCTCACTCGTTCAACTGTCATTTAGACATCGCTTGACGGTTGACTGTGTAAGGAGTTGATATATTTACTGACGTATCCACTGGCTGGAGCCAGTGGCGATATCGTTAAGATAGTCGACTGCGAATATGCGGCTGTGCAGGGTTCAAATCGTGGGCTCTCCAGTCACTGACATCGCTTTCGAGAGAGGAAACTGACGTTAACATTAGCTTTTTTCGACATACTTAAGATACACGTATCTTAACTAAGCGATTAATTCTTATCGCTCACTCTTAACTGACTCTACTGAATACTGATAGTGAGTGAATGAGCCGATCAAATCTCTCACTATCCGTCAAGCGCAATGTCTGGAGGTAGCGAAAGAGACTTAAGTTAGAAAGAGACTTATCGTTGGGCTGTGCCCGTGCTAAAGTTAGTAAATCTAACCAGAATACCATAGGTGGAGAAGCTCCTTGAAAATGGGCTAGCAATGGCATAGTCTCCATCCCTTCGGTTCTTCTTCCGTATCCCGTACCCCACCTCATATACCTTACTCTTTATCTGTCCCTCCCCTCCTCATCCTCTAACGGATGAAATGTTGTGAACCGAAAGATATTCCGTGAATTTCTAATTCTATTTACTAGTAATTATGTTAAATTTGGCAGTTTAGCCCAACTGTCACAACCTGTATCAGAAGATGTAACAATTGATGCAAATTGCGTTCAGTTTTTTTCTAGCAGACCCGAAAATGTGGTAGGGCAGGAGAGAGCTTGCCCATGAAGACCAATATGCGGGCGAGCAATTGCCCGCCCTGCCAATAGATTCCACCGCCAATGCAGATTACCCTTATTGAGACTTTTTTTCATACAGATCTAAGTAAAACTAATCAGAATTCCATGATTTAGACTTTGTTCATACAGATCTAAGTAAAACTAATTAGAATTCCATGGTTGATTCTGTGTTCATACAGATCTAAGTAAAACTAACCCGAATTCCATGGTTTGACTTTGTTCACACAGATCTAAGTAAAACTAACCAGAATTCCATGGTTTAGACTTTGTTCATACAGATCTAAGTAAAACTAACCCGAATTCCATGGTTTAGACTTTGTTCACACAGATCTAAGTAAAACTAACCAGAATTCCATGGTTTAGACTTTGTTCATACAGATCTAAGTAAAACTAACCAGAATTCCATGGTTTAGACTTTGTTCATACAGATCTAAGTAAAACTAACCCGAATTCCATGGTTTAGACTTTGTTCACACAGATCTAAGTAAAACTAACCCGAATTCCTTGATTGAGACTTTGTTCATACAGATCTAAGTAAAACTAACCAGAATTCCTTGGTTGAGAAGTTCTGGAGGACAGATGTCATGGAGCTCTGTTAAGTCTTGATTATAACATCTACAACCTGACTTCACGCTCAGAAGTAACTGACCCTGCTGCAGGTCTGAATCAATCAATCAATTAATCACTCAATCAATCAATTCAACCATCAATCAATAAATCAGTCAATCAATCAATTAATTACTCAAATCAATCAATCATCGCTTTGTGATATTTAACTTTTGATAGAGAAAGAAGATATAGTAATATTTATATTAGACATTGAAATAAAGTTGCAAATGGACATATTGATTTGGCATAAACTGTATTAAATTGTCGTCGGTTTCAGCGCGAGTTAAAAATTTCATGCGGCAAACTTTATGAGTCCTTCAATTCAGTCGTATGCAATTCTAAATAAGAAAAATTAATTTTTAATATTGAACTTATTGTTGGATTTCATATTTACAACCGGATTAACTAAAACGAAGCATAGATCGCAATTAGTAAATCATTTTTTGGAAAATAATTTGGACATACATGTAAGTTACCATTAGTTGTTTTGGGCAATAATGCTAACAGTACATCGTAAAATATATACTGCAATTCAGAGAGAAAATAGAGACATAGACACAGAGATATAGGGAGATTCATGCAGAGACACATAGAGAGTAATGAACAGAGATACAGGAGATTCTGGACGAGAGTCATGTGGATCAAAATCCTGTAGCTGTGTTTTGTTTTCATAAATCCGTCTTAGGCTAGGGATAGCTATCAGTCACCATGGAGTATTACATCATATCATCTCGGTGTCTTCAGCATGGAGGATGAGCTTTACTTAGAATGGCTGTTTTATTGGAGATCTATACATTCAGTTGAATTTATGTTGAGTCCCCCCCTCTCTCTCTCTCTCTCTCTCTCTCTATCTCTATCTGTCTCTATCTCCCTCTCTCCCTCCTTCTCTCTCTATCTCACTCTATAGTCTCGTCTGTTCTATCAATTGGCAGGCCCACGGTATATATTCAGTCAAAGAAATGCTTTCTCCGCTTCATAAAAAGCACTCAATAGATCAACAAACTCTTTACGAAATGTTCTGCCATATCCATACCTAATTAAACTTTTAGCTTGAGAAAAATAAGGCTCCTGATTTGGCTTACCGTTGTCTTTCTAAGTTCTTTCTTAGAGTTAAAACATTGTTCTACATGCAGATACTAGAACTACTAATGTGAATCTTTACTGCGACTGAAAGCGAAGTATTAAATAGCCTACTGTTATGTCTCCAAAATCTACTAATTCTACTGGTAGTGATGGAGTAATAACAAAAATTATTCAACTATCTATTAACTTTATCATTAATCCCCTAACTCACATTATTAATCAATCCCTTCAACTTGGTGAGTTTCCTTCTTCTTTTAAAATTGCCAAAGTTATTCCAATCCACAAAAAAGGCGACACCTGCAAAGTTGATAATTACAGACCCATATCTTTAGTAAGCAACCTTAGTAAAGTTTCTGAAAAAATTATGTATAATCGTATCTATAGCTTTATGTGTAAATATAATCTATTTTCGCTACATCAATATGGCTTTCGTAAAGGTCACTCAACCGCTGATGCATTAATTAACTCTATTAATATGATACGTTTGGAAAATGGCTATAATAATTATTTAATAGGGTTATTTTTTGATTTAAGCAAGGCCTTCGATACTGTTAATCATAGTATATTATTAGATAAATTTAATACATATGAAGTTCGTGGTACAGCCCTTAAATGGTTTAAGTCTTACCACTCGGCTAGATCTCAATATACTGTTATCAATGATCTATCAACAAGTGTCCAGCCTATTTCAACAGGGGTACCTCAAGGTTCTATCTTATGTCCCCTTCTGTTTTTAATATATATCAATGATATCGAACGTTCTACCAATAAAGCATTGTTGTCTCTTTTTGCTGACGATTCTAATGCATTTATTTCTGGAGAGAATTTGCTATCTGCTTATACTAAAGCCAACTGTGTTTGTAAAGAACTAAGTCATTGGTTCAGTTGCAACTTGTTAAGCATCAACTATGATAAATCTGCTTATATTTTATTTTACCATAATAGTGATGACATTGATTTAATTAAGTCTTCTAATTTGCGTATTGCTGGTAATAGAATGGTTATTAATACAGTAAATCATATTAAATTTCTAGGAATTTATATTGACGAAAGGCTTAATTTTAAACAAGATGTTCACTATATTATTTCTAAAATTAATAGTGTTAGAAGGTATGCTATATCATAGAAGAAATCTATTACCAATCTTATGTCGGAAAAATATTTATTACTCCATCGTTTATCCCTATATCTATTACGGGATTGAAGCTTATAGTTTTACTTGTAATTACATAATTGAACCTCTAATCTTAGCTTGCAACCGAGTACTTAGAACCTTGCAGAACGTTGATAGATATTATAATGTTAAATAACTTTATCTTAACTACAACTCGCTCCCAGTTAACCTCCTAAGAAATTTACAAATCTCTAAAATTACCTTCAGATGCTTACATTCTGCCAATTCTGTCCCCTCTTCTACGGTCAATCTATTCTGCTAAATCAGGCTGGTCATAGTTATCCTACTCGCATTAAATCAACTAATTACCTTTATAAACAATCTAATGGTACTTTTTTCAATTCCTTTGTAAACTCTTGCTGTACAATATGGAATGATATCCCCAGTGAAATCAGAACCTGTTCCAATGAATCAGTTTTTAACAAAATGTACAAAGAGTATTTAATTCATGCATGGAAATGATTATCTTTGTCTATGTTTACAGTTGTACAAAGTCTTTAATTCAGTAGAACCTCTGATCGCTCAGGGGTTATTTAATATTAGTCCAGCGTGTGCTACTGTTTGAATCCGGTTTTATTTTAATGCATTTTTAGCTGTATAAATCTCTGGTTTTTGCATTAGTTAGTCCGCAATGTTCTGCCCTTTACAGATTGATGCTGTTTTCATTATGTTATTGTAAATCTGTGTTTTTTATCTCCAATTTTCAACAATGTTTATTATCTCCAACTTTCTACGATCCTTTGCTGCTATGTTACTATGTTTTCATGTTTCCTGTAGTCAGTGTGATAGAGCTCAATTGTGCTTTTTCTGACGGCCGTTTTATTTATGTTCTGTTTCGCTGTATGCGCTTCGTATATATTTTGAGTCAGTTACAAATAAATGATCTTGTCTCTCTCTCTCTCTGATGTAGTTTTAAGATGCGAAGCCCAATGCTTCAAACTTCACATTCAGTTATTACCTAGAAAGTTAATATGTAAGTTATCAAATCTCGAAATTTCCAATGAATTTATTTGCTTGTAAGTTGAGTAATCTACCTACAACACTGCAAGTGTACCGTAGAACAAGTGTACCGTAGAACAAGTGTACTGTAGAACAAGTGTACCGTAGAACAAGTGTACCATAGAACAATTGTACTGTTGAACAAGTATATCGTAGAACATGTGCACTGTAGAACAAGTGTACTGTAGAACAAGTGTACTATAGAACAATTGTACTGTTGAACAAGTGTACTGTTGAACAAGTGTACTGTAGAACAAGTGTACTGTAAAGCGAGTGTACTGTAAAACAAGTGTACCGTAGAACAAGTGTACTGTAGAACAAGTTTACAAGTGTACTGTAGAACAAGTGTACTGTAGAACAAGTGTACTATAGAACAATTGTACTGTTGAACAAGTGTACTATAGATTAAATGTACTGTAGAACAAGTGTACCGTAGAACAAGTGTACTGTAGAACAAGTGTACTGCAGAACAAGTGTACCGTAGAACATGTGTACTGTAAAACATGTGTACTGTAGAACAAGTGTACTGTAAAACAAGTGTACTGTAGAACAAGTGTACTGTAGAACAAGTGTACTGTAAAGCGAGTGTACTGTAAAACAAGTGTACCGTAGAACAAGTGTACTGTAGAACAAGTTTACAAGTGTACTGTAGAACATGTTTACTATAGAACATGCGTACTGTAAAACAAGTGTATCGTAGAACATGTGTACTGTAGAACAAGTGTACTGTAGAACAAGTGTACCGTAGAACAAGTGTACTGTAGAACAAGTGTACTGCAGAACAAGTGTACCGTAGAACATGTGTACTGTAAAACATGTGTACTGTAGAACAAGTGTACTGTAAAACAAGTGTACTGTAGAACTAGTGTACTGTAGAACAAGTGTACTGTAAAGCGAGTGTACTGTAAAACAAGTGTACCGTAGAACAAGTGTACTGTAGAACAAGTTTACAAGTGTACTGTAGAACATGTTTACTATAGAACATGCGTACTGTAAAACAAGTGTATCGTAGAACACTGTAGAACAAGTGTACTGTAGAACAAGTGTACTGTAGAACAAGTGTACTGTAGAACAAGTGTACTATAGAACAATTGTACTGTTGAACAAGTGCACTGTTGAACAAGTATACTATAGATCAAGTGTACTGTATAACAAGTGTACTGTAGAACAAGTGTACTGCAGAGCAAGTGTACCGTAGAACTAGTGTACTGTAGAACAAGTGTACTGTAAAACAAGTGTACCGTAGAACACGATCTCGAACAATCCTAGATCCATCATAGATCATGTGGAATATGATCTCGATCCATAATAGAGTCATAAACATCACCATCCACAAGATTGACTTTGATATCTAACATACTTAAGTACTATATTGTCTAATTAAGTGATTATTCCCCATTCCAATCTTTAACGGATTCCATTAATGTAAAACGTCTGATCTGAGATGGGAATTATCGTCATTTCTCATTAGATTGCGCTCAATGGAGCGAACCCGAGCAGTAGGTTTGAAGCTGGCGTTTAATTAACTCGAGTTCTTTTAACACGGACTCAAAAATTATCGCGCATCTCTTCCGTAGAGACGGCATACTTGAGGAATGACATCAGGTTTTGACATGAACAGGATGTTGAGGTAGTAATTTATCCCATTTCATTGATTAAAAAATTTTCCTTACACTATATAGCGACTATCGGGTAATATATACTGCATCAGAAACATTCTGAAAGTTTTTCCTCGTTGTGTTCTTTAATTTTACTGTAGATTATAAGTGTATGCAGACTGTTTGAAGTTATTTTTGCTCAAGTTTAAGAATTTTTCGGTCATTAAATCCACTTTCGTTTATATTTTATTGATAACTTTCTTATAGTATAATTGTATGAAGTTAATTTTTAAGAATGGAAGGACTATGTATAATGGGCTTTAAAATTAGAAGTTAAAGCCTATTTAATCGTCATTTTCATGCTGGAATATCATGTCAGTGAGGGGAAGAGCACTAGATTTGAACCGTAGCAGCAGCAGGTGTAAAACCATTTTCCAACAAGCCACCGGGCCAACACGAATAATTAACACACAAACAATTTTAACTTTAAATATGACCGTCTTTAAACGACCTATAAGTATATTAGGTAGAACAGTATACTCCATATTCATTGTAAATTATTATAGGACTTAATACTTGATATTCTAGACAATATATAGCCTACAGTATTTCAAGTTTATTTATTTATTTTATTTTTCATACGCCTATCGAAATTGTCATTTACAATAAGGAATGTGAGCGCATGAACGGAAATAAAGGCCCACAAGTTGAGTTTACATATTCCGAATTTTAACAAATACAAATATTTGCAGTAATTATTGACTATGTTCAATAAAATCCTTAGTATAATTATGTGCCAAGATAAATTTAGCCGATCATGTAGTAAAATTAGTATGACAATCAACAATATACACGAGTAAATATATGCACACAGAACGCAATGTCAATTAAACATAACACTTTAGATCCTGCACCTAATTGTCACATAAAATTTCACTATTGAAAAACTTTATAACGCTAGAATACTTACGACAATTAAAAGTACGATTCAACGACTTGAAAAAGGAATATACAGAAGATAGTGAATGATACAAAGCAATCCCTTAATTCTTAGGTATTTGCTTACATCAATATCCTCCAGACACTTTTTAAAAAGAGTTTATGGAAGACGCATTTATAACATTAGAGGGTAGGGTATTCCAACAAGTGATGCATCGGTTTTTGAAATGGCATCTTCCGGCATTAAAATGAAATTTATCCATGTATAAACTTCGAACATTATTTATTGATACCCCATTTTTGAAAACAATAAGCCCATCTTTAAGTAGATCGACCAATCCTGTGATAATTTTTAAGACATGCAGAGGTCAGATGTAAGCCTTCGTTGTTCTAACGATTCGGAAGCCACAACTTTTAATCTCTCCGAATACTGTAATCCCATTATACCACTTAGACGCTTAGTGAATCTTTTCAGAATTGATTCTATCAGGACAATAGCACTTTTTCTGCATTGAGACCGGAGATTTGAACAATATTCGAGAATCAGACACACAGAAACTGTGAAATCTTTAAATAATATCACATTAATTTTGGATTCAAAAAAATGCAGCATTATTGGAGACCCTTTTCTTACTTTATTGCAAATTCCTTTTAAAATACGCTAATAAAATAGTTGTGTATTAGTTGACTTCTTTGACATGAACCCGTATTGCTTACAACATTGAAAGCGGTTTAGAAATTACATAACTGATAATTTTAGAGGAGGTGCAGTTAAAACATCGAAACCCGGGCAGCTTTTATTTTTTAATTTAGAATTTTTTGGTTCCACGGTAGAATTTGAAAACATGACATTGTTTTAGTAAAGTTAACATTACAACACTTTGATACAGAAAATTTTTGATACAGAAAATTGCCATCATCTCTATTGAATACAGAAATAAATTAACACATGAATATAGCTGAATAAAACATACCATCGGAGCCGAGAGAATAAGATAGACGATTTTGAGCGTCTGAGCTGGGTTCAACACCTACGTTCGAAATTTCTTCTGTAATAGAAATAGAAATTCTTCTGTGAAGTAAACAATTAAAATTAAAAGCAACGACTTTTATTTAGACTCCTTATTGGACTACGAAATACAGGAATGATTTTAAATTTCAGTGGTGAAAGATGATTTGCTATTTACAAAGGCAGAAAAGGGATACTAGTTACATTTCTTTGTGTATATCTGGATTTCCAGGCACATCTGAAAATGTAGAAATTGCAAAAACAGCATCGATTTAAATTCCATTAGATGTATATAATCTTTTAGACCTACGCCTGTTATTACAAAACTTTTATTCGAACGACTTCTGTCGAAACACCGGAAGAACTTATCCAGGAATGGTCCGTCTAACGTGGAGTTACGGTAGTCTTAATTCACGGGAATATCTCGTCGACACTAGCGATGAGGAAGCTAAATGTACTGTTTCGTTAAATGCAACTACACTTCGTCCTTAAAAATCTTTGGAATAATATTCTGTCTATGAACTGATTGATTAATGCCTATAAACAGAACTAGCATCAATCAATCAATCAATAAGAATTTAATGTCCGGTTCCTCGCCATAAGGTAATGTCAGGGGCGTCACGAATAGTGCATCGTGTAGAATAGTGCACACTGCATATAACGCACAGTATATATTGATGAAGAACAGGCTTATTGAAAAACATAAAGTTTCCACTTCAAAGACACTATCCATCAGTCAGAGAGAGAGAGAGAGAGAGAGAAAGCAATAAATAAACTATAAACTAAATAATAAACTATTATACCAACTGTCGTTCTTCTGTCTTCAGAAACAAAGCACTCATCTAATAAATTAAACTCCTTTATTTTCAATTGCAACGCTACTCTTGTTCTATGTTATGTTCTTTGAAGCTGATTTGTCAGATCACGCTTTAAATTTCAGCTATTCATCCAAAATATACTCAGTTAAAACCTGTAATATAATCTTTCGTTATCCATTAGCAGGAGTTTCTTAAACAGTTCTTTCTATCATTAGCTTTATCTCGGATTGAGTCCAGAGATTCAATACTATCGATCACTTTTCATAACGGCAGAGCTGCTCAGTTGTTTCTTTAACTCTAATTCCTACAATTCTAAAGCCTTCCACCAGGCAGGTTCTCAAATCCCGGTGGAACCTGGATTAAGATCAAGACAAAGGTGAAACATCGCTGAACTCTGAGCTAAAATTCTACAATACATTCAATGTAGAACCGATAACTCACCAAAAGGATTAAAACGGTAGAGCTTAGAGTGGAAAAATGTTTTAAGAGACTAAGTGGACAAATATTGCTTTAGATGGAGATTCTTATTGAATATGTCTGTTTTGGTATGAGTTAGTGAATTTTTGAGCATCATGCGCAAATAAAATAATAACATGAGAAATTCAATGATATATGAACAAATTATATATATATATATATATATATATATATATATATATATATATATATATATACATACATACATACATACATACATGTATAGATATATTTCGAAATAAATAAATCGTTCAACATATAACGTTCCATGATAATATATTTTGTTAAATTTCGTACTCCATATTTTTTGAAATCATAATGTCTATTGTAATTTTTTTAAATTCTGCCATGATGTATGAAAATGGTGCAAGGTCTGTCTGTGATTTGACTTATTTAAATTATGTCTGTGATGTGAAGTGTGAATATGTTGTGATGTACTGTTATGTGTGACTATGTTGTGATATAATGCGTGACTGCGATGTGATCATTTTGTAATGTGATATGATTGAGATTATGATATGTCTCTGATGTGATGTGACTATGACGTTATCTGATGTGTGGCGACTTTGATGTGACGATGATGTGATGTGTGACAGTAATGTGATGTGATGTGTATCTATGATGTGATGTCCTACAGTGATTTGATGTGATATAAAACAGTGATGTGATGAGTGACAGTAATATGATGTGATATGTTACAGTGATGTGATGTGTTACACAAATGTGATGTGATATGTAACAGTACTGTGATGTGTGACGGTTATGTGATGTGCAATCACTCCGATTTCTGGCATTAGACTCAACACATGGAGAGCTTTCACATAGAGCAGCGTTCAGTTGTTTGTTTTGATAGTGTGGAAGAGTCACTCCGGGATCCCAAGCTCCACATAATCCACAATCAGACGAGCTGTGGATAGATTAATGTTCCACTTTATGACTTTATACGTGGAGAGACCAATGTACAACAGCAGACTAACTTAGATAGACTATATATAGCATAATACCATATGTAGGACTATATTGACTATATTATAGTGTCTAACCGTCGTGTGTGATATTTCAGATCACTATGCTAATTTAATTATTGTAACTACGAATGTCAAGGAGTCTAAATATGAAGAACGACCCCTGAAAAGAGTTTTCAATACAAAAAGTATTGAGAAATATAAATAATCACTAGCTGAAATATCTTGGAATGAAATGTATTTAATGAAATCTCCTGATGCTATGGTTAAGTACTTAACCAATACTCTAATAAACCAGTCCTGCTCCAGAAATAATTTCAAGGATAAATGTTGGGTCAATAAAGAGTTAAAGCTAAAATTAGATTTTAAAAATCCTTATATTTTAAAGCAAAGCAATCAGGCACCAGTAAAGATATGATCATTTACAAATCCTACAAAAAAGAGCTTGATAAATTAATCAAAAATAAACGTAAAGATTTTTACAAAAATTTACTTGACTCTCGGAAAAACTCCATAAAAAATATCTGGAAAACATTAAACAACATGATGTAGCTTTAAGAAACAAAAAGAAAACTCCCATATTGGCTATATTACTAAAAATAATGAAAAAATTAAGAATAAATCTGACATTGCTGATATCTTTAATGAATATTTCTCTGAAATTGGGTCAAAATTATTGGAAAAATTCAAGGCTATTGATAATACCCCGACTAACTTTAGACAATTTCTTAATCACCCTTGCCAAAACTCAATTTTTGTAAACCCTACCAACAATATCGAGGTATCGAATGTCATTTTAACTCTCAAAAAGACTAACTCCACGGGTCCTGATGGCATCTCTAACAAAATTTTATTAATATCTTCTTCTCTCATTGCTGAACCACTAGTCTTTATTATAAATTGCAGTTTTAGTGCTGGGATATTTCCAGAAGGTTTTAAAACTGCCAAAGTCATACCTATACATAAATCAGGTAAAAAGGATGAAATTCAAAATTACCGACCTATCTCACTACTCAATAATCTAAGTAAAATTTTTGAACGGTTGATGTATAACCGCCTATTCAAATTTCTTGATAAATATAATTTACTCTCCGATAATCAATTTGGCTTCAGAATGGGACACTCAACTGTGGATGCAATTTATAGCAGTTTAAACATGATCCGAGCCCATAAAGCTAATAAAATGCATTCTTTAGGTCTTTTTCTTGATCTTAGCAAAGCTTTTGACACTGTCAATCATAATATTCTTTGTCAAAAACTAGAATACTATGGTGTAAGAGGGTTAACTATTCAATGGCTCCAATCCTATCTATCGAATAGACTGCAATATCCTACAGTTGAACAGTCTTCTTCCTCTATAAGACCTGTCTCTATAGGGGTCCCGCAAGGCTCCATTTTAGGGCCACTATTATTCCTTATTTATATCAACGATATGCAAAATGCCTGTCCAGATATCTCATTTACTCTGTTTGCTGACGACTCAAATGCCTTCATAAATGGTAAAAATTTGAATGACCTATTTTCAAATGCTAATAGTGCTTGTGTTATTATGATAGGAAAGTGGGCTTCTAATAATGACCTAACGATTAATCTGGCTAAAACAGCCTACATTACCTTTTTCCCGAATATGAAGGATGAAGAGTTCGTCTCTAGTCCCAAACTTAATTTACAAATTGATCAAACGACACTAACAAGGATCAAATGCGTAAAATTCCTAGGTATGGAGATTGACGAAGACTTATCTTTCAAAGATCATGTTGAGTCAATTATTTAAAAAATTAAAAGCACAAATGGCCTATTGTTTTATAATAATAATAATAATAATAATAATAATAACACATTATAGTGAAATGATCAACTACGTTGATATCTATCACTTTTAATACCACATGTTAAATCCGTTAGGCAATTTTGGCCATTTTCCGTTAGCCAGTCCAGTGAATGTCCGAGATTTTACTCTCAGATCAACGCGGCTAATCTGAGAGTAAAATCATTTTTAAGAGTTAAAAATGGAGATGTAACTGGAAATGAGTTTGAAACTAATATTGGAATACCACAAGGAGATTGCTTAAGCCCGGTACTTTTCACATTTTACCTTGCAAATAGCTTAAACAAACATGAGAACCAAATTCAAATAGCAAACCAAATTGAAGAGCATTCATACTCCAAAGAAAATATACCATACGAAGACTTAATTCCTAATCATATTATAGAACATAACTATAGCATAAAACGAGAAATAGGTATAAATATTGATCAGCAGTTTGCAGACGATATTGCATACATAAGCACATGCAAAAATATAAGAGACAAAATTCAAAAGGAAGTCAATGATAAACTGAATAAGAGAGATTTAAAACTAAACACAGATAAAACAGAAAAATATACCATTGGAAACAAAAATGATCAGGAATGGAAGAAATGCAAATATTTAGGTTCTTACTTGGATACTGAAAGAGACATGATCCATAGAAAGCAATTGTGTATGGCTATTTTTAATAAATACAAGATGAAACTAACAAATAGCAAAATAACAATGAAAACAAGAATAAATATATTCAATGCTTATATTACGCCAGTTTACTTATATAATAGTGAGCTATGAACATCAACTTCAAAACAGGAACACGAAATTGACGTATTTCATAGAAGTCTATTAAGAAAAATACTTAAAATATATTGCCCTCACATTATAAGTAACGATAACTTGTACATCAGAACAAATGAAAAAATGGAGTCTTGCAATTAAAACACGAAGACTAAAATGGATAGGTCACGTACTTAGGTTACCGAACAATGCACCTGTAAAGCTTTAAATAAGAATAAAAAATCTCAGACAAAACAAAGAGGTTGTCAAAATAAACAAACATGGATCAAATTATTAAATAAAGATCTCAAAGATATAAATCAGAATTTGAACATATTAGATGAGAGCATCTGTGATCTGGCGGAGGATAGAGCGAAGTGGAGTCAATTAACCTTGAAGCTTACTGCAGGGTCCAAATAGGACGTAGCGCAGTCTCAGTAGTAGTAGTAGGCTGTTTTAGCCAGATTAATCGTTAGGTGATTATTAGAAGCCCACTTTCCTATCATATCACAAGCACTCTTAGCATTTGAAAATAGGTCATTCAAATTTTTACCATTTATGAAGAGATCTTATCATTTATCGAAGAGATCTAATCCCTATGTCATGTCGTCGTAACCTCTATTTCTCACTTATGCATTCTCGTATCAGCTACTGTATAGAAGTTTATGGGCATGCCTCTTTGAACATCTTAAAACCACTGCATATTATCTGCAATAGATCTTTAAGACTTTTGCAAGGTCAAAATCGTTTTAGTCATGTTAAAGACCTGTATACGTCTTACAATACTTTTCCTATTCGATTGTTGCACAAACTTTGTTCTGCCAAACTAATCCACAAATGTCTCTACAATAGAGCCTCAGCATCTAATGTTTTAGTCTAAATGTTCGACCTCAATTATTCTAATTATCCTACTAGATTAATTGGATCTAGTTATTTATATAAAAAATCAGATATCTCATTTTTTCAAAACTTACGTTAATACTGCTTGCACTAATTGGAATGAAATTCCACCTCCAATTCAAAATATATGTATTCTGTCATCATTCATTACCAAATATAAAAACCATTTAATAAATAGTTGGTAAGAATATTCCTTACACACTAATTGTGCTGTTCGACCAAGCTATTTAATTCCAATTTATCTAAATGGTAAAAGTTTACGCCAATTTACTTTATTATTTTATTGTATGTTTCTGTTTGTCTAATAACTCTGGATAAATAGGTGTTCAACTAGCTAGAACGATTCTCGTTCTCTTTGATGGCTTATTGCTTCTGCCTCTACTTAATTTGTTTGATTGATGCTACTTTTTATTTTGCTTTCTATTCAATTTTTTACTATTTTCGTGTGATAGTTTTCATTTTGTGTGGTATGTGCTGTGTTTCGATCTAATAAACATATTTCTCTCTCTCTCTCTCTCATATTGACATAAGACAAAGTATATTCACTGACAACAACCCAAATAGCTATTTAGGTCTCTATAGGCAGAACCCAGTATTGTTTTATGTGTCAATCTATCTACATATATGTATCAATCTGTGTAATTCAATAAAAATGGAATTAATAAAATTAATAAATGTAATATTAATATAATTCAATTTATATAAAACTGTGAAGACTCTGTCACTACAGTATGTGATCATGTACCAGGGATAGCCAAATTGGCAGAGCGCAAGTAAGGCTGTATTTAACAGGAGACATGCTGGGGTTCGAAAACCCTCGAAACCTTGTCTTCTCTCTTACAGTACAGATATAGGGGCTACGGAGAATTACATGAAATATAACATATAGGCTGTAGCTTCCGATATTGGTCATGATTAATGGGATAATTGATATACAAGAACATCATAATCTACTATCACGACATTACCAATCATGTCGATAAGTACATTTATTTCTAGTGTACATTCCGAGCTTTAGTATTTGTGGTTTCACTTTTAAATGGTTACGTAATTGAACATTTAATATTTTCTGTAAGAACTCACTTTCAGTCACGTCAAACTGATATGAGCATTAAATGAGAGTAAATTAATTTGTCTAGAATTTCATGCAATGATAAACATGTATTACGAAGTATATGCTAGTAATGATGAGAGAAGTGACATCATAAGTTTCACAAAGTAACCTACTTCGTTACCATCGCCGCTATTTGGCTAATATATCACACATTTAGAGGACTAGAATCAGTATTCTACTATAAGACTTTATCAATAATTACAAATCATTATCTATTTCTCAGCCAATAGTGAAATGTCCTATATGCAGTTGGGCACTTTGAAGCTTTAATTTCTTACGTAAAAGATTCTGCATTTCTTGCTAAGCAGTAGAGAAACGTCAGAGGCTGCGAGTGCAATGGATATGATGTGCTTTGATATTGAACGAGTTAATTCCCTCGACAATTCAGCTCCGCTCAATGAAAAGTTCCTACACTCATTTCCCGTCTCTGTGTCAGTTAGAATCCTGCAATGGAGTCCACGGATATCCGACAAACCGACGACAGCAATGGCGGACTGAGAGGAGAATAGTGAAACTTGGGAAGAGTGGTGGAATGAGAGGAAAAAGGCGGAATGAAGGGAAAATAGGTAATTGAGGGGAATTGGTAGACTGAAGAGGGACAGGTGAAATGAAGGGACACTGGTGAACTTGAGTAGACAGGTGTACTGAGGAACGAATGGTGTATTGATGAGAAACTAATAGATCTATGGAAGACTGGTGGACTTAGAGAAGACTGATGGACTAAGGGGAGGATGGAGTACTGATGGGGTACTAGTGCACTGATAATAGTGGAATTGGGGAAGACTGGTATACTTGTGGAAAACTTGTGGACTGAGGGAAGACTTATGATCTGAGGGGATAATGTTGGGCTGAGGGAAGAGTCAATTAACCATATACGGTTTCGATGAAATACAAGATTTCTCTGCCTGATCTGCTCTACCAAGAATCGAACCCACGTGATCTCGAGCCATCTCAGGATTGACATTTAAGCTTTCATAACGTTATATATTGCGCTCATGACGACCAACCATCGAGGCTCTATCAACGGAGAGCATAAAGTACGACGTTTCGCCTCAACAGTTTTTAAATAATTATTATCTGAGCCGACCATAGTTTTTAAATAATTATTATCTGAGCCGACCATAGTTTTTAAATAATTATTATCTGAGCCGACCATAGTTTTTAAATTTACTTTCCTCTTAATAATGCTGCATATCCTTCTCAACTGAAATCGTTCATTTAGTTACAAAAACTGATGCTGAACAATTTGAAGCGAATATCTACTGTTTTCGATTTTTGTTTCCCCAAATGGAAATCAACTTGATTTCACCTCAGGATTACGTGGAACTCAAAAGAATCGGAAGTTCTCTGGATGTTTCCAGTTGAGTCAGTATCACGTGACAGGACGTCTAAAGAAAGCGCTAAGCGTAAATCGATGTTTCAAAATGACTCAAGGACACAAAAATTAATGTAAAATAAACTTCTTCAGTCATAACTCATCTCATATCGTAGATTTGTATTTGCATCCAAGTTGATTGAAGTTCTCTTGTGAGTAGCCAATGCGAACTGTGATTAAAGAAATCTAGATTAACAGTGTTTAATTTATCGTTTAATTAAAGTTTATATAATATTAGATTCGTCGACTGAATAGATATCCGGGTCGTCGTAAGCGGATTGCTTACTTGAAATGTATAAAAGTTCAAAACTCTGATTTGACAGTCAACGAGCTATGGGCCTAATATTTTTGTGAATCATACGATAGATTAATTATAGAAATATTAATATTAAATTAATATTATAATCTTAATATTAAATAATTAGTATTATCAAAATTCATTAATATATAATAATAATATTAAAAATTAATATCAAATTAATATTACATGAAAATATTAATGATAAATGGATGAATGAAGATTAGACGATATATAATGCCACAGTGGCGCTAAAGTACCAGGCACTTGCTGATAAACTGATAAGAAATTGTGAAATTATTGTGAAATAAACTTTAACAATTTAGAATACACTCTGATTCACTTGATAGCTTTAGCAAGAATATTAAAGCGTAACTTTTTGCATGATGCCTCCTGTAAATTCTGCTCTTTGATAATTAATTTCAAAAATCTCTCAGATTTTGAAATATTAGCTGTATTCTTTTTATTGCATGATAATGCCTTGGCATTGTGGTGCTTCTATTGTGTTGTGTATTGTGTATTGTATTGTGTATCTTGCATCGTTTGTATTATGTGTATTTAATTGTATATATTGCACGTTTTACATATGTAATTGTTTGTAGGGTATAGAAACCATATTAACAGCATTTGCATAATATGCTTTATTTCACATAAACCTTAAAACAATGTATATACATGTGTATGTGTACATGTATGTACTGTATATGCATATATATATATATATATAATATATGCATTGAGAGATTATTCGACATTTGTCGCACTTTCTGCTATTCACCTTTTGCTATTGAATGATATTTACATTTTACATGTTAATTGTTCTTATTCACTTGAAAGTTTTGTAATTTTGTCCTCTATAATTGTCTGCAATTGATTTGGCGAAATTAAATAAAATTAAAATTAAACGCTAGACGTGGGACGCTCAATAAATTATACCAACACTAGACACCACAAACGCTAATAAATATACAAGCTAAAGATAAATTGTATATGAACCAATTTCGTATTTTGTTAATCGGTATGAAATTAAGGTTTTAATTGAATTATATCTAAATTTAATAAATTTAATATTAACTTAAATGCAACTTTATAAATTTATTTTGGTATGGCGGCTGTACAAATCTATATGTGTCTGTGTCATATTTAATTGACACTTTCACTAAATATATTAATTATGTCTATATATTATTTATGAAATTGTATGCATCCCTAATTAAGTGTTTAAATTATTAAATTTCTGTTAAGTATAATAAATAGAATATTGCGATCGAGTTGTTAAGAAAGCTTTTCTCAATCTCACAGAGTAATTCAAGTTTTACATGTACTTAACATGATAACAACACAGTATATTGTAAAAATAATTATCCAATTATAATCTCTACTGTATTGAAGTTTTTCCTCATCTTTTTCTATTCCACAAGAGTTAAATTTCTGTTCCATGCTTAGAGGCAGACAAGACATTTAAATGCACGTATTTCGATATACTATACGCTAAGAATAAAATTTTATATTCTTGGAAGAGTAGATCTGTTTTTAACTATAGCGCTGCCCCAGGTTGCTAATGCTTCTTTAAAGATTTATTTATTCAGCAGCCGATGAGGCTATTGAATGAAACATTTGCATATTGATGATTGAAGCTAGTTATTTGCTGAACAGGCAGAACTTTTAAAATTTAATAGAACGTACAATGTTTGCTAACCATTCTATGCCGTGAATCTTTAAATTTTAAGCGCACTGCTAAATTTTTATTACAGACTCAATACTGTAGTTAAATTTTTAGATCTTTGTCACTAAGTTACATCTAAATTGAAATCTTATTTTATTTTGTGATTTTAACTTTTGTTTTATGTATAAAATGGGTCTTTGTAAGTTGTAAGTGCCCTGAGCCTAAGGTCTACGCTAGACTTCGCTTTACACGTCACTCTTAGGATTCTATTATATTGATGCGAAAGTTGAAATTAAATACATAAATAGATAAATAGTCGCCCATAACTATCGAACTAGATGCGCAACAGCTAATTCTGATGTCTTAAATTATCTAGCGAAGTGAGTTTCGTGGTTATTAATTGATTTCTTTGATTTTGATAGGGAGCATCTCAGTAGATTCTACCTTTCTCGCTATATCAAGCATAAACAATTGTTTTTCTTTGACAGTTATTGCAACAACAGAGAGAAGCTGTAGCAGTAAAAATGTAGCTCTGAATTGTTATTCTTCCTCTGTAAAAATTCTTTATTGTTATTATTGCCTAGCTCCACAACCTCACAGCCCTTACCCCTCCCCCACACCCCCCCCCCATGTCGTCGATTGGCGTTAATCCACAACTCGGCGAGACCAGGAGGTCAATGTACGCAGCCCCTTTCTTTTTAAATTTTCTGTTATTGAGAAGTCACTCATTATCTAAGTTGGGATTTTGGCCTGATTGATTAAACTGCTAAATATTACAGGAGATAGCCACAATTAATAGCTAAAGTTGAACCATAACAAAAGGTTTTTGTATCGCGAAGTTTCACTAGACAAGCTAATAGCGTACATGGGATTCGAACTGCTCACAATTTGATTTGAGAAGCTAAACGTTGGTAATCAGCTGATGGATATGTAAGAAAAAATTACAATATATGTCTGCCAGCACCCTCTTTTTTTTTTTTTTTCATTCCACTTTTATCTAAGTTATGTTTGATAATGAGAAGTGAGATAAATGATTGCTATCACTCTCGCTATACAAACAATCATCTATTGGGAGAATATGTGCAATCCTGAGCTACCATTCTGCTATTCGTCTATCAACCATTGCGAGTAGATGTGCAATCCTGCGATACCATTCGCTATTCGACAATCATCGGTGTTTGGAAAGGTCAGCGAAACCACCATCGACAGTTTGTTGTCATCATATGACTCACATTATGTAAATGCAATATAAGTTACGCTGCATTCCTAGAAGATACAAGAAAATTAGGCAGCTAAGATTGGGCCTGTTTTATACTATTACATGATATTTAAATTATTATAAACTATTTGTTTAATAATATAATTATTATGAACTATTAATTTTTAAAGACGAAAAGTATAGAAAAGAAATTTAAGACGCGTAAATAACATTTATTAATGAAATTAATATTTTATATATCCTAAAAAGAAATATGATGGTATTTTCAAATTTTCATGGCTTCTGAATACAACATTGAGATTTAATTAAACTCCTAAACCACAAAGCCAACTTAATAATGACTACATTTACCTCAGTTAACTTTAAATCGCGTATGAGTTTCTTGCTACTAAAGAATACTAATTAATTAATTATGCCTAATTGTTGCAATGATTTACAAATGGGTTAGATTAACTCGATATCATTTGTTGGATTGGATTTTTGAATTAGCAGTATGCTTCCCTGCTAAGCAAATCAACTTAGTGGCCTGTTTGCATGACAAACTATAGATTATCGTTTCCTAGTTCAGCAGAATCGATTCTGACAGTGTAATTAAAGATGTATATTAACTGTAACTAATTATCCATCACTCTGTGCATGGTTTCAGTTCAATTTCAGTGTGCCAATTAAGAATCAATAATCAATGGGCATAATTATACAGCACCGCGCAATATAATGTACGTATTGTGCTGTAGTAAAACTATATGAACTTGGTTGCAGAAAATACCGAGTCAAGTAAACAGGTAGCCTAATGACAATAGGCCACAATCATCGTACGCCATCTACGTAACGTAATACGGGTTAGGCCTATAATATTTTAAAACATTACATCCTCGTTAACATTACATCCTTATGTTAGTTTCCATTACTTAAAAAATAAAACAGCTCTACGATAAGAGAAAATGAGGACCGCATTTAGCTTGTGGGAAAGCCTCAGGCCAAGTTCCTAAAATGGTACTGGAATCTTCCGCCGTCACCTATTTTCCCATGGCTTTTTAAATTTTCCCTTCCAAAAACAAACTGATGACGTTTTTGAGTCCACAGCTAAATTGTCCACAATTAACATGATAAAAAAATACTTAGTGCCACCTCGATTTTGTTGTTCTCTGTTTCTCCTTTGGGGGGCGGGGTTTCGAGTCCAGGGTCCCCTACCCCCTCTATGGGCTGGCCTGAGGCAATTTATTGTAGGAAAATAAGAGTGTTACGTCAGATAATTGTGATAAAAGTCCTTTAAAATTGTAGGCGTATGGATTAAGTAAAATACCTTATTATCAATTTTCCAAGTCCAAGACGATATCAGTGACTAAGTCAAGGATGATATAATTGACTACGACAAAGATGATATTATCATTGGCTAAGTCAACGACAGTAAAGACATTGCCTTAAGGCGAGGAACCGGACGTTAAATTCTTACTGATTGATAATCAGATTTGATCTTATTGATTGATTGATTGTAACAGTGACTAAGTCAAAGATGATATCAGTAACCAGAAGAGTGTCGAACTAGCAACCTTTAGCTTACAATTCAACATCGCTTAGGACTAGACAGCTAGCACTGAGCACATGGGACATCGCGTATTCTGAGCATACACAATGTCTCTCATAACTATCGTACTCACATAAACTAATCAGCATGGAGCGCGTCACGTGATCAGTAAAATCTAATATGCACGGTGGGACATGATGAGTGTATGTTGAAAAGCGTGGTGGTTTTAAAATCAAACATCAAACATTTTAAACCAAACATCACTAGTTCAATGCTCATGTTCGCCGAAAAGGTCCGAAAGCTTTGCAACTTATATTAGCTGCATTAAGCTTTAAGCAAAGACTGGCGATGTAAATTTATAGCTAAAGAACTCGATAGATAAAAAATTGAGTTTATACCGGAAGGAATCGTAAAAAGTTCATAACACTGACAGGATTACTCACATAGGCCTAAGTGTAACAATACACTTTCATTAATATATATATATACATGTATATATATATATATATATATATATATATATATAGTGTATATATATATATACATGTATGTATATATATATATATATATATATATATATATATATATATATATATATATGATGTATTTATATATAGGCCTACATGTATACACATGTATATGGTGCTCAGTATTAAATACTAATTTTACATGTATATTTCCAATTTTAGAATTATAGCTCAAGAACCTACTATCTGTTGGTGTGTAAAAACACGACGGCAGACGAGTTAATAACATCAGTTATGATATTTACATTATGTCGCTCGACAGCGATAGCAGCTTATTGCTAAGCGACTTCAGCGAAATTGTGATCCGATCCAAATATTACACAGTAGCGATAAATGCAAAGCAATTCAGCTAAAAACCTTTGAGCTTCGCATCATGTCCAGCATTGACTGCCAAACTGCGCAATAATCTAACTCCCGACGCTGTAAAAGCTTTTCAGTGAGAAAAATAATTACTGCTCTGAAAATATACCCAATATCAAGTTGTTCAACTCCGCTTCCGCAATTTTAGAAATGTTTTCAGTACTTCAATATCTACATGTATTTGTTATTATAACTACATAGCCAAAAGCTAAATCATTCAATCAACAAATTATTTATAGCATAATATTGTACACTGCTTTATGCTCAAATACCGCCCGGTCGTGTTCTATGCATGCCTGCCTGATAAACAAAGAACCATGGGTTCGACATCTGAAAGATCATCTCTGACAGTATAATTTGGTACTGAATTAGACTTTAAACTTTGCATTTCTGGCTCTTTCACTCATTCTGCAACCAATTAAAATTAAAAAATATACGCACAACTAGCCTATTCTTAACACTAAAAGACATTCTCATGATTTAAATGATTAAGTGAAAATTGAACCCTAATTATAGTGCATAGCAAGCTAATATGTTTAAAATCTGAAGTAAACTAATTAGTTTCTCTTGATTTCTAGTTCTTAGTAATTTATGTCATAACTATTTAGTTAAGTGTCACTAGCTTTCGATATTTTTAATCTCTCCATATTATAAGTACGACAGCTGCGGCAGGATCCTGCCATTCGGCTTCAAATTAGATATAGGGTTGTTCGCGACTATTTAATTAATCCAATAATAAATTCGACTGATCCTCCAGTATCTAACAGTTCCGCTACGCCCATAATGTAGCACTACATTATTTTGCGTACCTAAACTTTGAGAGGGAAATTTCCAAAATTTTCGGATTCGACTTCGGTAATATTTCTTATACGTGAAATGCTTTTCGGTTAGTCTTCAACAAGAAGTTAAACATTTTAGAGTTCGAGTCGGTTCTGCTTCCTCTTCATAAGAGTTACCGTTTCTTGCGGTTCGAATTCGAGAATATTTGGTTTTGTTTAATAATACTGATTTTAAAAATATGATTAATGTTATATTATACGTATATTATTAAGCAGAATATAAGCTTTGTCTGTGAGGTCAATCAGTACTGTAAGCTATATACATATATATATATATATATATATATATATATATATATATATATATATATATATACTGTATATATATACTATATATATATATATATATATATATATATATATATATATATATATATATATATATACATACACAGCGACGACTGAAGTTCTATCACAGTAGACCTAGTGAAAAATAGATCAAAATTGATACTCAGGAAGTGTGTAAATAGACTTTGCATAAATTATAACAGAGAAACACATAAAACAACTATTTCCTAATCATCTTTGCAGGTTTAGATCTCTTACATTACCGGACAAATTATCTTGCACATTATCTCGCACATTATCTAGCACATTATCTCGCATATTACTTGGCTCATACTCTTGAAGCCAATCAGTATTCAGCTCTACACGTAAACTTTTGAACCGTTTTCTAGCGTGACAGAAATTTCAATCTTTTGATCTCTTCAAGCGCCAGAAAATAACGAACAACATTTACATCCAATCTTCCGGTGGTCGGCACCTAGTCGCCATCATCGGAATATTTGATCATGATTTTGGAGAAATGATATTTTAATCTCGATTTTAACAGAGTGCATGTAAAAATTTAGAAAAATTTGAAAGTGCTAAGAATTTTTGAAGCAAACACAGAAATGTTATTCACAGTAATAAATTAATATCTTCAATAATTATGAAGAGAATATTTCTCAGCAACCATATCCATTTAATTTGTACTGTCATTATGATTATGATTTTTCAGTTGTTCAGACGATAAGATGCTTAAAGTCCTAAAACTGATATGTTCTTCAAATCTGGAAGTTCTTGAAAGAGGGGATCAACCAATTAATCAATCAATCAATCCATCAGTCAATCAATCAATCAATCAATGAGACATTTAATAAATAAATAAATCAATCAGCCAATCTATAAGAATTTAAGCGTCCAGATCTATGTCAATAGATGAGCAGGCCAATAAGAACTATAGCTAGGCACGTGCTAGTATTGACCAGTCTTTAAATCGATGCAAAAATTTGAAGATTATTATGCTAAAGTTACGTGGATACATTTCAATTAAAAAATATTCGAGACAAGAAATTGAAGTTAAATTTTCGATAAGGAAAACGTAATTATTCTTTCTGAGAGTTTAAATATATATGTATATATATATACATGTATATAAATGTATATGTAAATACTGCGTATATATACTCACATACACACACACACACACACACACACACACACACACACACACACACACACACACACACACACACACACACATATATATATATATATATATATATATATATATATATATATAGGCCTATATATAGATATACTATATACATATAAATTTCTGTATATATATACTACAGATATAAAGTAAATCTAAAGCTAATGTTAAAGTCGGTTCCTCACCCGAAAGCGATGTCAGTTACGGGCGAGTCCAGGATTTCAATATATATATATATATATATATATATATATATATATATATATATATATATTGTATATATATATATATATATATATATATATATATATATATATATATGCTTTACTTATATTGTCTCATTCCATAAATCACCTAAATGGCAAAGTCTCTGTTTGATTCGCAAGGCTATTACAGTGTAAACACTGATTACACTTGACAATCACGTAGTCAAAAATCTCTTTATGAAGGCCTGGGGTTGCTGATGTAATTTATAAATACACTATTACAAAGCGAGCACAAAAACTGTTTTTTCTGCACTAAAAGCTACAAAGCCTAGTTTAAAAAGGATATTAAAAGGCAATCCTTGGCTATTTCTTCATGAGATGTTACGCTTTTCAAGCAAATGAATGTACACGTAGTCTTCAGCATCGTAAAGTAGGGCGTCTGAGACTTTTAATATGAAAGTTACTGGAGTTAAGCGAACTACTAATAATACTAGTACCATCGACCATAATAATCATAGCTTAACGATACATTGGTCATGACAAACACGCAGCGCTGCTTTATTTATGTACTTTAAAATGGCAGAGTAGTTAGTGCTTATTTGAATGTCTCAATAGGATGAAAATATAAAATAAAATAAAAATGGGATCTATGGTTAGAGATGCCGATAACGCCATGAAGTTTTAAATAAGAGACCTTGAAGGAATTGAACTCTCGCAGGTTCGATTCCCGGCAGCGCAAATCTGAGAGTAAAATCTCGGACATCCGCAGGATAGGATACACGGAAACTGGAATAAGTTTCCTAACGGATTTAACATGTGATATTTAAAAAGCTGGTAAAGCTAATGTTAACGTCAATTTCCTCACTCGAAAGCGAAGCCAGTGAGAGGAGAGCCCAGGATTAGAACCCCGCACATGCTGATCCGTGGTCGTGTAAAGTATCGACTTGCCTGGAGCCACTCCAGCCAGGTAAAATTGATAGATACGTACATGTAGTTGATCGTTTCACTATACTCTTTGTTATTTTCACTTACTAACAAATTTCACTTCATTACAAATACGTGACACCTGTAAATACTACTAATGTTGTTCTCTACTGACTAATGTTGTTTTCTATTGACTGGTGCTGTTCTTTACTGACTGATGTTGTTTTCTACTGACTAATGTTGTTCTCTACTGACTGGTGTTGTTTTCTATTGACTGGTGTTGTTTTCTACTGACTGATGTTGTTTTCTACTGACTGATGTTGTTTTCTACTGAGTAATGTTGCTTTATACTGATTAATGTTGTTCTCTACTGACTGATGTTGTTTTCTATTCACTGGTGTTGTTCTCTACTGACTGATGTTGTTTTCTATTGACTGATGTTGTTTTCTACTGACTGATGTTGTTTTCTACTGACTGATGTTGTTCTCTACTGACTGGTGTTGTTTTCTATTGACTGATGTTGTTTTCTACTGACTGATGTTGTTTTCTATTGACTGATGTTGTTTTATACTGACTAATGTTGTTTTCTATTGACTGATGTTGTTTTCTATTGACTGATGTTGTTTTCTACTGACTAATGTTGTTTTATACTGACTAATGTTGTTCTCTACTGACTGATGTTGTTTTCTATTGACTGGTGTTGTTTTCTACTGACTGATGTTGTTTTCTACTGACTTATGTTGTTTTCTACTGACTGGTGTTGTTCTCTACTGACTGATGTTGCTTTCTACTGACTGATGTTGTTTTCTATTGACTGATGCTGTTTTCTACTGAGTGATGTTGTTTTATACTGACTGATGTTGTTTTCTACTGACTGATGTTGTTCTCTACTGTCTGCTGTTGTTTTCTATTGACTTATGTTGTTTTATACTGACTAATGTTGTTCTCTACTAATGTTGTTTTATACTGACTGGTGTTGTTTTATACTGACTGATGTTGTTTTCTACTGACTGGTGTTGTATTCTACCGACTGATGTTGTTTTCTACTGACTGATATTGTTTTCTGCTAACTAATGTTGTTTTATACTGACTAATGTTGTTTTCTACTGACTGATGTTGTTCTCTACTGACTGATGTTGTTTTCTACTGACTGAACTGACCCACCTGAGAGGCAAAGCAGAATCGACATCATGAGGTGGTCGGTCTTGGCCTCGGTGAACTGTTTGGTTGATATCCTAAGAAGCTCTGATGGCATCATGGACAGCACCGGGTGGCTGAACGTCACTAACAGTCGTCGACGAGGTCGCTCTGAGAACCAGTCACATGACCTGAGGACGTCCCTGACCCGAGCCCAGTCTGACTGTAGAAACTCATCGGACACGATGAGAATGATTCTGGAATTAGGCGCAAGGCTAGATCCAATCCTTGAAGATATTACTTCCGGTGAGGTAGAACAGTTGATAGCGCGACATCGGATGTTGAGGATCTTGTGTAGGGTGTTGGATAGCGTTGCGGCCCTGTTCTCATCACATGACCCGTGGAAGAGATAGATATCTCCAGAGAGCGTTACATCTGGACTGGAACAACTTCGATACATTGTCCCTCTTCTATCTATAACATATATAGGCCTAGTCGTGACATAGCATGACGGTATATGGTAGCTCTCTTATCTTATCTATCGTAAAGTAACTCATTAACCCATATTTGCCCAGTGTTCAAAAATTGTAACAATGAGCAAATATGCGAATGAACACAGACAATACGTGAATGAATTGCTTTAAAGACTCATTTCAAAATCAGCGATATTTGAAAAAGTGAGACATAAGCTTTAAAAATTACTTAAGCCAATATTCCTAAATATTTTCTTAACAACTTATTTATATAAGTAACTTGGTTTTGATGCTTAGTTTTTAAGTTGACAAGATGCGTAGATGGATCAGAAAAGATGACCAAAGAAATATGACAGATCCAAAAGTTCTTCTTCATCAGATGCTTCAGCATAGTTTCATTTAACGCAAAATGTTATTAAATTGCACTATTAGTAAACAATCTAATTAAATTAAATTGCACAGATCGATTTGAAAGCAAACTTTGAGTTCTTAAGCTTAAAAGTGGATCAAAAATAATATAATCATTACCATTCTTTATATATTTAAAGTAACATTTTTCCTAAATTTAAGAGATCGAATAGTTTTCTATCCAAGATTTTATGGGCTTAAAATATTTTCCGAAGTACAGTTGTTGATTATTAACACTCGTGCAAAATGTAACTATACTCTAAAGAAAGTAAAATATTACAGTACATTTTTAACGCAATATATAGCATCATTAAGCATAAAATGTTTAATTTTTGTATTGCTGTTTGTCAAACTAGTTTTGAACTCTATTTAAACTGGGATTTTAAGGAAGATGATATGATCGTGATGATGACAGCTATTTGTCATATTCTCTTGGAGAAATAGTATAGTTAAGTATATGGTGGATATCCTTTTCATTCATCCGGTTTCAATTTAGTTCCCTTATACCACAAGTGTAGTCTCTTTGTTTTTTTAGAGAGTGCTTTTGACTGCTGACACAAAAAGATGGAATATGTAATCACTGATCACATAGCAACAATCACTACTGAATAAAGCGCTTCGTCCTCTTTCTTAAAGCTATAGCATCCCGCCGTCACTAGATATTCTCAGGTGAGGAATTTTGAGACATGAATCTATCAAGCTGTAAGCAGTCTTGTTTTTCATCATCATTGACCACAAATTATTTGATGTAATCATAAAACGACGGTATAGATCCATTTCTATTGAAAAATCGTAATCCTATGTAAATAAATTAATAACAAATGCAAAATTTTACATTTAAAAATCGTTTAGCGAGGCAACTGTAGTCTAGGCGTAATGTTCTATACATTACGGGCTGAAAGATTTATGTAATGCTGTTATCTGCAAATCTATAGAAGCAGAGTTTAACAGACAAATATTAAATATTAATAGTGTAATTCCTTCTAAAATGGACATAAAAATCAAACGAAATGCACTGTGTAGTAGAAACTGAACAATAAAACAAGTACGAGTAACCTAATGAAATAACACAATCCATTGATGACTATAAGCTCCATCTAGCACATGAATGTAGTGAATAATGTAAATAAGTAAATGTTTACTTTCCAGAAATATATACCTTGTATATTGAAGATGGGTCCTGGCAAGTTCTTGCAAGTTCTTAGCTGCTAATACTCTCAATGCGCAGATGCGTACATTTAATTTCCAACGATATGCTGTTGATCTACGTGTAGAATGGGCAATTTTTATTTTAGTAGTTTGAATTCTCCAAGTAGTGCTGAGTAAGTCAAAACAGTTTATTATAAAATAGATGATTATGAAGTAGTTGGTAAATGGCGTTGTTCGTTTTTTCTTTACTGTTTGACGAGATTTCTTCAAAAGAAGCATCCATGAAATCTATCTACCACATTCATTAATTATTGAAGTCAGTCGATACAAATTTAAAATCTTTAAGGCCGGTGTCACAGCAGTTTCAGCTTTCGAAAGTGATATCAGTGACCGGAGCGCCCAGGATTCGAACAAACACATACTGATCTGCGGTCTGATATCCCACCGACATCGCCACTGGCTTCAGCCAGCATCTATGAAATTTCAATTTATTTAAAGCTAATTAAATTTCTTCAAATACTAAAAGCATATTGCAGATACAGACATTGGACTTTTTAAAGCTAAACTTTGCTGACAGACCTGTTATGGTCTATTCAAACCATCTCTGAATTTTTGAGGAGTTTTAAAGAAGAAAACAGGAGAAAAGAATTAAGACTGGGAATGAATAATTTAAGAACAAATCAAAATTTAGAAATTAGCAGCAGCGTGATTCTATGAAAATGCCAGTAGTTGACATAAATATCTCTGTATTTCTCGCTGAAATTTTAAAATCACCGAATTTCATAAAATAAATATTTACACTGAATTAGTAGTCTTAAACCAGTCGTACTGTAAAAGCAGCCTAACTAAGTCCCTGACAGCGATATTTTCTGCGCTATTTTCATCTGTGAGGATATGCGTAGCTGCGTAATGTTTGCTACTTGACAACTCGCTTCCCTCTCCTAGTCCACTCGACGCTCGAGGAACGGAAGGTAATGGACTGCGCGCCCACGTCACGAGGTCTGCACGCTTCATATAGTAAGAGATCGAGTGAAAATCTGCGACGGTGCTGGATGCCTGGTAGAGGTATGGGAGGCGAAAGGTGGGTCGGAAAAAAGAGGTTTATCCTGGTCTGATATGGGAGTTGCGAGGTTGCTGTTATGACATGAGAAGCGGTCTACAATTTTGTTATTTATCATACCCATACATCAAGAGTTAAAGTGGAAAGAGAGAGCTAGTGGAACGGTCAGAATTTTTCGGGGCCTTTCTCATATATTTGCAGGTCCGTTGTATTAAATACGGGCTCCCACTAGGAAATGCATATCAGAAAAATGAGGGATAGTGTAACTAAGTTTCCTACATTTTCCCACTTCAACATAACACTCACTAAAATTCTAAAATCATCAAATTTCATTAAAAATATTTGCATGGAACTAGTAGTCTGAAATCAGTGCTGCTGTAAAAGCAGACTAACTGAAGCCTTGACAGAGATATTTTCTACTCTATTTTCATACGTGATGATATGCATCGCTGCCATGCCGCAGTGGCCAAGTCAAATGGTAACTAATCTTGGTTTTTTAAATCTTTTGCTGTCGTAATTTAGACTCCAGTAATAGAGTTATTCGAGGCTAGTAGGCCTATAGCGACAATAAAATAATTGAGAATGATTCTTAATTTGAAACGATTATTAAGGTTAATGAAATAAAACTGCTACATAAATATCGAATAAATTTCTAAAACATTAAAAAGTAGATGCAGCATAAATATTTGATAATTTAATTAAAGACAAATAAAACCAAAATATGAAAATCAAGGCTTAAGATATTAAGGCCGCGTATCCCCTGTGTGTTTTAGTTTCTAATTTAGTAGAGTCAAGTGGTCAGTAATGTACTAAGTAGGAGCTCCTTCAGATGAAATATTGTCAAAACCTTGCAAATACTCGTACGAAACAGTTACAGTAGCCTACTGTTAGGGGAACCAGATGGTCAGTAAAGAAAAACGAGCTCATGTTGTGTTGCAAATTAAGTGGCCTATGTCTAAATGGAAGTCACAGTGGCGGATCCAGGGTGGCCCAGGGGGCCCGGCCCCCCCTTAGGCCCGACGATAAAAAAATTTAAACTATATTTTCATTGTTTCTATCATTCTATGCACTTTCTACGTGTAAATATGTTTCAAGGGCGTTGGGGGGGTTGGGGGGGGGGGTTACAAGTGGGAACTCGAACAGTCTGACTAACCTGGAATTTTTCAAATAACTAGGGGCCCATATAACGGAAGGGAGGCCGAAAATGTTGACCGTTTCACTAGCTCTCAATTTTCACTTTAGCCACTGCATAAGGGGAAAAAGGGTGTAGGCCTAAATAAAAAATGTGAACTCTCTCCCGGAACAGTGCTGCAAACCGCCTTGGCTGGGATCGAGAGGCTTAAGCCCCCGCCATCTTCCGCCAAAATTAGGTCACTTTTGCAATTGGTCCAGATCCGCTGAGTTTCTTCAGAGCCTCAGAGGTGAAAAAAATTAACCTACTTTTTTCCTAAACAAATGTAGAATTTTAGGCATTTTAGGTTTTCCTCTTACTTTAGTACGGGTATGAGGGGAGGGGGTAAGATACGGGGATATACTCACTCTATGAGCCGAGCGCAGTATGCTGAAAAATTTTGAGCCCCCCCACACAGCTTTTCTTCTGGTTGCGTCACGTCCCATAAGCAAAAATGTGTACACTGTCCAAAAAAATTTTCGGGCCCCCCCTTAAAAAATTCCTGGATCCGCCCTTGGGAAGTCAGGTACGTTTTGGTCTGCTTTGAGTTATAGTTACGAATAATTTGCATTAGCTTGGCTTTTGCTAGAAAAGCTAACAATAATTGAAAAAGTTATCAATTTACTGACAACAGTTCAATATAAGTTTCAGTTTGTAGCTATGTTGACTCTAAATTTTGTTGCAACTTAACCGAAATGATGACTTGTGTCTTGCACTATAATAAAGTGACTCGATCTCTTGTAGTATTTGGAGATATGCTAGAGTAATAGAATCTACATGTATATTTATAGTACAGTGTAGATGCTTATATGGAATGCCTAAAAGTCAAGTTTGGCATCTGCTTCCGTGAAAAAATCCTACATCCGGTTATGGTTCGAACCAACAGACTCCTGTACTACATGTAATGCGAGCATGCTAACTACTCGGCCACCACCTGGTACTATCAGACCAAGTAGATAGGGCCCATAGCCCTCAGATTCAGCAGAGCTACGAATAAAGTTGTAACAAGAAGTTATGAAATAACTGTAAGATTTATTAGAATTTACGAATATAGCTGACAGCAACATTTTGCTTACAATAGAATTACTTAAAAAGGTTACATTCCTAATTCTTATTTAAAATTGAGTTAGGCCTACTTATCTCCGTGTATTTCGCGGCACTTTAAAATGACAAGAACTTGGGAAAGAGTTCAGAGATTCACTATATTCTTTCGATTGAATGTACATGTACAGCCGACCTAAGATAATGTGATTAAGTCAGTTATGTAAATGTTAGATTTACTTGTAGTCTGGTAACCTTCGAATCTAGGATGGTTAATTTAGCACACATCCTCAAAATTCGATATTACGATTGTTTGATGCAATATATTGAAAATTTACGACACAACTGAGCCACTGGCAAAAACAGATCCCCACTCACTGTAGTTTTAGCATTATATTACCGGATGGACGATTTTCTCGTGCAAATTTTTCTAAAGGATCTCACTTGAATCTCGCCTGCTAAAAATACACAGTTTTTCTCTGTTCACGCTACGTTATGGATTTGAAAAGTGTTCTTTCAACGAAATTTACTTTGATTTTCTGTCTGCCGACAACTTGACGGCCAGTAGCGCACATATCCTATCACGCTAAGCTTCTCTTTGTTGTCATCTGACTCTGCAGTGTAATCGATGACACCCTAGGGACGACTAAATCAAATACTGGCACGGCGCAACACGCATCAGACAGCGTCCTTCATCCCTACACAGTCTTCTGCTAATAATTGTGCATCAATGTTAGCGTTTAACAAGGCTTTAGATTTGTTTTAGATAATTCATTAAAACAAAATTTGTATTAAAAACTTCCCTTTAGGATAGGCAACGTGACGTTAATATTTATTCGGGTTCGATACGGAGAGGACTAGTTAGGAAATGTAATATTAAGGTCGGCTATCCATCGGCCTGACACCATCAAGTGTACACAACTAAGGTTTTTATTCGCCCATCGGAGGAGAAAAACTCACTTCGCTACGCAGTCTCGAACCCGCTACCTCTCATTCAAGATGCGAACTCTGTACCACTGCATTACGAGGCGTTCCAAGAGATTGTCTTGCATTAAATAACAAAAATAAATACAAAAAAATGCTAAAATTACAGTTGCAGTCTTACTCAAAACCGTTGTCAGTACTGTAACACAGAGGGGCTTGTCGAACTTTAGGGACTCATCTGAAATTTGACGCAAACTTATAAGCGAAATGAGGTTGATGCTATAAAATGAACTTCTTAGCTCGGAGCACATATTAATAGCCACGGTCACAAGTAATCTTAAAACTAAATTAAAATCTCTGTCGCTCAAATGTTATGAAAAATATGGCAAGTAAAAAGGTATATATGCCTACTCACATTAGTTTTTATCATTCCTAAAGAGCACTACATTGACTAACAAGTTAATCGTTCACAAATGGCAATGTATTACCCACACCTTAATGCTGCCCATAGCTTGAGAATAATACGGCTTCTGAGATGGTTTCCAGTTGCCTTCTTAAGTTCTTGCGTAGTCGCCTCTTATGCCACGTGCAGTTTACATTTGGTCTATACTCCAGAGATCTCGAAACAATATGGGTAAAAATAATAGTCGAAATATGAAATTGTAATCTTACATTTTTATACTGCTAATGTTTTCCGTTACTGACTTTAGAGGATATTGTATTAAATTTATACTATCAATTCTGGCTGCCATTGTCTAGAACGGGCTACTTTTATCAAATCATTATCGAATAAAAGTAATGTTATAATTTCAACAATAGTTAAGATGCAGCGTTACAACGAAACTGTAGGCCTATTCTTGGCATATTTTGTTTTGTTCCAGCAGTTAGTCATAAACCCGTAAACTATGGAGTTATATTTTCCAGAGTTAAGTTTCTTTGAATATTCACTTTTTATCCGTACAATTTCCAGAAACGTGGTCTGTCATCCTGCGTAGGATGTGATCATAATAGAGTTATATTAGAATTAACCTCAAGCTTAGGGCAATAGTTTGATGGCTACAACATTACTTTAATAATTACTAAGATGCAAAAATGACAAAGGGTCATACCATAGCAGTCTCTCACAATATCCATGCGGTTAGAAATTAGAAACAGATGTTAAACCACGATATATCTACAAATTAATGCAGGTCCGACATCCAGGCATAAACATATAAACTTTAGAGTATAACCTCGATTAGATCTATATAGCACAAGACTGCACAGAAGAGATTTCGGCAAATTTATTACTTAAATTTTCAAGTACTAGTCAATTCATAGTAGGCCTATAGAATTAAACAGACGAATGCCTATGATACCGATAGAGCGATACATCATAATAATACGAGAAGCGTAAGATTCATCTTTCTATGACCTCTTTTACGCAAAACTATCCTCTCTGCAATATAAGACATTCTATATGATTCAACTGAGGAACATCAACATGCAATCCTTCTATCCAGGAAAATTGTCCATGCGAAAACACCTTTTCTTGATTTCTCTCTAACTACTCGTATGAAAGTCAAGTGAATCGAAATGACGTATAAGCTGATGGAAATAGTTCATAATACTGGGCAGCATAAACTCAATTTTAATTACAGAACCTATTTAACTGTTAGTTCACTTACTAAATGCGTAGCACTAGTGAGACTTACATTAGCACATTCGAACTAATAAAAACTTAATACGATTGTTGCACTAGAAAACAAAAAGCGTGCATATTAACATGCTGCTTTTAAAACAGCTAATCACTATTATCAGCTAAGTCACTATAGTAAAAAAGACGAATAATTTGGAAAAGAAATTTATTCATTAACTAGTAAAAATAAAAAAAGTTATAATAGTCACTAGAAATGAAGGCTGCACGGGAATACTGCTATGGTCGATACCAGTTAAAAATAATAACTTATACTATATAGGCTAACAGAATCATTACCATTTGTAAAAAAATAATAATGAAGAGAAGCAACAGTGAAATAGTCCTCAGCATAAATCGAGTACTAACTCTTTCTTTCTCAGTTCTGTCAAACGATTATATATAAGTTTTATCTTCCTATTCTCAAACTGCTTTCGCGTTCTCTTATGATCATTCCATTAATTAAAGGTTGTGGTTGCATTTCTTTCCTATTCTTCAAATCCTATATTAGAATTGTTATATGCATTGTCTCATCGATTGCGAATGAAATAAAGTGAAGTGTATTTACAAAGATTAGCGGATGAGTAAACAAACTGACGATGAAAAAAATTTAAGATTAAAGGATTATGTCATTGAAAAATCAATTTCTCTGACTTTTCAAAAAGAGTGGTCATCCAGTATATATTACATACTTAAAATCCAATTAAGGCAGTGAAAAAATATAGCGTTAAAATAGAAATAAACTATTTTTGACGTACTGTTAGCGGTATGGCGTACTTGAATACTCACACTGAATTGGCAAAACGCTTTGAATACTAGACAACTTAGCTAAAGTTAAATGTGCTAGTATCTTAAATTTAAAATAAGTTACAAAAGAAAAAATGCTTTACGAGTACCGCATTACTGTTGCCTCCAATATGAAATTAATTAAACTTAGCACTAACTAAATTTATCAAAAGTTAATCATATAAACCTACTGTAGCTACATATAATACTTCTTAGTTCGATATAAATTCTAAAGAGTTACAAATTTTATAAAATTTGCTAAGCATTATAGCAAGAACAGCAAATCAATGCCAGTAGCAGATAAGTTCAATAAGTTTTAATATCTTAATTATCACAAACTTAACCTAAACATTTGCATTAGCTGCGAAAATAGAGTGGAACTAGTGTAATTAAAAGTATAATTACAAATATAAAACCTATCTGAAAGATAAATCTCAGAGAGATGTATCCATCACATCGTTCAAACTTGGTGAATGCATGAGAGAAAAAGGAGATAAAACATGCACAACTTCAATGAGAGTTCTGCACAAAGTTCTCAATAAGTAATTGATGTTGTTACACAGAGTTAACAGCTTAAAATCTTGTAGGAATATTTAAAAGGCATTTGATCCATGTACAGGTCATTTGTGCAGTATTGATCTTCTCATAGACCTGCGCACTGGAGTCTTACTCATAGTGTTGCCACCTGCGCACAAAAAACAACAACACAATTATGCAACAAAAACACATTAGAGGATAATCAACTAAGTAATATAAATTCAGTTACCAAACACTATAAATCGCTTATCTAGAAGATATTCAATACACAGACGCAAGAATTAAGTAGAGTTTGAGACTGCCAGTTATTGTACACATAATAATGTAAAAGGCTGTTAAACAGTAGGTTAATAAAAACCTTCATTGGACAGAAAAATCAAAGCATAGACAAAAGCTTGAACAACATAAATATACAATTTCAAGGCAGTTAGTTGAAGCAGGTATCCTGCTGATACAAGAAGCCGTTTCTCTGATGTTATCAGATATGTTGCATTTGTTGTTCACAGAATTTGTTGCTGACTTCGATACTGATGATGTTTATGAGTCCCAGGGCTCAAAGGTCAGTGTGACTTGATTAATTAATTATACAAGTTCATATATTAACTGTAAATCTATTAACTTTATTTAATTCACAGGGTAGCACACGAGCCTAAGCTATGAAAGCAAATGTACAATAATTACATGATATAATAATAATAATAAGGCAAAAAATCATATATATTAACCAAATCAACAAAACACAATAACCACAATATAAATGTAATACAATAATTGTCAACAATATAATACTGCCATTAATACGTAAGCACCACTTCAAGTAAAACAAACAAGTTATATCTGAGACCATTTGCTACTTCCCTTAGAAACCCAATATTCTAATAGTTTATTTCTCTATGAAATTTGTGACTCTAAATAATAATCAAAACCTTAAAATATTACAAATAATATGTGACTTTTGCCATGAATGACAAACTTTCCAAAGAAAATGGCCAGCTTGCAACTATACTGTGAACTATATTCACAACGACACAACTTACTGGATGAGGTAGACAGTGTGGCTGGAGGAAGAGGAGAGAACTGGATGAGGTTGCTCTCATCAGCCTCGTCTGCTATACACTCCAGTCTTCCTCCACGAGACTTTCTGCTGTAGATCTCTGGCGGCGTGAAACCAGACACCTGTTCATAGCAACAGTGGTAGCAACAACTGTATCATACACCTGTTCATAGCAACAACTAACGATATACGTCAACTGACAACGAAAACATTAGAGGATAACTTGAGCAGAGACACAGTTACGACAACAAGTAACTATTTTCGGTTAGCAGATAATGTAAGACAACTGACAAATATTTAATTATGGTTAAAAAGCTAATTATTATCGACACTGCCACTGGCTAGAGCCAGTGGCAGTGTCGGTAAGATATTAAACTGCGGATCAGTATGTGCGGGGTTCAATTTCTGGGCTCGCCCGTTACTGACATCACTTTCGAGTGAGGAAACTGACGTTAACATTTGCGTTTTTGATAATCGCAAAAACGGGAAAATTATTGATAGTGCAATGAAAATTTGTTGTAGAGAAATAGGTGGCAAAACAAAAATGAGAGAAAAGAATAACCAATACACTGTAGAAGTCAGATTTTTAAAGGCCTATTAATCATGACGTAGAAATACAAACACGACGAGGAATCTTGTCTTTGCCAGGAGTGTAGTTGATATTTAATCCACCAAATCCGGTTCTTTTATACTCTTTTCCATCCTCATCCTCTTCGTCGTTATCTAGACTGAGCAGAGGCTGTTCACTGATGTCGTCATACACAGGAGATATGGGCCTATGAGGAGTCTGGTCACCCACAGTCGAACAAATTGTATCGTCTGAACAGAGATGATCAAATAAACACTAGAATTTATCAACAAGAGAAGATGTAATGGATGTCGTCTTAAACAGAATAAAACTGAGGGTAGTTAAATATGGTACACATCTGTATAGATTGCAGTGTGGAACCATGTCGATAAAAACGACAAGCATTAGAACATGCACACATACTATATATGATCATAGTGATCCCACCGTCAATACTATACAAACGCTTACATATAATATATTCTGCCTTCAACAGAATGAAATTCCTAACATATTCCTCTGTTTCTCTGAAATACATAATTAATTTGACCAATTGAAACTTCATAATATTAATTTGATTATAATGTTTATTAAATTTCTTCACACTGCATTTAATCCAGAACTTTATTTTTGTGCCTCGTATACTAGTGAGAAAAACTACTTGAGAGAATCACATTTCAGCAGAATACATTCTTCTACATCTTCATCATAGCAAGCACCAGTATAGAGCATGCGTTAACAAACAGCAGTTATAAGGCAAGTTTCGCTTTCAAAAAGCAAAACTTAAAATTTTGTACAGGAATGTACATGTATTTTGTATTAATTTAGCTAGATGCCTGCCTGAACCCTTTAAGACGGCATTACTTATTCATTTTCTATCATATTAAATACTTCATCATTATTTCACGGTCCAAGTACACAAGAATTACAAAGTGTTTAAGAGATCTTGATGAATTCTATATAGCAAAGTCTGAGTTTCAACAAATTACAAATTTAAGACATTAAACATTTAAGAAAATAAACAGCTTAAAGTTTTTACCAGTTATCGGCAAAAGATATTTAGCATCAATCCCGGAAGTATTAGGTGTAGCTGAAGTCATGAAGCTCACAGTTTTTCTACACACAACACACTACATATGTAAAAACTAATCAAAATAAACTGTATCATAGTTCATTTGAGAGTAAAAACTTAAATATTTGCACTGACAGCAGAAGTGATGAAGACATAACAGTAACATTCAAGAAATGGCTGTATCCCTTAATAATTTGAATGGAACGAGCTACAGTACATCTTCGCGAGTACAGTTCATAAAAAGCATCTCCAAATCTGTGCCTTAAGTACATCCAAACATTTCAAAAATAAATATTACAAAATTACATCAAAATATTCTAAAAGTTTTAACTAGTTATGCAAAGTCAAGGGCAAATTTACGAATCTAATTGAAGGTTACAATGGGCATTAACATGTCGATTTATTAGACACATTTCAAGAACTTTAAGTGTATTTTCTAGTACGTTTTGGGGGTGTAGGCCAAGAGCTGCTTGTAGCTATATGTTCCACTTGATAAGTCCCTGACATTGCCTACATGCGAGGAATCAGACGCTAAATTTTTGTTGGATTGTTTTTCGTTAATAATGTTAATACTTAGTCAATTCTTAACAAATTCAGCTTATTTTTCACATACTTAATCTATTTATCAAAAATAGTCTTTAGACAGTACCGAAACAATTTATTACATCTTAAAGCGACAGTTTTGTCAACCTAAAAGGCAATATTGCAATAAATTACTCGTTAAATTCTCACATACAGGGTAACCACTCTCTAGACAACAACAAATTCCCTGACTTTTCCAGTGTGCGTCGACATTTCGTTACCATCGCAGCATCAATTTCTATGTTGGAAAACAATGTCAGAAATGATTTCTAAGCAATATGCACTTTGCTATTTCATTTTACACTGATAGATCTACAGTGAACAAAATTAGGCTTTTTTTTACATGTTTTGAAGTGTTGCCATTACTTTCTGATTACTTGTTATCCATTACAAACACATAGCCATTAATAAAGGTTTAATGACTGCTTCATATGCAATTTTGCCAACAATTGGCGTCTTAGTGTTTGAACTTTTCATACTAAAAGGTTAAGAATGCCAAAATTCTATTTTCCCTGACTTTTTCCATTTTCCCTGACCACTTTCAAATTCCCTGACTTTTCCAGGTTTTCCCTGTTTTCCAGAAAAGTAGTCACCCTGTACATAAGGAAATACAACTAGCATGATTGGATACGGATAAATTCATAATACTGGCAAAAAGGAGAACCTTTTAGATTTACGACTAGCACTCTTCGGGATTTGTTCGTTCTGACCCTCAGAATTCTCAGTTAGAGCAGCCGAAGTTATCAGTTCAGACTTCCGTTTAGTGATCTTTTTGAGTACAGCCTTGGTTAGAGGAGTCTGAAAGCCTGAGATGACGTCATGAGCGACTGGTCCAATATCAAACCCAGCAGCAATGCTACCACGACTGCGTCTAGATATACCAACCCTCGGCGTACCAGTTGCATTTTCAGAAGCTTCTAAAATCAGTGCCATAGTAAAATATTAAATTAACTACATTACGTTATACTACTGACACAAGTAAGGTGGCTCAAGGCTTTCTTTAGCACACATGATTAATGAATTGTGGGTTTAATCCCACACCCCCCCCCCCCAAAAAAAAGCCAACTAAATATACCAGCAACATTAAAAATTAAATTAATGAGTGTGCGACCAGTGTCTGTGTTTTAATTCCTAGTATATAGATGGTAACAAGAAAAACGCAAAAGGTAATTTATGAATTAGAGCTTCAATTTCCAAATTAACAGGCTAATACACCTTAAAGTTCTTCAAGTGCGAGAGTGACTCATATCATCAGTAACACTATTACTACGCTACATATACTGACATAGCACTCACTTATAATATAATCTTTTCATTGTCACTCACATCTGTAAATAATATCAATCACGTTTTCATAATTATAATATGAACAAGTCCACAAGTAAAACTATTAGCACTCAATAAATGATTCAGAAATTTAATTTTCGATAAAAAAATTATAATAAAACAATTATCCAAAGAAAGCATTTAACAACAATTCTGTGCTAACACTCACAGATGACTATATTATCGTCATGTACACACCTGTAAGGTCAGCAGCAGCAGATATTCTGCCTGGCTTTGCTTTAGCGACTGGACTACTAACACTGAAGAATCCTCCATCAAACGTCTTGAGCTCTTTATCAGGCGACACGAGCACTAACACAGCCTGCTCACCAGAAGTCTGCTTCTCTCTCTCAACGTCCTCTCCGCTACTCCCCTCCTTGTGCTGCTTCGCTAGCTTCTGTCTGAATGCAGCAAAACGACTCTGCACAGGCTTCACAGCGACTGGCTTACGCTGTACCGGCTGTTTCACTGTAGGCTTCTTCTGCAACGGTACGAATAGAACTAGAAAATAAATGATATTGACTAAATTTCTGGGTATAATCACGTTAGAAAATTATAAAATAACTTAAATCAACTATCAAATTTGTTTACAAGTATTATTAAGAATAATTTAATTTATCTCCGTGTTGCATACGGATTGTTGAAGATAGACCAACTAGTGACTGCACATATCATAGAAGGCAACTAAAGCACTGAGATCCAAACCAACGTCAGAATGAGCATTCGGTTGGTGATCGCCTAGGCACCAGAAAATTTTTTAAAACGAATGAAAAATAAGGGATTGACTGATGATATGGTATGAGACAGAGAGGAGTGGAGTAGGTCTATTCGTAACCCGACCCTAGTTAAATTAGGATTAAAGGGAAGATGATGGTGATTAAGAAAAAACTAAACAAAAAACAATTTATCTTTTGATTAAATTTAATGCACATGAAAGAAGATAAAACTCTTTTGAAAGAAAAAAATACAACAGCAAATAATTATAACTTTCTACGTAAGGTTACTTGCTAAATTGCAGATGCATAACTTACTATGTAGTAATAGTCATTTCTATATAGCAATGTCAACTGCTAAGAAAACTGTCTTGAAAGCTTCTATTACATTTATCCAAGTGACGTTACTACTTTCTAGATTGCCTTGACCTTACCTAAGAAATAATAAAGTATAAAACTACAAAACCCATTGGCTTACTTGTGGCAGATCTTCAACAACAGATTTAGATCTCTCGAATACCCAGTTGGCTTCTTTGGCTTTCGTCAGTTCTTCAAATTTAGCACCAATTTCTTCAACCTACATCAGTTACACATCGCAACCAAATTATATAATTATCTCTCTAGTGTTCTTCAAAGTGGCAGGACCAAGGTACATAAGCATATTCAGTCAACTCTCTCACTTTCTAAAAAGAGCAGTCCAAAAGAGCCAGTTAATTTAACAAAAAGCTGTAAGTTACTCACTTTAGCTATAGATATCAAACAAATAATTATCATTTACATTTCAGTTTCACATATTTTATTAAAAATTGTCTTCACATTACACTGACTGAAATAAACTTGAAATGGACAAAAAGATCAGCACAGAATTAAGACGGCTTTTAAAAACATTCACGTTGCATAATTTGAAGCCCTTCAAAAGCAGAAATTATTTAACATTGTTGAACAAAAAAGTGTAGTTACCTGAGGCATATACAGCACGTCGTAGTAGCCTTGCAAATCATCAGGTGTAACTTTCTTAGCTCCGTTCTGGAACTCGCAGTTGTCTATAACTGTACCAAACTGTTTGAATCTCTTTGAAATAATCCATTCTGTCTGGCCTATTACGCTGCGTATCTGCCCATCAGCTGCAAAATATATATAAATAGAAACATAGAGAAGCAGAGTCAAAGAGCTGCAAAAATACAGAGTTATAGTGCACAGATACTCTTAACAGAATGCGGGACGAACCGTGATATTAATAATGATGTGACTGACACAGATCTCATTTACGCATGTACTGGAAAACCAACAGCACTATACAAATATACATGTATATATTTATATTTATACGTATATATAATTATATATATATAATTTTATATATACAGTATATATATATACACATACACACATGTACACGTATATATGTCTAACATTAACGTCTGAGAATATCAAATTTGTAAAAATGATAAGAAAAAAACTGCAACACTCAAAGGTGTCAAATGATTTCTCGTGGGATTCCTAAAACTATGGTTTAAGCCTAATCTTAAATTTCTCGAACTATATCCTAGGATTTCAGTTTCTAATATCATGAAGAGAGTTCGCACAGATAGACAGTTGATAAATGTATAAGAAATAGGAAGCGATGGATAGGACACATTCTACGGGGGAAAGTCTATTAAAAGGGGTCATAGAAGGTAGAATGGAAGGAAAAAGAGGCAGGGGCAGGCCGAGATTAGGTATGTTAGATGATTTAAAGACCCACTCGTATGTGGAAATGAAGAGCAAGGCAGACGACAGAGAAGAGTGGAGGCGTTATGTACCATGGACCTGCCAGTAGGCAGTGCACTAAGAGAGAGAGAGAGAGAATATCATGAATAGGATTAAAGAAATTTGCGAATCCGTGCTCATCCTTGAAGTTGAATATGAACAAGTCGAGCTTCCTATCGTTACTAATAAAGTTTCCTGACAATCTGAAACATCACTATTAAGAAAACCATGGTTGTCTTTATCTAATTTGATAGATTTGTTAAGACTCTCATTTGGTAGAATTGTTAGACTTTAGCCTTTCACCACAACTCTTTCATGAATCTTAATATCCGAACCTTCTTCAGTCAGCCCATCAGGCTGAATGAGTTCACTGAGCCAATGAGAGGACAACTCATTGAGCCTCTTCACATCCGCTGCTACCAGCCCACGAAACTTGACTGCGGCTGCCTTACACGCTAGTACATCCTCATCTACAAGTAGCAATCATCATCATTAAATAACAAAGATAACGTTTATTACAACATCCAAGAATTGACAACAAGCTGCACATTAAAAATGTACATCAATTAATTGATTAAATTAATTGATTACACTACAAAAAAGTCTTTACAAATTCATTAACATAATTTTACAAAAAGTCATGACTGATATATTAAATATACCATCTCATAAGAAATACAACTATTTTACTCTTTGTTTCATACTCACATGATCATTTAACTTCAACTCATCAAAAATCTCATCATCGATCTTTATTAGATTTACTCATTCATAATCAATATTAGCAACAATGGCTATCACAGACAGAGTTACTAATAATTAATTGGTAGGAGATTGTAAGAGATCTTTTCGGTAATAGCTATAAATAGAACATCGGGGACACCAAATATAAACAGTGGACAAGAAAACGTAAACACTGCATATAATACCATTGAAATGTACTAGTTCCTCATAAAATTTCTAATACAAGCTTTCTTTAGAAATGTTATTTACTTTACAACCTACTATACGGATATTAATTAAAGAGTAACTTAACACTTATAATTTAACTCTGACACCCATTATAACGATATGCATGCATTACAACGAAGTTATAATGTAGACCCATTACATTTACATGTAAATATATGTATCAGATGTCAACATAAACAAACCAGTGTTAACATGCAACAAAATATGTTTTCAATTACCGAACTGATCTATTCCTTAGTAAAGTTTCAAACTCATCTAATAAATAAAAAAAATAAAATAAATTTTCAAAGCTATTTTAAAATTGAAACCTCGAGAAGACAAGATACGATTCAACATGTTCTTTTTAAAATAAACCGACAGAGCTTCTACACCCTGTGATAAATAGAAGAATATTTTAAGGAGTAATGAAACCATCAGAGAGAGACGACACAGAGGAGATAGCTTCATCATTCATAGCAGATTCTGTTGCTGATTGCTCATCGATAGAGCTTTCTTTATCAGTTTGTGATATGATCTGATCCACGTCACCAAAATCTGGCATAGGTATGAAATCACTCTCTACACATACACAAACACAACTTTTAATTAATGCTTTCTTGCAGACATCTCAAACAAAGTATAACATAAACCAAATCATAAACCAGACACAAATTAAACTTTAACATGAGTAGAGTCAGGCTAACAAAATTAACTAATTCAACGTAACTGAAGCTTTTGGAATCCATTGAAATACATATAGTTTAGCAAATTTATACCATCTGAAGTTTTGCGCCTAGGTTTTCTGTCCATCTCCACCATAGGACTTCTTTTCAGTATTGCAACTCTGTAAATATAAAAAAATCAAAGACAAATTAGTACAGTAAATATTTATTTCTAATTAAATAAGTATTCTTGGTAATTATTTATTTGCAGTAGTTATTTGTGAAATCTTTATAAAAAATTGGCCATTTTCTAAGCCGCATGGATATTAAAGTCACAGCTATATACATCACCATCTTTCCTTAAATTTTTTTGTAGAAAGCTCCGGCGCTTAGACTCTCACCAACCGAATGCCCTTTCTGACATTGCTTTGAATTTTAATGCCTTTGTGTCGCATTATATATATACATATATATATATATATATATATATATATATATATATATATATATTAGGGTGACAATGAAATACATAGGAAAATTATTTTTGTGTATTTTTATCACTCACACCCTCTTAGATTGTTCATTTTGGTACAAATGAGTAGTTAAAAAAATTTGGATGGATTTGGTTGATATTTAGAGGTTGTACAAGACCGCTAAGTTTTCATCTATTATCAAGCTATTGCCGTTTTACATAGTATTCAAAGTTTATTCGTTATTTATTGAATACATTAAAATTCAAATAAGATACATAGAGATTAAGTTTAAGAAAAGTAGCAACTATCAATGGAGTTAATTTCTTGTATTTTAGCTCACAAAGCACATGGTTCATTGCTTACTTAAGTAGTCTAAATCAAAGGTCAACTAACTTACTTCAAGTGGGACAGAGAAAAGAAGAAAATCGTTCTATAATTAAGTCACAACCTGTTAAATAGAGTAGTAGAGCAGCAGCAACATCTAGAAAATGAATCAAGGTAGCAGCTCTGATGTAGATGTGTAGGGCTTATAGGTGAAAGCTAATGTACCTTCGAAGAGAAGGAAGACTATCGCGATTGTAAGTTCTGAAGTTTCTGCTGCTTTAGATCGATCAAAGATAAGCGACAGAAATGCAGTATGTTTTGGCAGCTTCTGCACATTCTTTGGGAATAGATCCTAACAAACTGACCAGTAATTGGGAATTATTGAGACAAGTTCGAAGAAAGAATTGAGCGATAATAGCTAAAGAAATCAAAGATTCCTTTACCTGTGATTCCTCGTTAACGGTTCACTGGGATGGTGGACTGTTTCCAGCTCTACAATCAAAAGCATCTGTTGATCGATTGGCTATTCTCGTGTCAGGTGAAGGTACGATGAAGTTTCTCACAAAGATACACAGTAGTACTGGTGAAGCCCAAGCGACGGTGGTCTTCAGTTTAATTCAAGAATGGAATTTGAATGATCGCATACGTTTCATGTCAATCGACACGACTGCGAGCAACACGGGACTGAGAAGTGGAGCTTGTATGCTCCTCGAACAGAAGCTTGGCCGCAATCTTGTCAGCTTGCCATGTAGACATCATGTGATGAAGTTAATAGTCACAAAAGTTTTTGATTCAATTATAGAGACATCAAACGGACCAAAAATTAAACTCTTTCAGAGGCTTTCAGACTTCTGGACTACCATCGATAGGCACGAGTTTGAAAGCGGAGTAGCCGATCGTCATATCGTGGCAGCTGTCTCAGTTGTAACCTTGTGATGACTATAGAGAGCTTCTTCAGCTGCCTCAACTCTTTCTAGGAGTGAAAGTTTGGGAGATGTTACTATTCATCAACCTAGTGCTGTACATCGGGAAAGGTGGATGGCCAAGCTGATAAACTCTCTGAAGATTTTTCTCTTCCGATCTCAATTTAAGCTGAGAGAGCGAGAACTCATAGGACTCCGTCGATTCAACGTTTTTGTGATCAAGGTGTATTTGAAAGCATGGTTTACCTGCCGATGTCTAACATCAGCTCCACGCAACGACCTGTCTCTGCTCAGAGACATAAAGACATACAAGACCTTGGATGAATCTGTTGCATCAACAGCAATGAAGAGTTTCTCCAACCATCTGTGGTATCTAAATGAGACTCTGATTGGATTGGCTTTTTTGATGCAGATGTTACTGTTAATGAAAAAGTTGACATGATAAGAGCGCTTGAAAGTGAAGGTTCATGTGACTATCCACCACGCAGAATTATTGTTGACGATAAAACTACCAAGAAAAAACTATCTGATTTCGTAACAAGGAACACTAGGAAGATGTTCATAGCTCTAGATGTGGATCATGATTTTCTAGAAGAAGATCCAAGTACATGGAATGATGGGACACTAATGACGTATACATTAAAGCTCGGAGAAAGGCCAGTCAATTAAAGGTCGTGAATGACGCTGCAGAGAGCGGCGTTGCGCTTTGTCATTCGTTCAACGGAGTGCTTACTAACCAAAAAGAACAGAAACAGTTCCTTTTACAGATTGCAGAGAATCATAGATTGCATTATCCTGACTCAAACAAGTCAACGGTCGTCAAGGAAACTTTTAATCATTGACAGTATTTTTAATAAGTAGGTCACATATATTTAATATTCGAGTCCATTGTGCAACCTCTAAATATGAATGGATTCTCATAAAATCTTCTAAATTTAACTTTTGCATAGAAATGAACATATTTAGGGGGTGTGAGCATTAAAAAAACAACTTTCGTTTTTATTGTCACCTTAATATATATATATATATATATATATATATATATATATATATATATATATATATATATATATATACATGGTGAGTAAAAAAAATGATAACACCTGCAAAAAGTTTGAATATCTCAGGCTATTGTTAATATTTTCCAATAAAACTTTTACCAATTACTAAAGGACTAATTTCTGATGGGGTGGCCAATTTTCATCCATTTTGGTACATAGATAGGCCAGTTATGCAAGTTTCAGCAGAGCAACCCCCCATTTTTTAATGTACTGTAAATATAAATTCTATAATATTTTATTTTTATTCTGACCCTGAAAAGGGCCGTTGTAGTGGCTCAGAAAGAACAAGTTTTATCTTCTAGCATTGCTGACTATTTGATATGCTTTCCTCCCGCTGCTACGCAGGACTGCAGTCGCTTTCGGAACGCTAGGACAGCCTTGTTGATTCCAGCTTGGGGCACTCTGTCCCAGATTGATTGTAGCACTTCCTGCAGTTCGGTCTTGTTTTTAGGCTTCGGCTGATGTTTCTGATAGAGATGCAGCATGGTTCCCCAGACATAGTAATCCAGAGGATTTAGATCGGGAGAGTTTGGAGGCCATTCATTATTTTGAATGAAAGCCAGGTTTCTCTCGCTGATCCATTCCTGTGCATGACGAGATGCATGAGCCCCATTTTTCATGAGCCGGAGCACCAGTCTGCTGAAAGATGAAACCATTTGGTAGAAGAGCATAGCAATCATGAAACAGCTCCGGAAGCAAAGTATTGACGTAATACTGAGCGTTCACCTTTACCTTCTCGTCAATGAAGTGCAATCAATCTGCCCTTACTGTTGTAGCAAACGCCATTTTTAGGTAAAAATAGGGGGCTGCCCTGCTGAAACTTGCATAACTGGCTAATCTATGTACCAAAATGGATGAAAATTGGCCACCCCATCAGAAATTAGTCCTTTAGTAATTGGTAAAAGTTTTATTGGAAAGTATTAACAATAACCTGAGATATTCAAACTTTTGCAAGTGTAATCTTTTTCTTTACTCACCCTGTATATATATTTTAAGAAAGGGCATTCGGTTGGTGAGCGCCTAGCCTTCAGTAATTGCCACAAAACTTAAATGAATGGATAAAAGAAAGTCTATTCGTATCCCGACCCTGGTTAAACTGGGATTTAAGGGAAGATGATGATGATGATATATATTTTAAGAACAGGAAAATTATAGATTTCCAAGTATGAGCAGGGTCAAATAAGAATTTTCAGTATATGAATGAAGGCATTAATACAGGCATATTACATGCAATGTCAATGTAACAACAGTGACATGTAAGTATCTCATATTAAATCATCATGACCTTTCCATTATTCATGATGTGGCTCCTCTAAAAGGGCTTCTCATGGAGGAGTGAATTAGATGTCATTGGACAAATTATAATCAGTGACAGCTTGATAAACCAGTGGTGCTAGCACATCCAAGCGTGCATAGCAACTGATTGTCATTTTTAACAAAAAATAATTATAAGGTCCATCCTGCATACATGTCCCAGTCATAATAGAAACTATATGGCTCCTTTCAGAGCCAACAATTAAATAAAAATTTCAAGTGATCCTACTTTAATATGAGATACATGCACAATACAGTTGTTTAATGGACACAGAATGTAACATCCCTGTAATAGTAAAAAGAAAATTTCAGAGCTGACAATACTCATATTCACAAATCTATAGCTTTTCTGTTATTATATGTTATTATTATGTATGATATTCAAACACAAAAGAATTGGCTGTAAAAATCAGCTGTCAACTCCTGTATATTTCAAGATCATTGGTCACCTCGTTACGCCTTTACTGTAGTAACAATATGGGGTGTTGGTTATAAAAGACGTATGTATAAACATTAAGCATTCTGTCAGTTAATGCATTCTGTCAAATGTTTGACAAGCACAACAACATTATGAGAGAGTTTCACACACTATTATAAACTATTTCACACACTGACCCTTCTTCAGGAGACTTGTGGCGCAGTATTGAGCTGTTTCTGTACACTTTTGTGCCAGACTTGGACGCAGCTGAACCGTCCAGAGCAGCAGTCACATGACGCCTGCGAGCTGACATCGGTATATCTCGAGGGGTTCGAAATACAGAGTCATCAACGAGCTGTACTGAACTTAGCGGTAGTGCTCCCTCAACTATTTCCTGAGCCACAAGTACCGCCTTCGATAAACAAATCATAATTTTATGTAAAAGATTAATGCTATTGGCACAAAGTATTAAAGTTCTAAAATGTTTTCATCGAGCATTATACCGATCATATGAATATCTCTCTTCTCTCTCTTTCTAGCAGAGTTCAACCAAGTGACAGGTCCCAAGGTACATTTTCGTACTGAGAGTGCTTTCATGCTCCATAGATCAATAATTAAATTAATCCTTTAACAAAAAGTATAGACCATAGCCTAAGGTAGCCTATAACATGGAAATTTTCTTTGTAATTTCTTCCAACACTAGCAGCTAATGGCTGGTCTATTCTTCAGTGTCCTGGACACAACATGGGAGATTGAATTCCTTTCATCTCTATTAACATCATTATAAAGTCATTATATATGCGTCAAATCTGATACTGATTTCTTAAATCTGAAACGAATACAACTCCGACACGACAATATAGATCATTATAAATGCAAACTAAAAACCTAAACCAAGTTGAAAGTAATTCAATGACTACATTGGCTCATAAGATATATCTTATACTAATATATATATATATATAACATATATATGTATATGTTATTATGTATATTTGTTATTGTTGGCTTCTAAATATACAGGAATATGGATCAATTAAAGTTTGCTATACGTTATATAATAAATAAATATATATACATATATAAATATATAAATATATATATATATACATATATATATATATATATATATATATATATATATAGTGTTTATATAAATAATAAATATCATATATATAACAAATACAAGATAAAACGTACAGAAATATACAAATGTACCTCTTCAATACTAGATACACTCTCATCACTTTTTAAGTTTTCTTTTCCAGCCCTCCGCACAACTTTTTCAAGGACACCATCCGAGGACTCATTTGTCTGATTGCGGTCACTCTCGGTTTTCGAGGAGACAATTCTCACGGGTGTACCCATCGTCCTACCCGACAACCGCGTTTGTTGTGCAGTCAGCTTATCCGTCTCATCAGAATCTAGACTTGATTTCAAAGATTCATCCGATAAATTAGTGGTATTTGTGGAAGCTTTGAGCTTGCGGTCGGCTACCTGGGAATCTGTGATGTGATCATCATCCATTACAACGGCGTTTATTGTTCTTCTAGATCTTCTGTTTTTAATAGATGGATTAGTTGTTTCAAATTTGTCCGCAGTAGTTTGATCTGTGAAAACTTCATCAGAGGACGACTGCACGCTAGGTTTCTCATTCTGAACATTCGCCACAGTAAGTCTACGAGTAGATGCCACTTTCTTGGTAGAGAGAACTCTATCCTTTTTCTCCACATTTACTTTCTCCGTATTAGCAGCACGAGCAATCTTAGTAGGAGATTTACAGACAATATCATCGTCTTCGTTTTCTGCAAGATATTTATCATCATCATCCGATTTCTTAGCAACGACAACAGTACCAGAGGCTAGACTTTTTCTATTGTTACCACGCTTTCTGCTCTTAGATCTCGCATTACCATCTTTCTCGCCAGTGTTTTCTGCAGAAATAAATGACAAAAACAAAATAAATCTACATTAATGTATTTTCATAACGCTGTCATAAATGGATTTAGAAGATTTAAAATAAGTTGACTCTGCTAGTCAAGCACTTGTGTTACCCATTTACCTATCGCACCAGTAAAATTTAAATTAAGATGCAATGACAAATTTTATCATAAGTACAGCATTTAAAGAAAGTAATTTGATTGCAATGCACATATAAAATAATTTAATATATTTCTGTAAGCAACAAAAATGTTCAAGAGACAAAGAACTAAAAGTGAGTTAAAACTGACCAATATGTTTAATGTTTAATAGAGTATATCATGCTAAGGCATCCCTACGCTTTATAACAGTTACGGTAAAACAAGCAATATACAATCAAATGCACACAGTAAAAATCAATATATTAATAAATATATTTGCATAATTAGCATTATTTGAGATTTTGAGATTAATGTATTGCAGAAGATAAAATCCTTCAAATTAAAACTAAAAGAGGGAGAGAAAAAAGAGAACTGTCTATGGAAAGTACACATACCACATATACAAGCACAATGTTATCAAAGAGGGTATACATGTCCTACCTAGACACACAGCAATCACGCAAAAACAAACGTACAAAAAAATTTGCGAAATACTACAAAAAAGCAGCAAATTAGCATGCAAGTTGGAGACACAATGAGGTTAAATTGAAGCAAACCAAAAGGCAAGAAACCCAAGTAAAGACAGTACTAGGTAATTGTCAATAATAAAAAAGAAATACGACTATATCTCCCCTTAATACTACAGAACTCACGGTAGCAATCTCCATTTAAACCTCTGTTTCAGTAAATTTAGTCTATTACATTTTAACGCGCTAAAAACCGATAATTCACAGTCTACACATACCAGTGTCATCAGTAGAGCTGCTGTGCTTTACTTTACCACTTGCCATGTCGCTTCTCTTGCTCAGCATTACACGTTCATTCACTACAGTTACCTCAGCATCTTCCATATCAACTTCGTGGGTAGTTGTAGCAATACGTCTACTACGTCGGGGTCCTCCTGATGCTCTCTTAGAACTCAGAACCTCCTCTAGTGTCGGTGAGAAAGAGTTATCATTAACAGACTGGCTCCTTACTTTACCTGAGTATTACATTTAATCATCATCAATAGTGATGTTCTAGTGAATCATAAACTACTTGGTACAATCTACTCATTTTACAACTCTACAGTTTGACAACTCCAAGTAGACATTTGATAGTTATTTAAGGGAAGTTTTAGCAAATAAGAGAATTCAATTTTAAGAATCACAATCTACACTTATCCTTCACAACGATCCTGAAGAAAACGAAACCACTAAACAAGTCAAAATAGAAGTTACAGAAGAAATTGAGCAGTGCCGGTGGCTTGTTGTCAAGTTATAATTTGATGATGGATCAGTAGATACTGGGTTTAAATACAATGATCACTCCATCACTGAGATGCTCTAGAGACAGAATAATGACATTAAACTTGGATTTAGCCCTGACATTTGGGAATGATACATAAAGTAAAGATTATACGTTCAACTGGTCGCAGAATATTTAGCTTCAATAGCATAGAAATGCATTTGCTCTTAGCCTTCAAGAGTAATTGTAATATACAAAATTACCAACACCACTTTTAAATACTTGTAATGTTTAGAGCCATATCTGTACTGAAACAAATTTTTTAGGTTCTGTTAGTTTTCAAAATGAAAAGTCAGTATCAATTATATTTAAAATGTTATTAAGATGACTATGAAAATGCTCCCTCTCTCTCTATCCACTATATCTCTATAGTTAGCATTAAGTATCACATAAATACTCAGAAAGCTATTGTACAAATAAGAGATCAGAACTATACCAGTGCTTTTCTTGGCAATTTTCTTCATCTCCACAGATTTACCATCAGCTGTTACCACACCTCGAGTGCTCACCTTCTTAAATCTGACCCCGTCACTACCACTACCGCTGTTCTCAGCACTGCTTTCGCCACTCAACTCAAAGTCAAATCTCGTAAGATTAGGCGGTGGCATAAAAACGTGACCTGGCGGAGCAAATGAGGCTTCACCTCTCCCGTAGGTTACTCGAGATCTACTATCTTCTTCCGCTGCATCATCTGACGCAGTGTCACCACGCGGCGTGCCTCTTTTACTGGAAGATCTTCCACTAGTCGCTCGGCGAGCTGAAGTTGTTGAATTAGCAGCAGACGTTTTAGTCATTGTTGATAGGCCAGCTTTACCACCGCTAGAAGTGTTAAGTGCAGTAAAGGACAGGCTAGCTGCAGATGAGTTCTGTTTATTCACATCAGAGGTGCTAACTTTAGAAGCACTGCCGGGCTTCACTTGAGCTGACAGGCTTTTGTTTCTAACTTTTTGTGATCCTGAAACAAAAGCACAGAGAAAGTATTATAAAGTTTTTTATTTGATCATCTACTCTACAGTTTATAATTTCTAATGAAATATTGCTGGCAAATTCAAACTAAAAGGGAGAGTAATATTTAATGTTTGTTTTCCACATCACAACTTTAAGGATAACATAACTGACTATCAAGCCACGATTCAATTCCGTACCTCCCTTCTTCTTAGGCGGGTACGCTACAATTTCGGCCACAAAATCCAGTATACTAAGTGTACCATCTATCAGACGACATATGAAGTATATCGCATCTTTCCAAAAATCAATAACATTAATTAATCCAGAAAAGAAGCATCCAGTAGAATGATGCAACATAGGACATACTCAACAAGCACACTACTCACCAGCATTATTAGATGTGTTCCCAGTACCATTAGTCAATTCAGTGCTATCTGTCACCGCTTTCTTAATCTAAGCACACAGAGTAGAGACTATTTTATAAAATAAGTGAACTAATACTTAAAGTACAGCATAAATAGGTAGCAAAGACATTGAAGTTATTTATTCTTTATTAGTCTTTCGTAGATAATCAATGGCTGACCATTGCTGTACCAGTAAAAACCTTACCAGGTCAAATACAATATAGCTTAGCCATAATACAGCACTATATAATTAAACATAATTTAATAAATACGCAAAACTAAAGTGCGCAAAATGTAATAAAAAGCTAAATCACTTTTCCAGAAGAAATTAAATAAAGTTGCATTCATCAATACCAAAGATTTCTAAAGTTATTCATTTCGAACCCATATGCAGTGTGTCTACCGAAGATAACAAAGAGGCAAAGAAGCATTTTTTCTAAATTATAAGTCACACCAGACAAAAAAGATCTAATGCTAGCAAAACACAGGCAAATCAATATACTAAGAGCAAAGTGCATCGTATAATCATCAAAAAATATATATAATATCTAAATGTCACAAACCCTATTGGCTGCAGCCACACGGTTGCCAGCCTGAGCTGCAGTGCTATTAGTTGGAATATTTTTACCACCTCTTGACGCAGGAGGTGGAGAACGAGACGCGCCAGCAGCACGGGATCCAGCGCCAATATCTCCTGATGTCTGAGATATACCGCGAGCATTGCGATCAGCTCTGACATCACTACTGCTTGAGCATTTAGTTACTGCAGAAGGTTTCACAGCTATAGGCCTGGCAGTAAGAGTAGACTTAGCGTTAGCTTTAGCAGCAGGTTTAAGGTTAGTAGCTGATACAGATCTTGTAACCCTACCACGCAGCTCTGGGACAGCAGCAGATGAAGGTTTTGTGATAGCAGCAGCTCGGCTCGCTGGACGCTGAGTTAGAGCTTCAGTAGAACTACTCGCATGAGCTCCCACCTTATTAAAAAACACAATTATATAAATATTTAACATATATTAGCTAGATGCTATTGTTAGGCATGAATTGTTTACGATTAGCTTATCTTAATTGCAATACCATTGCATATATTTTTAGCTGAAAAAGGCAAAAATAATAACACTTCAGAGGCCGTAATATTCAAAATTCATCACTTACGTAGGACCATTATGAGACAAATTAGTTTGAAAAATGTAGTCTAATAATAAACCAATTCATTGACACCTAGGACAAATTTGTAACTTTTTAATATAATCTGGCAATGCAGAGCAGGAAGATCTTATCACACAATATATTTAGAGGTACTGACATCGACAAATACAATATTAGTCTTATTTCTTTCTTTCAAACCACTACACTATACAAAATAGCACAACAATAGACAGTAAACTGCAACAGTGAAAAATGGTTTGTGGCTTCCTCAGGAGCCCTAAGGCCATCGAGCAGGACACCAGCAATAGAGGCATACTCAAATATTCAATAAAAAATTTTAAGGCAACTAGATATCTCTTAAATTAGTAACTTATTACATTATATACCTATAGAATTGATGGCTCAAATTCAACTTTTGAAAACATCTAGACTGTCACGCAAGATCAATATGGCATATTGCACATTTTTCATACTTTGCAAATTCATTTTTCACTACTGTACCGTTAATGAAATATTCTTATTGATTTCATTGTAAGGATATGATCATATAAAATGGTTAAATTATTTTGAATACCTTAGGCGCATGTTGCTTCTGCAGAGCTTCTAATGATATCGATTCTGGAGAAAAATGAGCAACACGGAATGTTGGTTTCTGCTTCTTCTGTACTTCCTCAATTTTCTTTCTCGCATCTTTATCTGATTTCCATTTTTTTAACATGTCCCTCCGCTTCTGCTCTTTCTCTATGTACAATTAATATTTAAAAGTTAATTAAATTATATAAAATATTTAAATATTTTACTAACAAAATGAACCTTTTATTTTAAGCAGTATCTTGCATAGCAATCAATTCTTTTTTATCATTATTTCAGTGCATAGCAATTATGTTTTACCATTGCAATTTTTAGAGAGTAAAATAGAAATTTGTAAATTGGGTAAGTTTTCAAGTATCAGACATTTAAAAGATATAAACTTTTGCGAACTAGCCAAATAAATTACAAAAGCATGTTCATTTATATCATTATTACCTGCTTGTTCATCCTTAGTACTGCGTTCTACAACGGTCGAGAGGTTAACAACTTTAGATGCATGCAGATCAGCACGATTGCGGTTCACAGTTTCTTGTCTTGCTTCCTTACGTTCTATTGATCGACGCTTTCCTCTATCTCCCGTGATACGTGCCGTACTTACAGCATTTTTCTTATATAACGAAGAAAAATTGGATTTGCTAGCCATTTTTACCTATGTAATTACTAAAATAAAGCAACTGTGATTAAAGAGAAACTTTCCTTTGACACCAACAACTATAGTAGTTACCAGGCTGTTTCTACATATAGTCAAAGACATGGTTGTGACATACATAACCAAAGTGCCTTTACAATTTACAAGTATAGAAAATAACTAAATTAATAAAAAAAGCTTCCAAAAGCTTCTAGTCAGAAGAAATATTACATTAACTTGAGATCACTGGATACTACTACTAATATCACTAATGTACTCAACTAATACTACTACTGGGCATATTATGCATAGAGAGATACTGTTAACATAGCTATAACTATAACATCCAAGTAAGAATAATAATAATAATAATAATATAGAACACAATTGAACAAAATCCATGGCCACAAGCAAAACAAAATCATAAAAATACAGAAAATCAATCCAAAGTAGTAGCAGTATCTCGTTCTCTATTGCCAAGCCATATACCAGGTCCAAGGTACATATTCCTACTCACATGCTGCTTTCACGCTTATGGAGCACTCAATCGATCAGAGTTAATCCTCTCTCATAATTATGTTGCTTACAGCTCGAGAATAATATGGCTTCTGTGGTGGTTTCCCGTTTCCTTTATCAGTTCTTGCTCAGCCGTCATTAACGACACGTGCAGTTCACAGTTGGTCTATTCTCAGTTGCCCGGACCCAACACGGAAAAGTATTACTATACGATACAATATATTAAATATATATGTAAATGTATTAAAGAGATTAAGAACAAATATTGTCAAAATTTGAAACTCAGAAAGTGACACCAGAGATTCATGAAATTCTGCAATCTACCGCAAACCGTAGAGGAGAAAAACTAGAAGAGAAACTGAACAAAATGTAATTTATTCAATATTACATTCAAAAACAAACATTTGTTTTGAAATAAGTTTTAAAAGGATCACGTGCCAAAAATATCCAATTTCATTGGAGAAAGCTGTGACCAATCAACTGCAGAACCTTGCAAAATGTCTTATTCTTTGCAACTTCATGCAGTAACAACAACAACAACAACAGAGTGCCACTGCAGTCCATGACAACATTAAGCACTATGGCGCCAAATCCAATCCGATGAGCTGAGTGTTGGGTTCAGAAACGGTGCAAGCTAAAATCCGTGATTTCAGTCCGAGGAAGGGTTTTACAGTGGAATGTATAGAGGTTCATGTTGGTCCCAGTTCCTGTACAATAGTTGAATAGGACAGTTCAAAGAGAAAAGCCTTCAACCGTCTATGAAACTGTTCATACAAAAGGAAAGGATGATCCGGAGAAGATGAGGGGTGCGCAAATTGAAAGGAAGAGAATTCCAGATCTGAGGAGCAGAGTGCTGGAAGGAGCGCTTGGAGAGCTTACTGCAAGAAGGAGTGCGTACGCGTTATAGGTCGCCCGGAGTAATTAACTTAGAGGACCTAGTAGATGACTGCTTAGATGAAGGCTGTCTCACTTATATTTAAGTCTCACTTATAGTTAAGTGGGACATGTGACAGAGAAGCTGCATGCCTTGTATAAACAATGTGTTCTCTGACTTTAAGCCAGTGCAGAGTTTTCAAGAGATCGATACCCTCGAACGAGGAGTCACATGGGAGTACTTAGAGCGGCGGAAGACTGCACGTACGTGCCAAAGAATTCTGATCGATGAACTGCAATCTGCATGTCGATCTCACAGCTTGGGATATTCAGAATTTAAACAATTCGAGGTTGAAGAGTATTGGACCAAGAATTAGAGCCCTGAGAAAAAAGGAGTTACAGTAGTCCAGTTTGGATTGCATGAGAACAGCACCGATAGTATAGAAGCGATCTCAATGGTAAGATATATGGTCGTAAACGATGCGCATATCACTGATGTGGAAGAAGCAAGCCTGTCAAGTTTTGGTCATGTGATCGTAGAATGTAAGTTGCTGGTCGAGGATGACATCGATCGAGACTCTTTGACAGAAGAAACTGGAGTGATGGCTACGTCAGTATAGAGAGAGAAAGGAAGCCTCATTCAGTTTTGATAGTTGCTGAGGTGTCCCAAATATCACAAACTTACTATAGTCTTGCATGGATTGAATGCTAAGAAATTAGTAGACGTCAATGAAGATATCGACTAGAAGGATTGCTGTAGGCGTGCTTTGGCATCAGGATATAGGCGTGTGGGATAAAGCACTTATATACTGTATAAGTGTATAGCTGAGTGTCGTCAGTGAAAAGGTGGTGGTCGTGTGAATAAGAGGAAGTCAAGGAGATTAAAAGTGTATAGCGTATAGGTAGAAGAGGATTGGACCAAGAACAGAGCCCTGAGGCACACCGCACTTGAGGTTGGAAGGTGGAGAGGCGTACTCTTGCACTTTTATGCTGAGATATAATAATAATAATAATAATAATAATAATAATAATAATAATAATAATAACAAATAGAGTGCTACTGTCATCAATCACAATATCGAGCACTTTTGAGACAAAATCAAGCCGGCGAGTAAAAAGAAGGTCCAAAACGGTGAAAATTCCAAAATCCAGATAATCAGTCCAAAGTTAAGGGAATTAAAGAAAAGGAGGTTTAGGCGCAGGTCGCTGCTCATGGACACTGGATGGAAAAGAGAGATGGAAAAGATAGGTCTTCAACTGCCTATGGAACTGATCATAGGAAAGCAAAAGCCGATGTGCTTCAAATGAACATTTCCGAAGATTAGATGGAAGAGAATTCCGGATCTGCGGTGAAGCATGCTGGAAAGAACGATTAGATAGCTTAGAGCGCCAAGGTAAGCTAGGTCTCACAAGAGTAATTAATTTAGAAGACCGGATAGCAGCAGGGTGCATCACTTTAATCAAGTGAGACATACAAGTTTGTCCAGGGGTAGTGATGGACTTATAGGTTAACGAAGCTGTTTTATAAATGATTCGCTCTTTAATCTTTAGCCAGTGCAAAGACTTTAAAATGGGCGTAACATGTGAGTACTTGGAACTACAAAAAAATGCTCGCGCAAGAGAATTCTGAACCAACTGCAATCGATCAATCTCAGCCAGGGAGATTTAAAAACATGGAATTGTAGTTGTCCAATTTCGATTGCACGATGGCAGCACCAATTGTAGCAGCTGTCTCTCGTGACAAATATGGACGTATTCGACGAATATCTCGGATATGAAAGAAACATGCTTGTGAAGGTTTAGTAATGTGTTCGTGGAAGGTTAGGTGTTTATCAAGGATAACACCGAGATTTCTCACAGAAGAAACAGGTGTTATTGTAATATTCGAAGATCACGAAAGAGTTTTCCCATTCAGCTTCAGAAGCTGTTGAAATGTCCCAACCAACAATAATTCAGTCTTAGATGGATTAAGTGCCAAAAAATTAGCAGACATCCAAGAGGATATAGATTGAAAACTTTGTTGCAGGAGGGTCTCAGCATCAGAGTAGGAGTTAGGGGTGAAACAAGTGTACATTTGAGTGTCATCAGCATATAGTTCATGATCAATAGAATGAGAAGAGATCAATGAGCTTAGTTAAGGGTGTTGTATATAGGTTGAAGAGGATAGGACCAAGAACGGAGCCTTGAGGCACACCATACTTTAAGTGAGAAGGTGAAGAGATGTACTCCATCACTTTCACACTAAAAGAACGATCCGTTAGATAGGAGGAAAACCAATCAAGAACAATTCCACGAATACAACACCAGGAAGAAAGACGTTCCAGAAGAATATTGTGATCAATGGTATCAAAAGGCGGCCGAAAGAGTATTGGAGTATAAGGAGTAGATTTAGGAGCTGGAGAGATAGATGCTCTAAGATTGCTTATCTTATCACTAAAGTAACTTGAAAATTGTTCAGAAAGTGACTCAACAGGAGTAGAAGGAAGAGAAGGAGAAATAGCTATATAAAAGATCATTAACAGTATTCCAAATCTCTTGACATTCACAGCCTTACTGACCAAAGAGGAGTAGTACTCTTTCTTAGCATTAGCAATAGCAGTACGATAAATCTTGTGCTGCAAATTAGAAACAGTTTTCCAAAATTCGGAATGGGTATGACGCAACTTTCTTTCAGCTCTGCAGCATGCAGCCTTTAGCTTTCTCAGATCAGAGGTGTACCAAGGGTTAGATTTCTTAAGCTTCTTGGTAGTTAGAGGTGCATGCTTATCAAGTAGAGATGAAAGAGTAGTGTTATACTTTTTCACTAATTCATCAAGATCATTTGAGGGAGACTTGATCAAAGTCGAGTTTTCAAGATCAGAACAAAAGAGATCAAGATCAACACTATTAATACACCTAAATGAAACAGTAGCTGAATTTTGAATAGTATCTAGCTTAACATGATTATAAGTGAATACAACAGGAAAATGGTCAGAAGGCGAGTGAGATAAAATATTAACACTTAAAGGATCAATAGAAGAGAGACTTGGTGTAATAACAACATCAAGCGTGTGATGGTCAATATGAGTAGCAACATTCACATGTTGAACAGCTTTGCAAGAGGACAGCAAAGTATTAAACTGCTGAGTTAAGGGATCAAGACGATTATCAAGGTGAATGCTGAGGTCACCTGTAATCACAAAGTCTGATTTGGAAGTAGAAAGGAAGGAGAGTAGGGCAGAAAACTCCGAAAAGAAGACAGAGAAAGGTTTGGCATAGGTGTAGGAAGATGATGGTCGATACACTGCAACAACATGCAGAGTACGTGTGCCAAATTTACCAGTGACAGAAACGTCTATATTTTACGATCGGTACGATACTAGGTGTAATGAACACGCCTAGTTCACAATTATTATATTAAGAAATATATATTGTAGATAGAAAACAGATATTATATAGCAGTTATTAATATATTAGGAAATATATATTATAGATCGAAAGCAAATATTATACAGCTGTTATTTATAAATATTAAGTGACGTAGGGTATTTCCAAAGATTTATGATAGATTATATAAGTCGAAGTTATAAGTAGGCCTAGCTAGATTATTACGCTGGGTATTTCCGAAGTGACGCAGCTAACGCGTAAATCGATTAAACGAGAAGTGCCATGGTTGGCTGAAGTCGATCGCTTGAGTAGTATATTAAGCGGCCGTCGATACATAGAAAGGCAGATTGGGTTCTGCGTGGTTCGTCTGCGCAGTAACTCAGGGAGGCCAGAACCTTCTACGCGAAAGTACTGGGAACCGAGGGAGGATAGTACGTAATATCCCAATCCCAAGGCAAAAGTACGATTAGTATACAGAAATCTGGTCTTCGTCTAGCCGAAAGCTTTCAAGCTCGCTTGTTAGTCTAGGCTCGTAGCCCCTCAGGTTGACTAGTTACCCAAGCCGTGAAGGCTAATTTGGAGGCGAGAGAGTTCAGTGTCCCCCTGGGTAGGCCCAGGTAAGAGGCTAGTAGTCCACGGCGATACCCGGGTCGAGTCCGTCTCTGCGGGTATTCGCTAAGCGCCTGGGTCGAGTGTGTCTCTACAGGCGAGGAGGCTGGTAGTCCACGGCAATACTCGGGTCGAGTTCGTCTCTGCGGGTATTGCTAAGCGCCTGGGTCGAGTGTGTCTCTACAGGCGAGGAGGCTGGTAGTCCACGGCAATACCCGGGTCGAGTCCGTCTCTGCGGGTATTTGCTAAGCGCCTGGGTCGAGTGTGTCTCTACAGGCGAGGAGGCTGGTAGTCCACGGCAATACTCGGGTCGAGTTCGTCTCTGCGGGTATTTGCTAAGCGCCTGGGTCGAGTGTGTCTCTGCAGGCGGGAGGCTGGTAGTCCACGGCAATACTCGGGTCGAGTTCGTCTCTGCGGGTATTTGCTAAGCGCCTGGGTCGAGTGTGTCTCTGCAGGCGGGAGGCTGGTAGTCCACGGCAATACCCGGGTCGAGTTCGTCTCTGCGGGTATTTGCTAAGCGCCTGGGTCGAGTGTGTCTCTGCAGGCGGGAGGCTAACAACGGCATTGCCTGGGTCGAGTTCGTCTCTGCAGGTATTTGCTAAGCGCCTGGGTCGAGTTCGTCTCTGCAGGCGGGAGTAGGATTACCAATTAGGAGTAGAAAATACGGGAAGACCAATAGTAAAAAGGATAGGGAAGAATAAGTCTAAAAAGGGTAAAGGGACGTTTTAATAGGGTAAAGAAAATAAAGTTCGTCGCAGTTAAAAACAACCAATCAATTAATTATATACTACAAGTTTGTAAAACTAGGAAGCAGGGTAGAAAATCCAACCGTGATCGCCCAAGATAACGCAGACGCTTCCACTACCGGTTCGGGTCACCACATCACTTCGCCCCGAGAACCACAGATATTACGGGATAGGATCTACCAAAGGAGCATGGAAGAAAATCAACCATCATCGTCTAAATACATAGAAGACGTGGAGTATGCTTCTACTCCCGACTCGGTCCAGCGTGGACGCTGTGCGCCGGGTTCCCGAGGACCCAATTACGAAGTAGACAAGGGTGGTTGGACCTTGGCCTACTCAGTCGGTAACGAACAAGAAAGGCCTATCGAGACGGATGATACGAGGAAAGAAGTATCATTTGAAGACGCAGCACCTCGGTTCCTCCTGACAAGCGGTACCCTTAATAAAGCATTCGACGAAAAAGCTGCCGTCTCGAAGTACTGCCGACCGTCGAGCGGGTCCAGAATAAGACAACCGCTCGAGGACGAACAGGCAGCAAGGCTGTTCGCGACAAATGGTGTCAGAAGTGGGATCTCCGGCCATGACGGGAAATTGAAACCCTGGCCGGCGGGGTCTAACTACGAAATGGACGATGACGACGAGGTTATTTTGAATTTTCATGCTAGATCAAAACGAAACGAATTGGAAGACATTGTAGAGAGAGATTTTAGGGCCCCTGAGACGTATAAGCAACGAAGCGTATACGACAAGCACTCTCTAGACGGTGAAGAGGGCGCAGAATCAGGCAAAGGCGAATGGAAACTAGTCTACATGGCTAGCCCTCGTTCAGCCGGAGGAAAATCATCCAGACAGGATGAAAGGAATGAAATAAAACAAAAAGATGTACAGTATGCCAACTGTGCGCGGGACCGTCGCAACCAGAAACCGGAGGAATACCAGAGTGGGCGCGAGAACTATTCTAGTACCCGGCGCAGCAGGGAAGCCTCTGAGAGAAAACCCAAGTCGGAATGGTTGGTCCCGGATAAATACGATGGATCTACCCCTCTCGAGACATTCCTAGGCCAAATGAGGAATTGCGCGCATTACAATGGGTGGAACGAGTCTGACGAACTAGCTTACTTGAAGGCAAGTTTGCGGGGCTCGGCGGCCCAAATCTTATGGGCAGATGATGAATGCTCCTGGAACCTCGATATGTTATATACCAAGTTGAGGGCACGATACGGAACGCAGCAATTGCATCTACGCTACAGGACCATGATGAAAGTTAGAAAGCGACGTAGGAATGAAACCCTCCACGATCTCTACCAAGACATGAGCCAACTGGCGCTACAGGCTTTCCCAGGCAAACCCACACCCCATAGCAATCTATTGGTGGTGGACGCGTTTATCGAAAGCCTTAATGACGAAGAGTTAGCAGGAAAGGTCGCCGAGCGCGAACCCGGCGATTTAGAGGAAGCCTTTAACTTGGCGCTGAAGTTCGAGACTTTAAGAGCAAGTTACGGAAGACGTCCCGATGGGCATAGAGGGGATCAAGCCATGAGAACTATCAGAGTAGAGAACGAAGAACCATGGAGACAGGAGATAAATGAGATTCGAAGCACGTTAAAAGGGCTTCAAACCCAACAGGTAAAACGTGAGGAGTTCGAGGAATTAAAAGGTGGCCTCGACTGGAGGAGCGGTCAAAGGGCGGACCAACGCTTAGACAGGAATAGCAGAGAGGTGAAAAACGACCCTTCCTACAGCTATGGACAAGCGGGACACGACACGAGACAGGGTCGTGATCGGCGCAATGAGGCAGATCATGTTCGAAATCTCAATCTCCAGACACAGCGAAGACCAAACTATATGAGAGTAATACAGAAAGAAGGAGTGAATAGGGTGTATTTACCGGCGCTAGTACAGGGGCAAAGGCGACATTGCTTATTAGATACCGGGTGCGATATGTCAATTGTGCCGGCATCCATAGCGGCTAGATGCGAGTTGCAGGACTCCAAGAAAATACTAAGGGCAGCTAACGGGACTCGAATTGATATCGATGGAGAGACAACAGTACGGATCGTATGTGAAGGGAAAGACCTGTCGGCGAAAGTGTTGGTCTCCAAGCATATCGAGGAGATAATCTTAGGAATGGACTGGCTGATCGAACATGGAGCAGTCTGGGCCTTCCAAGAAGGAGTAATATACTTACGGGGACTGGCGCTGGCATTGGAAGAACGGCCGGCTCCGCTCGCGTGCAGAAGACTAGTAGTACAGGACACGGTGGTAGTATCTCCATGGTCGGAGTGCAATGTAAACGCCGAAGTTCGGTTACGTACGTTAGCCAACGAAGGAGAGAGCGAATGGGCGACTGAAGCCAATTGCATTAGAGGGTCGCTTCATATAGCTAGAGCGGTAGTGCCGGATAGATATCGCGATGTTCCTGTAAGAGTTCTAAACACGTCGAGTATGCCCATATCGTTAAAGCAGGGCGAGGATTTGGTAAATTTATATGCCATAGAAGTAGTCGACAAACATGAATCGGAGTCGCCGATGGGAGGCGAGGAAACGGTCGCACAGATGCTTTTTGAAGGCGTAGATAAAAGTGTCTTGAAGCCAGAAGAAATGCGGAATTTGAAGAGTCTGTTAAACGAATACCAGGACATTTTCTCTAAGTCGGAGTTCGACTTGGGGAAGACAAACATCGTCCAGCATAGCATCGATACAGGGGATGCCCGGCCGATTAAGGAAAGGTTGCGTAGCCACCCACGTCCATTGGTGGAAGCTATAGATAAGCAGACGAAAGAAATGTTGCGGCAAGGAATAATCGAGGAATCCAACAGCCCGTGGGCATCGAATGTTGTGGTAGTCAAGAAGAAAGACGGGTCTTTAAGGTTTTGTTTAGACTACAGGAAATTAAACGCGGTGACCAAGAAGGACGCCTTTCCCCTACCGAAAATACAGGATTGTCTAGACACCATGGGAGGTATGAAATATTTCAGCTCGTTCGACCTCCGCAGCGGATACTACCAGATAGAGATGGATAGGAAAGACGCCGACAAAACAAGTTTCGCGACGAGACAGGGTACTTACCGGTTTCGTCGCATGCCGATGGGTTTAACCAACAGCGGTGCGACATTTCAGAGGGCTATGAATGTGATAATGACAGGTTTGAATTACCTCATCTGTCTAGTTTACTTGGATGATATAATAGTTTATTCAGCAACGGTTGAAGAGCATATAGAAAGGTTACGGACGCTGTTTCAGCGGTTACGAGAGGCCAACCTAAAGCTCAAACCGAGCAAATGTCAATTGATGCGGAAAGAAATTAACTTCCTCGGCCACGTTATATCTGACCGCGGAATCATGACCGAGCCGGGAAAAATCGATTCCGTGACTTCATGGCCTGAACCTCGCAATGTGGCCGAGCTCAGATCATTCCTGGGTCTCTGCACATACTATAGGCGTTTCGTCAAAGAATTCGCCGAAATTGCAAAACCGTTGCACAGGTTGACCGCGAAAGATAAGAAGTTCCGCTGGGATGACGAATGTCAGCGAGCTTTCGAGAAATTAAAAGGGGCTTTAAGCTCGGCTCCTATATTAGCCATGCCTCGCGATCAAGGAAAATATATCTTGGATACGGATGCCTCCAACGTAAGTATTGGAGCAGTCCTATCGCAGGTGCAAGACGGCGAAGAGCGGGTAATAGCGTATGGGTCTAGGACGCTACAAGGTCCTGAAGTCAACTACTGCGTGACACGGAAAGAGCTTTTAGCTATAGTGTATTTTGTAAAACTCTACCGTCAGTATCTGCTAGGGACGGAGTTCGAGATCAGGACCGATCACGCTGCGCTTCAATGGCTGCAGAAAACCCAGGTCCCCATAGGCCAAAATGCACGATGGCTAGAGTTACTAGGGGAATATAGATTTACAATAGTGCATCGACCGGGGCGGAAGCATCAAAATAGCGATGCGCTATCTAGACGGCCGTGTGGACAATGTGGTAACTCCGAGGGAGCTAGAGATGAAGAACAAGTTAAAGTGAAAAGTATCCAGATCGGAAGGGACGAAGGCGAACAAGCTGCTACAGATGACGTGGCTGAAGCAACGATAGCAGATCGGATATTGAAGTCAATAATGGATTGGCTGGCCGACCCGGATAAAGTCGATGAATCAATGTTAAGATCAGCGGACGCGGAAGTAAGACACCTATGGGATCAACGAGATAGTTTGTCGGTAAAAGACGGAGTACTCTGGAGAAAGGTGTGTCACGAAAATGGAAAGCCCGATAGTTGGCAAATGGTAGTGCCATTAACTCAAAGAAGGGCGGCGTTCGAAGACACGCACGCCTCCAAGACTGGGGGACATTTCGGGATAGCAAAGACAAAGCAGCAGATGAAGCGCAGGTTCTATTGGATAGGTATGTCGAGGGACGTGATAAGATGGAAACGGATGTGCCTCGAGTGTAATCGGTATCACCGGGGTAGAGAACCAAAGAAGGCTGAACTACAAGACATGAGAGTCGGAAACCCAATGGACAGGTGGGCGATAGATGTAACAGGGCCTCAATCCCGTTTCCCGTCAAGGAAACGTTTATATAGTTACCATGGTAGATTCATTTACCAAATGGGCTGAGGCGTTCCCTGTGAAGAATCACGAAGCTACTACGATAGCCAAACTGCTAATTGAGAGAATATTCCCTGTGTTCGGAACTCCGAGAGAAATCCTCACGGATCAGGGTCGTGAATTTGAAAGTTCATTAATGAAAGATTTGTGCCGTTGTTGGGGTGTGAGGAAAGTTCGGACGACCGCCTATAGACCGTCGACTAATGGAGGGGTAGAGAGGTTTCATCTCACCCTTAACGCCATGTTGGGCAAAGTAGTCAGTTCGAATCAGCGGGACTGGGATGAACGGCTACCCCAGGTTTTATCCGCATACCGCGCGACCGAACATGAGACAACCGGCTATACTCCTAACTATTTGATGTTAGGAAGGGAGGTAAATTTACCGGTCGATCTGATTTGGGGAAGAAGAGACAATCAGAGTTATGACAACTACGACGAATATGTCGAAAGAAAGCGAGAATTAGTAGTAACTGCCTTTGAATGGACCCGCGAACAGCTAAAGAGATCAGCAGAACGTAACAAATTGAGGTATAACAACAAGGTTACCACTGCAAGCTACAAAGTGGGGCAGGAAGTTTTATATTTCAATAGAAGAAGGAAACCCGGACGCAAAGATAAGTGGGACTCGCCCTACGACGGACCATACGTCGTAACGCGAGTAACAGGTCCGGTAAACGTGGAAATACGTCGAGGAGTTCGGGGAAAACCTTTTGTAACTCATGTGGACAAGTTGAGATTATTTTACCCCAGGGAGCCAGACTTAAGAGAGGCGGAAGAAGTTGAGCAAAACTCTAGGGAACTGATAGGAGCTGTTATACCACGTAGCAAGAGGGTTCGCCGAAGCCCGGAGCGGCTAATTACCTGCTGCAAAATGGAGTCATTTTAAGGCCGAAGAGAAATTGGCAGCGTCGTAAAAGAATTTATTTCTGCAATAAAATTTAATTAAGAGTCTTTGATGACGTCGCAACTCGGGTGACGCTATAATTCTCAAGAAATAGTAATCATAAATAAAGTCCGGCTTTAAGGATCGTAAAAGTTAATTATATATTCGTTCGTGAAGAATCGAAAAAAATGCGATGTTACAGATGCGGAGCGCATTTTTATAAAAGAAATGAGATGATACAGCACAAATCAACAGCTCATCCGGTTTCCCCTACGATCAAAATTAGTGCTGCAGGGCCGGTGGCTACGTCCATCCAAAACACTATGGGCACCCAAATCACGGCTCATCAAATAGTGGTTCCATCTCCGGGAAAAATGACCGTCCGAGCACCTAACATTAGCGCTGCTAAAAGGGCAGCTGCTGAGGCGAGACGCACCATCGCGGAACGTACGTGTGACCTTGTGCCCACTCGGATCGCAACTAAACCTAGGGTCCCAGCGGTGGCCAGGAAGAGGACCCACGGGGCGACTCCGCACCAAAACACTACGTCAGAAAACCAGGGTCCCCACCCCAGTAAACCAGCGCCATCTGGAGGAAAGAAGCTCAGTCTCCTGGTGGACCCAGAAGTGATGCGCCAGAGGCTGGAGCACGCCGTGCGAGTGGTGAGGGAGAGGAAGGACAGAGAAGAAGAAGCGCAAAGGGGTAAGAGAACGAAATTTATGAAGGGAAATTAACTTTGCGATCCAGGGCATGCGAGAAAAAGGTCAAAATATGTGAGAAGAGTTCAGTTTCAAGATTATATTAAGTTAATTCGCATGTCGTGTTACTGATCATCGTTCTGTGTTAATTATTGCTAATAGCAACTTGAGAAAAAGAGCGAGAAGTTTATTTTAGTTAATTCGCATGTTGTGATCATCGTTCTATGTTAATTATTGCTAATAGCAACTTGAGAAAAAGAGCGAGAGGGTTTAGATTGCTTAGGTAAAAGAAGATATCCGGATTAATAAAGATTATTTAAGTTGACCGGGTTAACCACTAGTGAATAGTTTCTTTAACACTGCTTAGCGCTAAATGCGTATTACGACTTGAGAAGATGAAAAGGTTTAGTTTGAGTAGTTCGAATCGTTATTCGATTAAGATATCAAAATGAAAGTATTTCTGTTGACTTATGACGTTGCTTAATTAAGGTAGTTTCTTAGTTATCGATGGGGACGGATCGCGCCTTCTCGCTAATTATGCAATTGATTTGACGAATATTTCTAGCGTGAATCAAAATATTATTTGAACGCCAACTGTTAGAATTGCAAAGTATCTATATGTCGATCAGGTATACAGAGGTTCTATAAGTAAATAATTTGTTTCTGTTAATTCTTGTGTTTCGTGTGTTTTATTTAAAAAAAAAAAAAAAAACCACAAAAATAAAAAATAAAAAAAAAAAAAAAAAAAAAAAAAAAAAAAAAAAAAAAAACACAAAAAACACAAAAAAAACACAAAAAAAAACACAAAAAAAAAATTTAAAAAAAAAATAATTAATTAAAAAAAATAATAATAATAAAAAAAAATAACAAAAAAAAAAAAAAAAAAAAAAAATTATAAATTATTAATCTGAACTGCGGCGAGTTTTATTGAGTTTTAAAACGGATAATCGGGACGATTATTCACAAAAGGGGGAGGCTGTGTAATGAACACGCCTAGTTCACAATTATTATATTAAGGGATTATATTGTAGATAAAACAAGTATTATATAGCAGTTATTAATATATTAGGAAATATAATATTATGAGCGAAAGCAAATATTATACAGCTGTTATATATAATATTTTAAGTGACGTTACGGTATTTCCAAAGACTTATGATAGATTATATAAGTCGAAGTTATAAGTAGGCCTAGCTAGATTATTACGCTGGGTATTTCCGAAGTGACGCAGCTTACGCGTAAATTATTAAACGAGAGGTGCATGGTTGGCTGAAGTCGATCGCTTGAGTCGTATTATTAAGCGGCCGTCGATACATAGAAAGACAGATTGGGTTCTGCGTGGTTCGTCTGCGCAGTAACTCAGGGAGGCCAGAACATTCTACGCGAAAGTACTGGGAACCGAGGGAGGATAGTATAATATCCAATCCCAAGGCAAAAGTACGAAGTATACAGAAATCTGGTCTTCGTATAGCCGAAAGCTTTCAAGCTCGCTTGTTAGTCTAGGCTCGTAGCCCCTCAGGTTGACTAGTTACCCAAGCCGTGAAGGCTAATTTGGAGGCGAGAGAGTTCAGTGTCCCCTGGGTAGGCCAGGTAGAGGCTCGTAGTCCACGGCGATACCCGGGTCGAGTCGCTTGCGGGTATTCGCTAGGCGAGTGGGTCGAATGTGGGTCTACAGGCGAGGGGTAGTCCACGGCAATACTCGGGTCGAGTTCGTCTCTGCGGGTAATGCTAAGCGCCTGGGGAGAGTGTGTCTTGCAGGGGAGGCTGGTAGTCCACGGCGATACCCGGGTCGAGTTCGTCTTTGCGGGTATTTGCTAAGCGCCTGGGTCGAGTGTGTCTCTGCAGGCGGGAGGCTGGTAGTCCACGGCAATACCCGGGTCGAGTTCGTCTCTGCGGGTATTTGCTGAGCGCCGGGTCGAGTGTGTCTCTGCAGGCGGGAGGCTAACAACGGCATTGCCTGGGTCGAGTTCGTCTCTGCAGGTATTTGCTAAGCGCCTGGGTCGAGTTCGTCTCTGCAGGCGGGAGTAGGAATACCAATTAGGAGTAGAAAATACGGGAAGACCAATAGTAAAAGGATAGGGAAGAATAAGTCTAAAAAGGTAAAGGGACGTTTTAGTAGGGTAAAGAAAATAAAGTTCGTCGCAGTTAAAACAACCAATCAATTAATTATATACTACAAGTTTGTAAAACTAGGAAGCAGGGTAGAAAATCCAACCGTGATCGCCCAAGATAACGCAGACGCTTCCACTACCTGGTTCGGGTCACCACATCACTTCGCCCCGAGAACCACAGATATTACGGGATAGGATCTACCAAAGGAGCATGGAAGAAAATCAACCATCAGCGTCTAAATACATAGAAGACGTGGAGTATGCTTCTACTCCCGACTCGGTCCAGCGTGGACGCTGTGCGCCGGGTTCCCGAGAACCCAATTACGAAGTAGACAAGGGGGGTTGGACCTTGGCCTACTCAGTCGGTAACGAACAAGAGAGGCCTATCGAGACGGATGATACGAGGAAGGAAGTATCATTTGAAGACGCAGCACCTCGGTTCCTCCTGACAAGCGGTACCCTTAATAAAGCATTAGACGAAAAAGCTGCCGTCTCGAAGTACTGCCGACCGTCGAGCGGGTCCAGAATAAGACAACCGCTCGAGGACGAACAGGCAGCAAGGCTGTTCGCGACATAAGCCTTTTCCTGTGACCTACGTATCATGGTCACTAACGGGCCAACCGCAATTTCTTGTGTCTTCGAAGGCGATTAATTAAGTAAGCAATGCAACTTGAAACCATCTCAGAAGCCATATTTGTTCAAAGTTTAGGCCATATTAGGTATGGATAAAGCATAGTCTTTAGTTAAGGTACAGTATTAACTTCTTGATTTCAGGAGTGGTGTCTATGGAGAGCAGACTGTTAGAATGCGTGCTATGAACCTGCCACTTGACCGACCACTGGAGACACAGTAAACCATTAAAACTATGTCTGATACATTGCTAGCTAAATTCATGTACCAAAACTAGACAGTTGTAATTACTTACGTCCAAGAAACTAGACAACGATAAGACAATTGAACATGTTTCCTCTATAGCATATTTTTTCCAATCATAGCCTATCTCTGGACAATTTTGCAATAAACACATTTCAATTTCTATCAATCGTTCCATGTTCAGAGAATTAAATCGATGTGTTCGATCTATATATGAAAATCTTTCACTATTTTCAGGCATTATTTAAAGGCCGCTGCCTGATGCATTGCAATACAATACAGAGAAGTTAATATTTAACGTCCGCTGCTTCACCAGCGAGAGAGATATCAGGGAATGTCAAACTGTATCACAACTACTTTCATAAAATGCACTAGTCAATTGATGGACCGAAGAGAAACAGAGATCGATAACAGTGCCGTCCGTTATCCAGAGAGGGAAAAGAGGACAGAAGCTAGGAGAGGATAGGAGTATAGGAGGATATGAAGATAAGAAGATGATATTAGAACAATAAAGCAAAATCAGAATCATAGGAACCATTCCACAAAGGTCCAAGTCATCATTAGGGACGGAATTTCAGTTTTGAGCCTTTCAATCCTAATTTAAGATACAACTTCTTCTTCATTGCCGATCAGTGGCTGAAATAGCAAACTGCAAAATATCGAAATGCGAACATAATAAGTGACCTAATTACTCTTTAGGTTCAAACCGTGAATCTTAATATTACTAAGAAACCAACACGTTTAACCTCTGTTAATGTCCCTCTTAACCGTTTTAAAATCTTTTAAACCTTATAATAAAAGCTTCTCTGTTAATCTCTAAACCGTTTTAAATCTTCCAAACCGCCAAAACCTAGTAGTCGCGTGTTGACGGCTCAATGGAATCGATAATATTACTGAGATTAGAAATCGGACGTTAAACTGGAATGCACTCATATCTATTCTGTAGCATCCAGCATTGCTGCGGCTAAAGTTTATAAAAGCAATTTCACGGAATTGTCTGGGGCAATCTAGCAGCATTCATCTCTAGGAGGCAGGCCGGTCGTCGTCCACAATCTAATTCCTAAAATTCGCTTTCTCATCTGAATTAAATTTCGCTTTACCGATTCAAGAAGAGCGCCTTTGATATGCGGCCCAGCAGTACTTCTGGAATGATCCAGGGAGACTGGATCGACATTAATCGAAAAACTTTAAATTATGTAGGCCTACAACATAATACCAGTTTTAAGAAAAAGTTATAAAATTATTGCAGAGAAATATTTTAGTAGTGACTAGTTCCTGGTAAATTTATTAAATAATTGTGCAAATATTTTATTTTAATACGTGCAGATCCATAGAGCTTCTTTAACGTATTGGATATATTTTACTAGTTTAATTTCTTCATTCTAAATACCAGAAGATATGCAACAAATCAGTATCAGGAAAGAATATTAGCGCATTATTAGATACACGTATAGGAAATGAATGTTACTAAAATACAAATATAAAACGGAATGTCCAGATAGATATACCGCATCATAAAATATAGTTATACAGTATAAGTGTAGGCAAATGAAAGAGAGTTTCAGTGTCAAACAAAGAGTGTAGATGCAGAGACTTAAACAAAAAACATGAGAAAGGAAAACGGAGAGAGAGGGAGAGAGAGAGAGAGAGAGAGAGAGAGAAAGAGAACGAGAGAATAATTGCAAGACAGCGTAGCAAGAAAACAAGAAATGTGACAATTGCAGAGAATTAGAGATAAAACAAGTAGAACATGGCGTGACGTCCCAAGAATTTGTCCAGTAACGGATTGTGACGTGTCCATCGTAGCAAAACTCCTATTCCTCGTTCTCTTCTCGGTCAACCATTGTATCTGCGACCGTCGCGTAATTATTCTATCACAACTGTCAAATCTACTCAAACATAACTATTTCTATATTTCCAGGTTCGCAACCGCTCAATTCCCCCCCACCACCCCCTTAAGCGTCTTGTTTCTGGAAATATCTAAAATAGTGACAAATGTTAACGTTATGAAATCTATCAATCTGACGATTTGTTATTCAAAATACAGTTTAACCAATATAATTCCTTACTACTACAGTTGTTAGTTGTATAGTTTATAGAAGATCGATCTGTGAAACAAATTCACCACATTAAGGTGGCCGACTTCTACTTATCACTTTGTATGATATGATATCTTTAACAAATAAATATGGCTTAGGGAATAGTTTTAATTAAAAATATATAAGTATGGGTTAATTCCGTAGAAAAAGTAATAGTGCTTAGAGAAGCCGATTTTTACTTATTTCCATACCTTAAGTATCAGTTGAATTAATTAAATTAATTAATTTAATAAATTACCAATTGAATTAATTTAATTAATTAATTAAATAAAGTGCCAGTTGAATTAATTTAAATCAGCTTCGAAGTAGAAAGCTCTTTCTAACATTTCAAATAATGGGCTCCTAAAATTGATCTTTCTAAAATTATTCGCTAAGTTTGTCGAAATCAAAATGGAAAGAATTTAAAAAAAGAAAAGTTGCTAGAAAGTCTCTCAAAGAGTCACCAACACTTAGCATTTATCCAGAAAACCAAGAAAGATTTTGCATATTGAGATTTAATTGAAATACTGCATCCACATTCCATCATTAACAAAATTATATGTCTCCAATTGTTGTCAAATTACAGAAAAGACTGACGTTTTAAATCATTAAATATAAATAGCAAATCATTCAGCTTTTACGAATGTTACAGAACAGATCAATAGTACTTGCGTGTCATAAGAGTCGACTAAACAACGACTTTCTTCTCGTTAGGGAGGCATGAAAAACCTGTTAAGAAAATAATGTTTTTATTTCAAGAGAAATTTGGCCTAAGTCTTAAGCATAGGCATCATAGATATTTTGTAATGAGATTGACTAGGACGATATAGTGCTCCTTAATGTGAGTGACAGCAGGCTATAGTGAACAAACAGAGATCATAGAATTTATTTATCACAAAAGCAAAATTAAGCACTAAAAGCAGTAAATTTGCTGCGGTCTTTATGTTGTACTGAACTAAAACATTCTCTCTCTCTCTTAGTGCACAACCTATTGGCAAGTCCATGGCATATTCCATCTCCACATATTTCTATCCTCTGCTCTCTCTCTCTCCTTATCAACAGTTTTGCTACTTTCATATGTTAAATATATAAAACATTCGTTATTAATTCATCATGTTACAGAAATATAATTACCCCACATCTAGCTTCAACGGAACCATTATTTGATGAGATTTAAAGAGGATTTGTTGTGTTCATGTAGTTACACACATGACATATCGTATGTGCCACATAGTGTCCTTTCTTAGTTGCTGTTGTTGTAGTTTTCGTTACTTCATCCACTTCACTCCATGGTTATTAGTAATTTTTGCCTCTTGTTTGAAAGCGGTTAGATTATTACGATATTTTGGGGACTCGGCGATCCATAACCGTTTCCATCAATAGAGTGTTCGGATGTGTAAGAATTTAGAAACAATTTCATATTTCTTACAATTCTTACAATTTCTTCATTTCATGTTTCTTACAATTTGGTAATAACAATTTTCTGACTCCTCATGGTGATCTAGCTTCATATGATTATTAGAGAGTTTGACTTGGAACTGGATTCTACACTCGAAGAATCGGGCTCGGACCCAATACTCGTACATATCTCTAGTATATAAAACCATAACCATTGCGATGGAATAACCATTGTGATGGGATAACCACTGTGATGGGATAACCGTTTTGATGGGATAACCATTGTGATGGAATAACCATTGTGATTCGATAACCGTTGTAATGTGGTAAACATTGTGATGGGATAACCATTGTGATGGGATAACCATTGTGATGGAATAATTATGTGTCTGGGATAATCATTGTGATGGGATAACCATTTTGATAGAATAACCATTGTGATGGGATAACCATTATAATGGGATGATCCTCAGCCAACTGATCGCTTTTAAGTTTGCGTCATAGAAAAAACTGAGATGTGGTAGATTAATTTTGTCTCAAGTTAAATAACACTAGAGAGACACAAAGAGAGAGAGAGAGAGAGAGAGAGAGAGAGAGAGAGATTGTGTGAATGTGTCTATGTGTGAGAGAGATAGAGAGAGAGAGGGAGAGAGAGAGAGGAGTAATTAAGACTCACAATCTCTATAATTACAGTAATCATTTCTACCTCAGTTCTAAGTACACTTAGATGAACTGCTATAATTGAATGACCTTGAGATTATTTTATTACCGAGCACTATCAGACCCAGTAATTACATCTTAATTCCATTAGACGCTGGGATATATCGCGGTCACCTTGAGGGGCGATCTCTGACTTGAACTGGGATCTTAAATTAGCGGATGATGCTTTAAAGATAATTATAGTACATTCTACCATTAGTAGATAATTATAGGCTAATATAGTCTAGCTGAAGTCAACTGAAGAAATCAATGCAACATGCTAGTTTCTCTTCCGTTCCAACATTACGTTAATATTATAGAGATCTATGAGCTAATTCTATCTGTATTTAAGTAGGCCCCACAGTATATCGAACAGTTTTGCTACTTTCATATGTTAAATATATAAAACATGCTTATTTCGTGATTAGAGTGCTACATATTAAACTTGATTACTAATTTTCTACTTTAAATATTTTGTTTAAACAAAATTATGACTTTAAACGAAAAGATGATTTCAGATGATTTTAGCTACTGATATGGTGAACTCAACTTGATCCGGCGTGATATAAAAAGTTATCTTGTATTTGAGTGCGGCATTATCGCAAGTCCCCACAGGATCGGGATTGCATCCAAAGAACCGATATAATTAGATTTGAGAATTCCGACGCAAACAAACCTCACTCAAAATAAAAAAGTTTGGTGTATATGCACAAAGGAAAAGTTGTAACTGTGTGTTTTGAGAATTTCAGTCAGTTGACTTGTTTCCGAATCATTTTGGCAAGAATTGGTGGTTCCGTGATGGAGATGTCTGGCAAATTTAAAAGTCCAAGAGGAAAAAATATGATTAGCTCCCCAAGTTTTAAATTTAAAATTGTGCAATTAATTTTGGACACAATTTTCTTCATATCTCCAAAGATTATCAATTACTAATGTCAAAGTCAGTAATTACTCAGTTAAATTTGACAAATATAAACTGCATGTATCGACGGGATATAAATGTAATGCTGCAATTTACAGAAATTGCAAGACTGCTGTCTCTGATGAAGAATATTAGAAATAATATTAATAGAGTACACTTGAAGCCGGGCTATGCCGTGTTCCAAGACAAGAAAAGAATCCGTCATCACAAGATGGGCTTCAGGACACTAAACAGCACTGGATCAACTGCTTGGAATACCTACCAGCCTAAGAGCATCTGAACACTCTCTTTCCAGTTTTCACTAGAAGCTAAGACGGTTTTATTTAATCGTGCTTATTAAATCTAGTTGTGTAAGCTATTTAAATCATGGAGAAAACTTGCACGGTAAGGTGAGTCCCCTCAGATAGTTAAAATATGTGATAAGATATAGAAAGAAAAGCTGGATAGGACATATTATAACTGGAGATGGTTTGCTAAGGGATGTAATAGAAGGAAGAATACAAGGGAGAAAAAGTTAGAGGAAAACAAAGACATGGCATGTTGGATGATTTGATAACAAATTCATATACAGAGATCAAAAGGAAGGTTGAGGATAGAATTGGTTCGAGGGGTTATAACTCTTCATATATATATATATATATATATATATATATATATATATATATATATATATATATATATATATATACAGTGTATATATAATTATATATATGCCATGGACCTGCCGTTAGACAGTGAACTAGAAGAAGTTGATTAAAACTACATGTAGCTGTATTAGCGCTACTGTGATATGTTGCATTGAGCTACGTTAATATTTAAGGTTAAAGATAAATAGTAGCATTTCTTTAAGTCAAATATAAGTACATCTGTTATACCAACATGCAATGATCATATGCACTATTGTTGTAGATTTGATTTTAAAAAATATCTAGATCTACAGCAAAAATGGCAATGACATCAAACAGATGAGACAATGAAAGCATCAGTGACAACATACGAGTCAGAAGCATATATTACATGTATGTAGACCTATAGACACAGTTCTGTAGAATTCACCAGTAGTACATGTATAAGTACATGCTTCAGAGATAATTATATCAATTAAAGCGGTAATTATATGTGATATCTTTATCACGGGAATGTCGGTGGATCCAAATTAAACTTCACAATTTAAAGATATTACGTTTAATTAACGATGCCTAATTATTTATTACATGAAAACATTAGGCTTCATCGATTCTAAAATGTGTTTGAAGATCTAGCGAAATGTTCAATTCACATAATTATAACTTAAAGCTCTCTCTTATACGAAACTGAGTATGCCTATTCAATGAAATAAGAGACTCTGAATTAATGAAAAACGAACGGAAGTCGATTTTTGTGGACAAACAGTCTCAAGTTAATTGATTGATGGGCGACGCGAACAACCCGTCATTGCACTAATGGACTGTGCCTCTTTTGCACTTCCCTAGGCCTCGATACTGTGCTTAGCAATAAGAAAATATACAGGTGCGTTATATATGTAATAATATACATGTATACTTAGGCAAGCATTGCATACATAAGTGTGCTGATCATTCATGACGCCATCCAGCACTTTTGTTACCATATGTTTAAATCAGTTTAGCCGATTATGCCGTTTAAAGCCACAAAAAGACGGTAAAGGTAATGTTACCGTCAGTTTGCTTACTCGAAAGCGATGTCAGTGACGGACTAGCCCAGGATTGGAACCCACACATAGGCCTACTGATCCGCGGTACAGTGTCTTACCGACATCGCCACTGGCTCCAGCCAGTTTATACAATAGTCCTGTAGACATCATGGATGTTCTGAACTTAATAGATGCTCTCTTATCAGCTCATCCGGGAATCGAATCGTCGGTTATTACGTGAAGTTTAATTAATTCACCTCAGTCAATCCGGATCCTGATCAATATAAATTAATACTTATTACATGTTTAACCCCCTGAAAATTTAGTCAATTATTCATTTTACGAGTCCTGTGAATGCCCGAGACTTTACTCTCTGATCAGCTGAGCTCTACCAGAAATTGATCTCAGGACCGCGATTCAGATAATTAAGCTTTCACAACGCTACCCAACACGCCTGTATTTAGACATTTATTCATTGTAAAATTGAATTTAGACTTGACGCGTTAGATTCTGTAAGGCCTATATGTGTCGGTTTGTCAGTAGGCCTACATGTACTGTTGTACGCTAATATATATATATATATATATATATATATATATATATATATACTATATATACGTATATATAACGTGATCGTGGTCACTTCGTGATTTCATACTAGAGCCTAGAAGTATGCATTTATTAATTACTCGTCCAAGGCTATGGTTAATACATGTAGGCTATAATAAAACGACTATAAGTACACGAATAATACTTTTATATGATTCTTATGATTTTTCTTCACATTTAGTAAAATGTGCTAAATGACAAGACACTGAAGTCATTAATTAATGATAGAAGGCGCATATATTAATTATGGGTGCTCTGACTTTGTTTGATAGGCCTATAGGGATGGGGTCGTTTTTGATAAATCGCATGCTCTTATACGTTTAAAGTTTAAACAGAACGAAGACTCTAGATGTTGCTGCTTTTAAAGAATTATAAATATATTCTAGAGCTTTGCTACTATAAACATGGTTAAAATAGTTTAAGTAAGTTATCTGCAGGTGCTACAAGTCTGGTGTTACAAGTCTTGTGAAAGCTTAACGACTTCATGAACCAGTATAATTAAGTTAAATTAAGTTAACTATTATTATTTGTAGTATTTATCAAATGTTAATGTCAATCTGTCAGATTCAAATTTGTCATATTTTCGCCAAAAAGTTTTCAGTAATTTTAGTAAAAACCTACTATTTGGGTTATTTGGGTTTTTAGGCTATTGTAAGTTTTAAAAAATAAGAAGGCTAAAAAAGCACACACTTCTACCCTGCTTTATACTGAATAGTAGGTATCTATGGTTAGTTGTTTACAAATAGTTTCCTGGGGGTGATTTTTTATTATTTCTTTTATTTTGCATTTTTGCTTTTTATACTTCCAAGTGGATGCCTTTTAAATCGCACCAGCCTCTGCTTTCTTATGAACAGTTTCATATGCAGTTGTTGAAGACCTACATTTTTCATTTCTCTTTTCCATCCAGTGTCCATGAGTTCCAGCACATTAACCTCCGTTTCTTTAATTACTGTTCTTTGGACTGATTTTCTGGAGTTTGGAATTCGCATCGTTTTTAGACCTTCATTTTGCTCGACGGCTTTGATTTGTCTTAATAGTATTCGATGTAGGAATTGACGACAGTAGCACTCTAATTGTTGTTATGTTATGTATCGGCTAGATTTGTGCAATGCACTTGTCTTAAAGATTTCGATGTAGCCATTTCAATTTAATATGCACATTTATCCCAGAGTTTGATTTAAGACATTGGTGCTTTCAGAGTGTCTAGAAATGGCTGCAACATTTGTAAATCTTGGTAGAATTTCTGTAACACGACGCTGCTTGTATGGCCTAATATATGAGGGTAGACTTTCATTCAGACAGCTTTCCAGATTACGCAAACCTTGTCATGAACATTACTTATGCTGTAAACGCTTGTTTTCGTATGATGTTCAAGCAGGAAGCAAGACGATGTCGTCAGAGGTAAATATATTAATTTGTACATATTATTTTAAAGGAAGAACTGAGCAGAGCCAATCGTAAACAATAAGATTTTTAGAGGTGGTAAGCTGGTCACATCTCTCTATTGCAATTTATTGATTGGTTGCTTATTTAAGTATTACAAATCGATGGTAATGTTTTAAGATAATTATTTGTGGCTGAATATAATTAATTAGCCTAGGTAATAAATTAGCATAGATGCTACCTATTAGGGAAATTCAAATGATAAAATTGGGTATCAATTTACTTTATAGCTTGAATGGTGATTCAGATAGAAGAAAAATTGGAGCTCGGTCGTAATTGAAGTAGAGCATATGTAATGTGTATGCTGGATATTAAGCTTAACTGTCCAGAATCACAATTTTTTAACATTAAATGTTAATTAGAAACTAGGAATTTCTTTTTTATAGCTCTAGGTACTTTTAAGTAGCCTTGCTATGGACAAGGCTTTGGTTAGTATTGTTTAATATGCTACGAAGCAGATTAGATATTGTAGTAATGGTATTTTTGGAAAAATAGTGCAATGGAGTCATTATAAAAGTGCTGCATTGAAATTATTTTCTAGCCTATTGTCAATTTTTGACAATTATTCCCTAGAATCATATAAATTTCGTATTCCTGTTTCTATTTCCTTACGTAATATGTGTTTAGCACTTTGGATACACATAGAGTATGTTGTTCTTGTGTATCCAGAACTGCAGAAGCAATGTCCTATAAGAAAATGATTATTTTGCCTTAAATTTCTATACATTTTGAAATTTTATTAGTTGAATTAAATTTGAATTAAAACATTCGTGCCTGTTCAATTTTACATATTAAAACTGTTGCATAATAATATATTTTCACATTTCTTTATTTGACTAGGCTAGAAATGTCTTTCTGATGGGGAGTCCAGGAAGTGGTAAAACCACAATTGCACCACTTTTGGCAGAAAGATTAGGAATGAAATCAATAGACATTGATGATGATTTTCTAGAAAAATTCTGGGGCTGTAGCGTGACTAGCAAGGTTAGCAAACAATATTAGATTATTTTACGCCTTTCTAATAGTATAATTTGTTGAATAACAGTGTTAACATAACTATTTATAATGTTAACAATAACTTTTGTATCCATTTTTTCATCTAAGGATTTTATCTGAAACATTCCAGTACTACATAGTACTACATCTCTTATTATTTAGCTTAATTCAGTATTTTGCTGAAATGTTGAAGAGATTAGAAATTCCAGACACTATAATTCAGAGGATGGAAATTACGTGAATTACGTGGTAAATCATTTAGATGCTGTTATCGCAAAGTGAATTTAATACTATCCAGCTAAGCCAGGGTTGTAAGTATAATCTTTGATAATTGTAGTGATAATCATAGTTGTAATTTTTCATTTTTAAGATCTGTTTGCAGTTAGATCACTAAACATTATCTAATGATCCATAGAATGGGATGACTGTTTTATTTTAGCGGTTTTAATTCTAGGCATCTAGGCAAATAACAAGAAATTAGCTAAGATGATATTTCTAAACAAAGTGCCATTAACTGAAGTACTTTATGGTCTATTATCTGACCATATGCATGCATTTTTGCTATACTGCGTCATTATTTTCTCAGCTGATTTTCAGATTACTAGTAGTACTAGATGTTTGCCTTGATTATAATATAATGTAGAAAGTTAGTTACTGTGGTCTTAGAAATACTTGAATATATAGGAATTTCGTTTAAATGTTTCATCCCAAAATGATCTTAAATCAAAATCAAGCTGGATTTCAAGTTATTTTGCACATGCCTCCAAGTATATCATACAATCTGTCAAAGACTGAATGTCTGATATGTATACATTATTTATATGGATGTCAGTTTTTGTTAATATGTATGATGTCAGTTCATATTAATGTGTATGATGTCAGTTTTTGTTATTTTAATTAAAGTTGTAATTTGTCATTACGTTTAAGTTCAACTTAAACGGAACTTTGACTACAACTCTACTTTGCTTTTTCTTTTAAGTTTTAATATTATTTTAATCCCCCGTGTTGTGCTCGGGTGTGGTTGGACCACTGCAGAATAGGGCAACCGCAAACAATCTGCCATGTGTACGTAAGAGGCGACTAAAGGCAGGAGCTGAGGATGGCAAGAGGGGACCCACCTCACCATGAAATATTTTCCCACAGGACTAAATGGTAATTAATCCATCTAACTGAGGAAGGCAACGGAAAACCACCTCAGAAGCCATACTTTTCCCAAGCTATAGGCTACATAAAGTATGGATAAGGCATAGACTTTGTGAAGGGATTAACTTGTTGATCTAAGGAGTGCTCTTATGGAGCGAGAAAACAGACTTTGCGTATGAATATGTACCTTGAACCTGCCACTTGGCAGTGCACTGAAGAAGAATAAGATTATTTTAATCTTTTTAAAATATCTGGCAATCAAATTGACAAATTAAGATGCAATCTATCATGAATAATTAAGGTTGTATTTTTTATGTCTCTGACATCATCCTTGTATGAGGAAACGGATGTTAAACCTTTATTATTATTATTATCAAAAAGTTAGCCGCAGTTGGTGGAGAACAGTTTATATCAGACGAGGGGAGCGCTCTGCTTAGCTTCTCTGCTCGTAGCTCTGTGGTGTCGCTGTCTGGTTCTAATCCTCTCCACTGTGAGGCCATGAAACACATACGCAGTCTAGGAGTGGTCGTCTACCTCGATGTGCCCTTTGTTGATGTCATTGAACGGCTTCAAAGTATGAAGGTTATTCAACTGTTTAGTAACTTACCGCTGGTAAATGTAAGGTTAACAACAGTTTCCTCACTCGAAAGTTATGTCAGTGACGGGCGGGTGCAGGATTTTAACCTCGCACATAATGATCCGCCGTCGAGTATCTTACCGACATCGCCACTGGCTCCAGCCAAAATTTTAGCTATACAGTAAGTTGGAATTAATTGATTTGATGATGAATATATGAATTCAGCATAAAGATAGTCTAGAGCTCTTTTCAGTTCGACATTTGAATATACATGTGATAGCAGGTTTTCTAAGGAACTTTGTAAAATGTATTATGCCATGTTACATAGGAATTGCAAAAGCTGTCCTACATGTAGATTCTTCAGCATATTTTAAATGCTCTGGAAGAGTCTGTTTCAGTGATTTTCTGTTCAAGAGACATCACAATATCATACTTGAATAGGACTGACTTAAATTAGCTCTGTTATTTCTTTGTATATTGTTATTGTCACTTGTCTATATCTAAGGTGTCTATCTTCTGGTAACTTATTTGAGAAGCAAAAATGCCAACAATATTAATTATTATGGATGAAGTTATTTGGTGATTGCTTTTATCAACTGAACCTCTTGGTTATAACATTGGATGTTTCATCATTGTAAGTAACGTTTAAATTTATTTTTTAAGACTCAAAAGTCTGTTGCTTATTGAGATGAACTTTTAAAAGAATCTGTTCAATGCTGTGATATGCACTTGCTAGTAATGATGTTTGTGTAAAGGTAGATAGAATAGTTTGTCCACCAATCAGTGAAGTTTCAGAAGAAAAAGCACCCATCTCCACTGATTCTTTGACTATGACTCAGCTGCTCTCTTATAGGCAGCCCTACTACGAACAGTCGTACGATATTAGAATAATTTGTGGCAGAGGTGAAAAGCCTGAGAGTGTTGCCAGTAAGATCTGCTTACATCTTAACAGGTTCCTAACATTAGTATTATTTTGTTGATAGCCATTTTATGTAGTAATTTATTCACACATAGTATGGTACTTGACTTTAAAGTATTTAAGACTGCTGCATATTTTCTATATATATACATATATATATATATATATATATATTATATATATATATATATATATAATATATATATATATATATAGTATATATATATATATATAATATATATATATACTGTTTATATATTATATATGATAATATATATTGATATATATATAGATATATATATAATATCTATATATCTATATAACTGTATAATATATGGATATAATATATATATATTATATATGTTATATATATATATATATATATATATTAATATATATATATATATATATATACATGTATATATTTAATACTAAAATGGAGATTAACATAAAAAAGCCAAAAGTGATAAAAGTGCCACAGGAGAGAAGTGAAGTCAATATTAAAATAAATAAAATGAGATTGAAACAGGTAAGGATTTTCAAATATTTAGGTTTTACTAAAACCGATCATAGGAAATGTGAGACTGAAATATGCAGTAGGATTGCACACAAAAAGAGGCCTTTGCAAAAGAGGCCTTTGGTATTGCGAAAGAGCTATTAGCAAAAAGTCTGAAAAAGCCACAAAGATATAGATAGTGAAAGCCTTGGTATGGTCCATATTGCTATATGGCTGTGAAACATGGACCTTAAGGAAGGAAGATATTAGGAAGCTAGAGGCAATGGAAATGTAGATATGTATAAGAATGGAAAGGATTAGCTGGACTCAAAAAGTTACAAATGAGGAAGTTCTGGAGCCTGTTGGTACAGATAGACAGTTGATAAATGCATTAAGAAATATGAAGACAAGTTGGATATGACACTTTTGAAGGGGGAAAGTCTACTAAAAGAGGTCATAGAAGGTAGAATGGAAGGAAAAAGAGGCAGGGGCAGGCCGAGATTATATATGGTAGATAATTTAAAGATACACTCATATGTGGATATGAAGAGGAAAATAAAAAAAGATAGAGAAGAGTGAAAGTGTTATATGTTATGGAACTGCCAGTAGGTAGTGCACTAAGAGAGAGAGAGAGTACTAATAGTACGTTATGTATTAATTATATTTATAGTGTAATATTGTAAATACATTGTTTGTAAGAGATGCTATGTATGGGTGGGTTGCATTAACTTTACCTTCAACTTGCAAAATAATTAAAAATGGATTAGTAAAAAAATAAGCTAACTTTAGTTTGACGTATGCATTCTTTATCAAGTTAATATTGTCAGAGAAGATCTGTCTTTGTCAACTATTTGATTCCACGCCTTTGCTTCCCACATATCTGATAAGTGCCTTGTTTGCTTTGAAAATGTTTACATTGGAGCCCACAGTCCAAGTGGCTATCATATTCTATTGATTCTAGGCAATAATTGTAATAATTGTATCTTGCTGAAGAGCTTCCAGATTGATAGAGTTGACTGGAAGTCACTATTGTGAAACTACCTTGAACTTCCGCTGGAAATCATTTAATTAATAACTAATTTCAAGTTATTATTTTTAGTTGCTTGAGTTTATGTTTACGTCGAAATTCTTCATTTCTACTCTCGTGTTTCTTGTATGATTGAATTTGTAATTTATTTATACCTTGCTATGAATGGTGAAATCATCTGAATGGTGAAATAAAGCTCTCTGTAACCTATGTAAGACTCTGACTGACTGATGGTAGAGCTGATTTCTCGCTTGGCTTATAAGCAAGAGGACGTGGTTTCGAAACTTTACTCAGACTCAACTCTCTGACAGTACATTTGTGGTACAGAAACCAACTTTGCTTTTCACATGTATTTAAAGAGAACTACTAAATCATAATCAATCTACCCATACCATTTTTGATCACCGAACTTGCTTTCGTTTAGGACCTTACTTCTTACTTCTCAGCTCATTTCTTTTGCAGATTGGTCTGGGTGAATTGATCTGTAGTGATGTGTGCTCTGGGGACGTCCCTGACATCATCCCTGGATGAGGAAATGGACATTAAACCTTTATTATTATTATTACTATTATTATTATTATTATAAGACTCTGACTGACTGATGGTAGAGCTGATTGCTCGCTTGGCGTGTAAGCAAGAGGACGTGGTTTTGAAGCTTTACCAAACTCAACTCTCTGACAGTTCATTTGTGATTCAGACACCAATTTTACATTTCACGCACATTTAAAGAAAACTAATAAATCCACGATTTTGATGGATTTATTCAATTAACAGGTACTGGTCTAGTGTGAGCTACGTTTCCACTCGTGGTGAGGCGGACCCTTGTGACTGGAGCACAGCCATTGTTCAGGGTCAGCCACCTGACGGAGGTCTGTATGTCCCTTCAGATCTCATGGGCCACTCTGCCCAGCTGTCATTGGACGAGTGGCAGAGACTGGCCGATCTCAACTACCAATCCCGTGCTCTGCGGATACTGGAACGACTGATTCCTCATAGGGACGAAGCGTCCGTGAATTCCCTGAGATCTTTCATCGAGCAGGCCTATACGAAGGAGGCTTTTAAGGATTCTGATGGAGCAGGGATGAGGATTAGGATGCTGGGGGAGAGGATTGACGGAGAGTTTGTTAATGAGTTGTTTCATGGACCTACTGGATCGTTCAAGGACATCTCACTTCAACTCTTTCCTCTTCTTTTCAATCATGCGCTGGCGGCATCTGAATCAGATAACAAGTTATTATATAAGTTATTATATATATTAAGTTATTGTGTAAGGTATTATATATAACAAGTTATAAGTTATTATATAAGTTATTATATACAATAAATTATTATATGTAATAACTTATTATATACGTTATTATATATAATAAGTTATTGTGTAAGGTATTATATATAATAAGTTATTATATAAATTATTATGTATAATAAGTTATTATGAATAGTTACTGTTAAATTTGTTGTAAATTTGTAAGAAGTATTTTAAATTCCTGACTTTATTTCAAGTAGTGTTTTTTAAGTGATTACTGTCTTTTTGAACTTTGACCAGTGCTGAAGAATGGACCAACCCTAAGCTGAATTTGAAAGATGAATGAGATAGAAATAAGGCAGAACCCATTGAGAACCAACCCTAAAAGTTAAATTTTTCAAATTAATGGATATATTAAGATTTTTGTAAGATATAGTCATTATGAAAAGTTCTTGTTAATCGATGAGGTGCTCTATTTTGAGCCTGAACGCAGTGTATGAAGCAGTGTATGCATATATATCTTTGACCATTCAATTAACATAGCACTGGAAGGGAGAGAGAATAATGAA